>CM070511.1:21954097-22446159 GCA_036346375.1 Guadua angustifolia
AGAATGCTACCATCGTCCACTTAGCACGTCTCGCTTCTGCTTAGGAGGCACTCATGAAGACAACCAACCAGGAGCTCTTTGAGGTGTATGAGGCTTTGGAGAAGGCCAAGAGGGACCTTCAAGAGTCTAGGAGGATGGCTGTTGAGAGGATCGCCGAGCTGGAGGAGGCTCTCTACCTTAGGGAGGAGGCAGCTGAGCTGGAGGAATCCGAGGAGTATCCGAAGGAGCTTGTGTCAGAGCCAGAGAGTCAAGGATCTGTGTCATCTAATGAGACTCTTGGCCATTGGAACAAGTTTGCCCCGATGCCGCGTCATCCGCCGCCGTGTCCGCTAGGAGGTCCGCATCCCAGATGGCTTAGCGACTAGGTGGAGTTGAGTTAAGTAATAGTTGTGACTCGAGTTGTGAGTCACATGAGTCTAAGTTAGCGTCTTGCCATTAGTCAATTAGAATTGCTTGTTTAGGTTATATAGAGTTTTTATGGTCTTTTTGAGTGTGTAGTGTGCACTGCATTGCCCTTAGGCACTTGTGAGAAGCTATACCAAGTATTGAATAAAGTTAATAAAATTTAGAGTTTGAGTTAAGAACCTTTTTCCCCCACATAACTCTTTATATTGCTTGTCTATGATATTTTCTCTCTTTTCTCTAACCCTTGGAGTGATCAACAGATGGTTTAGACTCACGGAAACAATGGAGCCAACAGAAGTGGAAGCCGCCAGAATGAGAGCGGGAATGCATCGCCAATTCCTCAGGCAGTGCCTCTGATTGACATGAGGAATTTTGGAGCCTTTCTTGCTGCACAGACTCAACTTACGTAGACTATGATGCAGCAGATGCAACACTTCGCTAATCAGTTTGTGGCAAATAATTCAAACCAAGCTGCTGGTAATGGGAACTGTCCATACTCGAAGGTACCTGACTTTATAAGGACTCGTCATCCAATATTTTCTGGGAATGCCAACCCAATTGAGGCTGATGATTGGTTGAGGACCATCGAGAAAAAACTGCATATCACCCAGTGTGAATAGAATGAGAAGGTGCTTTATGCTTCTCATCAGCTTGAAGGTACCACTGCAGAATGGTGGGAGAATTACTACACATCATAGGAGAACCCACAAGAGATCACTTGGGAAGAATTTACTATCGCTTTCCATCAGAACCATGTTCCGGAAGGTGTTATCGACTTGAAGAAAGAAGAATTTAGAGCCATCAAGCAGGGGAGCCAGTCTGTGGAAGAATATTTGAACTAGTTTACATAGCTTGCTTGCTACACACCTGAGGATGTAGCGACTGACAAAGCAAGGCAGTCTCGCTTCATGAAGCGACTGAATTCTGGACTGCAAGTTGGGTTAATCACTCATAACTATTTCCTGATTTTCAAGAACTGGTGAACAAGGCCCTTATTCTAGAGGACAAGCGCAAGGAGTTGGATGACAACCATAAGCGCAGAATGTCACAGTAGGGAGCTCACCAAAGGTAGCAAAAGATGTGGGTTGCATTGCAGCAATTTGTTAGGTTTCAGCCCAAAGCAGTTTTTAAGACGCCTTCATTCGCACACCGTCTTAGTGGGTAGAACTTTCGGACACCTATTCAGATCAATAATGCACCAGGAGGAGGTTAGCCATTGACAGTTAGGCATTGTTTCAGCTGCAATGAGCTAGGGCATTTCACCAACAACTGTCCAAAGAGAGGATGTGTTACACCTGTTTGCTTTAACCTTGGATCTATGCCGGCTAAGACGCCTACACCACGAGGGAACTGTGGAGCTGTTCAGTCTAGAGCTACAACTCAAGCCACGATGAGAGGTCGTGTTAATCATATCATGACTGATGAGGCCCATGGAGCATCAAACGTCGTACTGGGTAAGTTTCTAGTTAACTCAGCACCTGCTATACTTTTGTTTGATTCTAGAGCTTTCCATTCTTATATTTCTAGAGATTTTGTTGTTGGGCATGGGTTAGAAGTTAAGAATCTTAAGTGCATGCTTTTGGTCCAATCCCCTAGATCAGAATTGCGATCTAACCTAGGATGTATGGGAGTAATGATGCTCATGAATGGAACAGAGTTCCTAACGAACCTTATTATCTTGGATACTCAAACTTTAGATCTTATCCTTGGAATGGATTGGCTGTCTAAAAACAAAGTTGTAGTAGACTGTGGTAGAAGAGTAGTGTCAATTGAAAGCCCAAAAGGCGAAAGAGTGGAAGTCCAAGCGACCACAGTTCATAATGGGTAGATGATGGTAAAGAGCGCTAAAATAGTCAGCATCGAGAAAGTACCCATTGTAAATGAATATCTGGATGTTTTTCCAGAAGAGTTACCTAGAATGCCACCTGACTGAGACATTGAGTTTGTGATTAAATTGGTGCCTAGTACAGCCCCAATAGCCAAGAGACCATATCAGATGCCTACAGATATGTTGGTAGAAATGAAGAAGCAGATTGAGGAGTTGCTGGAAAAAGGTTTTGTAAGACTGAGTTCATCACCATGGAGAGCACCTGTTTTGTTTATTCAGAAAAAGGATAGAAACATGAGAATGTATATTGATTATTGGGCATTGATTATCGAGCTTTGAATGAAGTGACAATAAAGAACAAGTATCCGCTACCTAGGATCGATGATTTGTTTGATCAGTTAAAAGGAGCTAGAATTTTCTCCAAGATAGATCTTCGATCGGGATATCATTATCTAAAGATTCAAGCAGAAGACATAGCCAAGACAGCATTTTCAACCAGATATGGTCATTACGAGTTCACAGTTATGTCATTTAGATTAACTAATGCCCCTGCGTATTTCATGAACATGATGAATAAAGTTTTCATGGAATATCTGGATAGGTTTGTTGTAATTTTTATAGGTGATATTCTTGTCTACTCCAAGATAGAAAAAGATCATGCAGAGCATTTGAGGCTAGTTTTGGAGAAGCTTCGAGTACAACAATTGTATGCCAAGTTCAGTAAGTGTGACTTTTGGAACAAGAAAGTGGAATTTCTTGGTCATGTGATGACTACCAAAGGTATTGCAGTTGACCCTAGTAAAGTCGAGGTAGTGTTGCATTGAGAACAGCCAAAGTTAGTGACTCAGATTCACAGTTTTATTGGAATGGTGGGATATTACCATCGATTTATTGAAGGATTCTCATCAATTTCTAGACCCTTTACGCCATTGTTGAAGAAAGAGAAGAAATTTGCATGGACACCAGCTTGTGAGTAGAGTTTTCAAGAATTGAAGAAAAGGTTAACATCTGCACCAGTGTTAGTGTTGCCAGATATTCAGAACAGTTTTGATATTTAGTGTGATGCTTCGCGTCAAGGACTTGGATGTGTGCTTATGTAGAATGGTAAAGTTGTCGCATATGCATCAACACAGTTGAGGCCACAAGAAGAGAATTACCCCACGCATGATTTGGAATTAGCTGTAGTAGTGCATGCCTTAAAGATATGGTGTCATTATCTTATTAGAAATCACTGTTAAATATACACGGACCATAAGAGTTTAAATATATTTTCACTCAGTCAGACCTGAATATGAGGTAGAGAGGATGGTTGGAGTTAATCAAGAATTACAATCTGGGAATTCATTATCACCTTGGAAAGGTTAATGTGGTAGCCGAAGCAAAAAAGAGTCACAGTGTTAATGTGATGATTCAGGAAAGCCAGCCTGAGTTATGCAAGGAATTTTAGAAGATGAGATTGGAAATGGTACCAAAAGGATTTCTAACTACCCTGGAGGTGAAGCCTACTTTGGAGGATCAAATTAGGGAAGGGCAGAAAGATGATGCCAAAATTAAGAGGATTAAGTCCAAGATGGATGTAGGTAAAGCTAAGAATTTTACTCTAGATGCACAAGGAACCTTATGGATGAAAGGTCAAATTTGTGTGCCACATAAGAAGGAATTAAAGTAGTTGATTTTTGAAGAAGCTCATGATTCAAAATACTCTATTCATCCAGGAAGTGTGAAGATGTACCAGGATTTGAAGATGTGATTTTGGAGGCCAAATATGAAGCTTGAAGTTGTTGAGCATGTTGCTTTGTGTGATATATGCCAGCGAGTGAAGGCAATGCATCAGAGGCCAGCAGGTTTATTGCAACCTTTAAAAGTGCTTGAATGGAAATGGAAGGAAATTGGTATGGATTTTAATTACCCAGGACTCAAAGTGGGTACGATTTTATATGGGTCATAATTGATCGTTTGACTAAAGTCGCGCATTTCATACCAGTGAAAACTACCTACTCAGGAGATCGCTTGGCAGAATTGTATATGTTAAGGATTGTGTGTCTGCATGGTGTACCAAAGAAGATAGTATTTGACAGAGGTACTCAATTTACCTTCAGATTTTGGAATAAGTTGCATGAATCAATAGGAACTTGCCAAAATTTTAGTATAGCTTATCATCCTCAAACAGATAGCCAGACTAAAAGAGTCAACCAGATTCTAGAAGACATGTTAAGAGCTTGTGCCCTAGCCTATGCTGCTACGTGGGATAAATGCTTGCCGTATGCCGAGTTCAGCTACAATAACAGTTATCAGGCCAGTTTGCAAATGTCACCATTTAAAACCTTGTATGGTCGATCTTGTCACACCCCGCAGAATTGGAATGAGACCGGGGAAAGATTAATTTTTGGGCCAAATATTTTGAAAGAAGTCGAAGAGCAGATCACCATGATGAGAGAGAGGCTGAGGACTGCTCAGTCAAGGCAGAAGAGTTATGCTAATAATCACCGCTGAGTGTTAAGTTTTGAGCCTGATGATTTTGTGTATCTCAGAGTAACCCCTCTCAAAGGAGTGAAAAGGTTTCATGCCAAAGGAAAGTTTATACCAAGATATGTTGGTCCGTTCAAAATCTTAAGTCACAGAGGAGAGGTTGCATACTAGTTAGAATTGTCGTAGTTATTGGCAGGAGTGCATGATGTATTCTATGTGTCTCAGCTGAAGAATTGTCTACGAGTGCCTATAGAGTAGACACCATTGGAGTCCACTGAATTGCAAGAGGATCTAACCCACAAAGAGCAGCCAATCAAGATTTTGGATGTAGCTGATTGCAAAACCCAAAATAAGTCAGTGTATTTCTGTAGAGTGCAGTGGAGCAATCATTTCGATAGCGAAGCCACATGGGAGCGCGACGAGGATCTCAAGTTAGAATTTCTGAACCTATTCCTTAGTTAGCCCTGAATCTCAGAGTTGAGATTTCGTGAAGGGGGGAGGTTTGTAACATCCCAAATTTTGCCTTTTTCTGGATTTATTGTGCTTTCTCCTTTTATTTGAATTTTATGAGAATTTATTTATTTCATTTTGTATTTATTGAAATAGGCCATTTGCTATCTTATATTTTTTCAGTCAAAAGTGTTGATGATCTTCTACTAGGAATATTTTATTTTGATTCTAAATGTCTTAAAGTATTTTCTAGAATTTTTCTAGATTTTTCCTGGTATTTTGCTATTTATTTGAGCTTCATTTATTTATCTGAATTATTTTTATTCAGAAATGCATTTAAATTCGCTGAATAGTGCTTGGGTCGAATCCCGTCTGGTCCGGCCCATTTCCTCCGTGCGTAGCCTAGCCCGCCAGCGTACTTGGCCTACTCCGCCGGAAACCCTAGGACCACAGCTGTTGGATTTCAATCCAACGACTACCATTGCACCACGTCGCCGCGTAAACTATGCCATCAGATCCTCACCGCTCGGATGTCTAGGATGCCACCACGTCGCTCATCCGTGTCCACATCGGATTCCGCTGCCGTATTCGAGTGGACCTCGTTTCGCGTGAGATTTGCAGATGTCGAGGCCGCTATTTATAGTGCCGCCGCCACCCTTGGATTCCCTACCCCGTGCAGCATTTTCTGGCCCTGTTGCGCACACCGAGACACCCTCGTCCACCTATGCAAGCTTGCTGAAGTCCTGAGCCAAGCCGCTGCAGTTTTCTACCACTTCGTCGTCGCTCCGCTCTGCTGCGCTTGAGGACATATTCGACTTCACTGTGCCGAGCCGCGTCGAACATGTCATCCCTCGTCGCCGGAATCGCCTAGAATGCCATCACCATATTCTTCGTCCCCAGCGTCAGTAAGCCCTCATCGTCGCATGCCTTCACTGTATAGCAAAGCTCGAGGATCGTCGGATCTGCAACCAATGGTAAGGATCAAGCCATGTCGCCCTATCCAATAGTAAACCGCTCCTTCAACCCTCGCTGTTAGATCTTAATCACATGGTTCGGGTTGTGTCGCATTGCGTTACCGCCATTAGCCATTGGATCTGTGTTGGTCGGCGCAGATCATGTCGTGTGTCCCCGCGTATGCCACTGCGCTATCAGATTCAAACCGAACGGTTGAGATCATCGCCGCCGCGTGTCTCAATCGTGCCTGTTGAATCTGTGCCATGTGTCGTCAATCTGAGAGTGCCACATGAGCTACTTATGTCAGCCAGTGCATAGCACAATGTCGTTGGTCCATCGTGGACTAGCACCGGCCATGGACCGAGTCCATGCGTCGGTGATGCGTGTCAACACCGGATTGGGCCATGTGTCCGCTGACGTCAGAAATAACATCATAATTCACTTTTTTCCATAGAAAATAATTCAGCAAGAAATTATTTTGATGCTGACATCAGCATGATGCCATAAATGTGAATTTCCCATATAAAAATAATTCGGTTAATTCGGAATTTCTGATTTTTCATTTATTTCAAACTTTGAATGGCTATATCTTTTGCATCTGAGCTCCGATTGAGGTGATTCTAGTTTCTAAAAATTTATAAACTCAAGCTCTATTTAATGGTGAATTTTATTTAATTTTTGGAGTTAATTTTTCTCTCTATTTTGGGTATTTATTGCTTTTTCTCTTGTTACACGTAGATGTCGAGTTGTCCGGTGAGTTTGTTGTCGAGGAGCCAGTGCTTGATCAAGTTCCAGAGTAGGATTCAGAGCTCTTTGAAGGCAAGTCGTGCTTTGATCATATTGAACCTATGCTTTAAATATTATATTGTTTCAATGTACTACATGATATTTCAATTATCAATTGTTTTCCATATGTTGGGAATAGCTAAATTGATAACTATATTTGCCAATGTGGATAGTTAGAACGCAAGTAGTATGCCTAGCCATGCAACACGTCATCATTTCATGTGCAAATGATTAATCTTACTTAATGATTATGGAACATATTTATTATCTTATGTGTCGGGTGTTGTCACACAATGTTGGTGCTGTTGATGGCCCGTGGTGCATGGTAAATCAACTGGGGTGGGAAAATGATTTAGATCGAGGCAAGTGGCATGTTTTTTTAGTGGGCCAATGTGGCACGTGGGCGGTCGCATTGCTTTTTACGGCAATTGTGGTTTATAGTTATCATGATTTTTGGTTAGTCTTGTCTTGGTCAATTAAAGATTTAACCTTGCAAGAATTTGAACAGAGTCATTCATATAACCACAAGTCTAGAATGGGACAGACCTAGCTGATTAATTTATTGAGTCTAAACTTTGGTATTATTGTGGAGGTGTGAGGTCCAGGTAGTGGTAAACAGTCCTTGCATGGGTTGGCTCACATAGCGCAGAGGGGGCCCTAGATGTAGTAACTAGTTTCACCAGTATTGAAACATTAGTGAATAGTAATGGGTTTAGATAGACATTGGAAATTCTTTGTTATAATCACTCACCTTTGTGGTGTATCATTGTATCTTGTGTGTAAAGTGTATAACCTCTACGGAGTGCAAAACCTATTCGAATAGCCATGCTTGTGGTATTGAGCATTGCTTGGTGATTACAGTCAAGGGTTAGATTTTATCAAAACAAATATGGAAATTGGATGTTGAAATGAGAAATAAGGATGTGAGTTGGTTATTGAAAACAAATCAAAAGTTATTATTGTTATTATTTGTTTTACTGTCTTTTAATCTATTTATGCTATTCTTTTATAAATTCTGTTTATGCAAAAAACCTTGTGGCCTATCCTTTGTCCTAAGCCATGCATATAGTATATAGACTTGCAATCTGTGCATGGCTTGTTGAGTGCTTTATGTACTCACCCCTTGTAATAAAACATCATCAGTTGGAGAGGAAGCAATGCCTGCTTTTGAGAAGGAGATCCAAGAGGAGGCAAACAACTAAGGTGCGAACCTTATCAGTTGCCTGCGACAGTTGAATGGTTTCCTTCATTTATAATTATTTCCGCTATTGTTTACTTGTTTTTTTCAGTGTTTGCCTTGTGCGGTGTATTCATGTAAGGTTGACTATTGTCGGGACCCGAATTTGCAAATCCGGACCCTCTGTGTATTCAGCACTAGTCCAGGATCACGCTAGTGCACACAGTCTCAACATTGGTACATATCACAGTCATAACCAACGAAATAATAAGTACTTTGATTAAATACTCAAACTAGTTGATCGACCTTATGGTCAAGTTACAAAATGCGCCTCATGAGCTAAGAATTATTATAAAATCCAAATGCAATGAAATAAAATAACTCGTGGCGCCAACCAATTTGCCACGAGCAACCGACCGGGCTCGCTCCTTAGTTCGTTGGCTCTTCTGAAACTCCTCCTCTGGCGGGGTTGCTTCTTCTTCAAGCTGAAGTTGTGTTGTTGTGGGGTGAGTACTTTGAGCACTCAAACAAGTCATGCATAGAATGCAATGCTAATATACTATATGCATGGCTTAGTACAAAGGATAGGCTATGGTTCATGTGCAAGATCTGACATTCCAAATAAGCGATAATAGATTGCAAAGCGATAAAAGCAATAGTAGGAATAGTAGCTTTCACAAACATTTCAATTGTAATTCATTTTTCCATCCTAATCAAATTCATCATCACCAACCCAAGTATTTTCCATAAACAAGTCATTTTCATGAAAATCTAACCCTTGGCCGTAATCACGAGCGATGCTCATTACCATGAGCACGGCTATTGAATAGGTTGTACACTCTGCAGAGGTTATACACTTTACCCACAAGATACAGTCAAATACCACCAAGGTAAATAACAGAATGAAGCCTTTCCAAAGTTCCATCTAAACCCGATCTTGCCGCTAAGGTTTCAACTTTGGAGGGATGGTTACCACACCGGGCCCCCTCTTGCGCCATGTGAGTTCTCATCCGCTTCTCAGGCCTCACACCACCACGCGATACCAAAGAATAGATTTCCCGGTTTACTTAGCTAAGCCCGTCCCATTACGGGGCTTGTGGTTGTATGAAAGACTCAGTTCAAATGCTCGCAAGGTTAAGTCCTTAGTTGACCGAGGCAAGACTAACCAAGTGTGATCTCAATTATCCAAAAACCAATAAAAACCAAATACGACCGCCAGATTGCCACTCTTGGCCCACGAAACAATCTTGCCATTTGCCCAGTCTAAATCATTTTCCCACCGGTTCTTTACCATTGCACCACGTGCCATCATCATCTCAATAACACATGTCTCATTCACAAAGCATGTTCAATATCTCATTAAGTCAGTATTCACTTTGGTATTCCAAAATCATGAAATGTCCACGTGGCAAGGGCTAAGCATACTACTTGGTCTACTCAACCCATGTTGGCAAATTATAAAAGTCCAACTATTAATCCATATCCTAGGGTGACAAAAGATTCATGGCCTACAATTATATATGACAAGGTGGCATACAGCAACTTAGGCATTTAACTAATCCCAAAACTTATTCAAAATCATTTCTATCAAATTAGCATGCAATAGTTTAAATCAAAATAATTTGCTCTAATAGGTCCAACATGATCAAACACAACTTACCCTAAAAAAGTGTAGGTTCTGGTTCCTGAGCTTGCTCCTGGGTCAGAACCTCTCCCTCGAAACCGTCGGGGACTTCAACGTCTACGCGTAACGTATACACAAAATAATAAAATAAATAAACAGTAGACAAACAGTGCTCAAAAATTCAAATAAAATTCATAAACAGAAAGATCACAATTTTACAAATTTATAGAAATTGGAATCACTCAAATCGGAGTTAAAAGCATAAAAGTTATAAGCGTTTGAAGTTTCAAAATATATTTAAAATCAATATACCGAAATAAATAAATATTTTCTTTTTGGAAAATTAATTATTGCGTCATCTTTGACACGTGTCGCCACCACGTAAGCGACACGCGGCCTTCCGACGTCGTACCGACCGGCTCCGTCTTGGCGTCGGATAGCGTCATCATTGACTCAGCGACAGTGGGACCCACCGTGGCGTCGACTGGCGTCACCGGTCGGTCTTGGTGACATGCGGGCCCGTCTTTGTCGGCGACTCATGCGTATAGTGCGCGGCGTGGTGCGGCCCGACATGTGGGTCCGCCTTGTCGGCGTCACGCACGATGAGCGGCGGCGTGGTTCTCTGGCGCCTCGGTTGCATCTAACGGTGGAGATTAGAAGATGAAGTTTACTATTTGCGGGCGGCGTGGCGAGATCCGGATCGTTGATCGCGATCGGACGGTGGATGGCCTTCGGGCTCGGCGGCGTTGGCGCGGCGGCGAGTTTCACCGGCGAGGAAGAAGATGTGGCGGCGGCGTTTCCGTGCTCCTCCGGCGTGAAGAAGTGGCCCTTCCGACGGCTTGATGAGGTGAGTCGAGGGTGCCCAAAGCGACGGCGGAGGATCACCGTGGCATTTAAACAATGCGAAGAAGTGCGGCGGACGGTGGAGGACTTGGCGAGCTCGTCGGCGGCGGCGGCGCCTCGGCGGTGAAGTGTACGGATGGATGCGTCGCAAGCCGAGGAACACAGGAGAGGCGGCGGCGATTAAATAGTGCCTTCGACGTCTGTGAAATCTTGTGAAACCGAGGCCCTACACGGCGGCGGCGGAATCCGGCGGGGATCTGAATAAGCGGCGTGGCGCGACGTGGACCGTCGGATGAAGATCGGACGGCTACTGGCGCTAGGGTTTTCGAGTGGGCATACGAAGTGTTCGACTCAACACTGTTCATCCGATTTTTAATTACTTTTTCGATTAAAAATAATTCCGAAAATAAAATAATCCATTTGGTGCATTAAAAATACTAGAAAAATTCTGGAAAAATTCTCAAAAATATTTTAGGACATTTGTGACTCAAATAAAATATTTCCAGTAAAATTTTATTTTAACTTCTCTATTATTTAATTAAGTTGATAAATGGTTTAATTCAAAATAAATCCAAATAACTCCAAATAAATTCCAGAAATTCCCAGAAATTCAAAATACCATTAAAATGCAAGAAAAACAAAAATTGGGATGTTACAAACCTCCCCCCTTAGAGGAATCTCGACCCCGAGATTCAGGGCTGACTAAGGAATAGGTTAGGGAATTCCTTCTTCAAGTCCTCTTCGCGCTCCCAGGTTGCTTCGCTCTTAGAATGGTTACTCCACTGAACTCTGCAGAAGCGGGTCGATTTATTTCTCGTTTCTCGATCCATTGTGTCCAAGATTTTCACCGGGTACTCTTTATAAGTCAAATCCTTCTGCAGCTCGACCGACTCTAACGGCATCTGCTCTTCTGGCACTCGGAGACACTTCTTTAATTGTGACACATGGAACACATCATGCACACCCGCTAGAGACTGCGGTAACTCCAGCTGATACGCTACTTCACCCCTACGACTTAGGATCTTGAATGGACCAACATATCTTGGCGCTAACTTCCCTTTAGTGTGAAACCTCTTAACTCCTTTGAGTGGGGTAACTCTGAGATACACAAAATCTTCAGGCTCAAAGCTCAAATCCCTGCGGCGATTATCAGCATAACTCTTCTGTCTTGATTGTGCAATTTTCAACCTTTCCTTGATCATGGCTACCTGCTCTTCAGCTTCTCGAAGAATGTCCGGCCCGAACATATGACGCTCTCCGGTCTCATTCCAATTCAACGGCGTTCGGCAGGGTCTTCCATATAGTGCTTCAAATGGCGACATCTGCAAACTTGCTCGGTAGTTGTTGTTATATTGAACTTCGGCGTATGGCAAGCACTTGTCCCACGGTTGTATAAGCCAGTGCACATGCCCTCAACATGTCCTCCAGTATCTGATTAACTCTTTCTGTTTGCCCGTCCGTCTGCGGGTGATATGCGGTACTGAAGTTCAGACGGGTCCCTAGAGCTTCATGCAATTTATCCCAAAATCTTGAGGTAAACTGAGTACCTCTGTCCGATACAATTTTCTTCGGAACTCCATGCAAACACACAATCCTTGACATATACAATTCTACTAAGCGGTCCCCCGAATAGGTAGTCTTCACTGGTATAAAGTGGGCGACCTTTGTCAAACGGTCCACTATAACCCATATGGAGTCATACCCTGTCTGGGTCCTCGGTAGACCGGTAATGAAATCCATTCCGATTTCCTCCCACTTCCACTCAGGTATCTTCAGTGGCTGCAGCAATCCCGCTGGCCTTTGATGCATTGCTTTGACTCTTTGGCATATGTCGCACAACGCAACATGCTCTGCAACTTCACGCTTCATGCTTGGCCACCAAAATCTTTCCTTCAGATCTTGATACATCTTAGCGCTTCCCGGATGAATAGAGTACTTGGAATCATGGGCTTCCTCCAAGATCAGCTGCTTCAGCTCCTTCTTGTGCGGTACGCATATGCGATTTTTAATCCACAATGTACCTTGCTCATCCAGCTTGAAATCCTTCGCCTTGCTTTCCTCCATTTTGGACTTAATTCTCTGAATCTTGACATCATCCTTCTGTCCCTCACGAATCTGATCTTCCAAGGTAGGCTTCACCTCTAAAGCGGCTACGAATCCCTTGGGTACAACTTCCAACTTCAGCTTCTGAAATTCCTTGCATAGCTCGACCTGACTTGCTTCCACCAACATATTCACCGAATGGCTTTTCCGGCTCAAAGCATCGGCCACCACATTGGCTTTCCCAGGGTGATAATGAATCCCCAGATTGTAATCCTTAATTAATTCCAACCACCTCCTCTGCCTCATGTTCAGATCCGATTGAGTAAATATATATTTAAGACTCTTATGGTCAGTGTACACCTCACATCTGTTTCCAATCAGATAGTGCCGCCATAACTTCAAAGCATGCACTACGGCTGCTAACTCCAAGTCATGTGTTGGGTAGTTCTCCTCATGCGGCCTCAACTGCCTTGACGCATATGCGACGACCTTTCTGTTTTGCATTAACACGCAACCAAGCCCTTGGCGCGATGCATCACAGTATATATCAAAGCTCTGGCTTAAATCCGGTAGAACTAACACTGGTGCCGTGGTCAAACGTTTCTTCAACTCCTGAAAACTCTGCTCACATTCGGCGTCCATGTAAACTTCTTCTCCTTTTTCAACAATTGCGTAAGAGGTCTCGCAATCGTTGAGAATCCTTTAATAAATCGGCGGTAATAACCAGCCATTCCAAGGAAACTACGAATTTGAGTCACCGTCTTGGGTGGCTCCCAATGCAACACTGCTTCCACCTTACTTGGGTCAACTGCGACTCCTTCGGCGGTCATCACATGTCCAAGAAATTCCACCTTGTTCTTCCAGAAATCACACTTGCTAAACTTAGCGAAAAGTTGCTGCTCTCTTAACTTCTCCAGAACTAGCTTCAGATGTTCGGCATGCTCTTCTCTCGTCTTAGAGTAGACTAGAATGTCATCTATGAACACAACAACGAACTTGTCCAGGTATTCCATGAAAACCTTGTTCATCATGTTCATGAAGTATGCAGGTGCATTTGTCAAACCAAAAGACATAACTGTAAACTCGTAGTGCCCATATCTTGACGAAAATGCGGTCTTCGGCACATCCTCCGATCGAATCTTCAGCTGGTGATATCCTGATCGTAGGTCAATTTTGGAGAAAACTCCGGCTCCTCTCAACTGATCAAATAGGTCATCGATCCTGGGTAGTGGGTACTTATTCTTGATAGTGACTTCATTATTTCATTAATCCACACACATCCGGTAACTTCCGTCCTTCTTCTTGACAAATGTAACCGGTGCTCCCCATGGCGGCGAACTAGGTCTAATAAATCCCTTATCCAATAATTCCTCAATCGCTTCTTCATTTCGACCAGCTCATCGGTTGACATCCGATAAGGTCTCTTAGCTATCGGGTGTTCGGTACTAACTCGATTATAAACTCTATGTCCTGTCGGTGGCATCGGGTAAATCCTCCGAAATACATCGGGTATTCTCGACAACCGCACATCTTCCATGCTAACGGCCTTCACACTATTGACCATCAAGCTGTCCATCCCGAACGGCGGTTGCTGAAACTCTATTTTTCTCCCACAAGGACTCTCGTGATATGACTCTTCGTCCACGGTCTAATACAACCTTGTGTTTAGACAACCATCCATTCCCAAAATAACATCTAGGGTGCAGGTATCTAACACCACTAAGTTTGCTAGGAACTCTGTTCCATCTATAAGCAACTTTACCCCAGAACATCCTACATCAGATCGGAGTTCTGATCCCGGGGATTGTACTAGCAATACATGCCTAAGGTTCACCATTTTCAACCCATTGTTCATAGCAAAAATCCGAGATATAAACGAATGCGAAGCTCCAGAATCAAATAAAAGCATTGCAGTCTTGAGTTGACGATAACTTACCCGATCTGACGTCCGATGTATTCTGCACTGCATCTGCGGTAACATGATTGACTCTGCCTCTTACCACAGTCTGTGTGGCAGCTCCAGATTGTGTAGCTCCACGGCTTGCTCCTGACGCGGGTGCCTTCGTTGGAGTAGTTCCAAGATTGAAGCGAACTGGTGTCACTCCTCCTCCCTTCTTAGGACAGTAATTGGCAAAATGCCCTGGCTCGTGACAGATAAAACAACGTTTAACTGTCGACTGCTGGCTCCCTGCAGCTGCATTCCCAACTGGTGTTGGTGTCTGGAAATTTTGTCCGGCAGGTCTTGGTACCGGTGGTGGCGTCGTCATCACATTCCTTGGCTGGAATCTGAAGAACTGGTTTGGTGCAACCCTCAAACGCTGCGCTCCCTGGCGTGCTCCCTGCTGTGCCATCCTGCGCTTCCGGTTGTCCTCCAGCTCCTTGCGCTTGTCCTCCAATATCAGCGCCTTGTTCACTAGCTCCTGAAAGTCAGGAAAAGTGTGGGTTATGAGTCCCACCTGCAGTCCTGAATTCAGTCCCTTCATGAATCGAGACTATCTGGCCTTATCCGTTGCTACATCCTCAGGTGCGTAGCGTGCCAGCTGCGTGAACTTATTCAGATACTCAGACACTGATTGATTGCCTGCTTGATACCTAAACTCCTCCTTTTTCAGCTCCATGATGCCTTGGGCACATGGTATCGCCAAAAGCAATTGTGAACTCCTCCCAGTTGATGTCCTGTGGGTGCTCATGAGCAGCGCAGTAGTTTTCCCACCATTCAGCTGCGGTTCCTTCAAGCTGATGAGAGGCATAGAGTACCCTCTCATTTCCTTCACACTGGGTAATGTGCAACTTTCTCTCTATCGTCCTTAGCCAATCATCTGCCTCCAATGGATTGGCATTCCCAGAAAATGTAGGCGGTCGTGTCCTCATGAATTAAGCGACCTTGAGTGTGGCCTCTACTTTGGGTTGACTTAGTTAACTTAGGCGGCGGCGGCTTGGCGGTGACTTCTTTGCATCTGTTGCATCATGGCATGCATTGCTCGGGTGCATGCAGCAATAAAGGCTCCAAAGTTACGCATATCAACCGGCGGTCTGGTTGAGGTCCTTATCCTTCACCATTGATGTTTCGGTGGCGTGAACCACTCCCATTTCCTCCTTGGTTTCCACGGGTGTTCACCATCTGCCGATTGCGCCATGGTTTAGAGACGAGATGGAAATAAGAATAGACAAGTAATGGAGTACTTATGCGGGGACAAAGGTATAACACAAAATCTAACTTTATTACTTTATTAATATCGAGGTATGGTTGCTCACAATGCCTATGGGCCATGCAACACATACCGATCACTCCTAAGCATGAAAGAAGCAAATCGAACTAACACTCTGAGTCAAACGCCTCTAAGGGTGACTCTTATTCCAAGACGCGACTCGTTGCGGGAGTCTCAATCGCTAACCCTAACGCTCACTCCTCGAACCCCCCCAGGAACTCCTGGTGGATACACCAAGCAGGTGTCTTTGGTCTTTGGTACAAACCTATCCCAACGATCCTCCATTGGATCGCCTCTGCACAAGCTCAACCTCCTTTGGTTCTGCTTGACCTCCACAGGCTTGGGCTTCACTTCCACTTGCTCCGACTTCACTTCCACTGGCTCTGGCTCTGGCTGCGGCTCCTGCTGTGGCTCCTCCGGTCAGGTCGTGTAGCTCAAAGACAGCTCGGCTCTGGTCCGTCTGCATTGTCTCCAGCTCCCAATCCTCTGGATAGAGTGGGCCAAGTATTCACAAGTTCGCAGCAGATCGCCCTCGCTGCGTGAACTCGCCACGAGACCTCTGCAGCTCTGAACCGTCTCGTCGATAACATCCTCTTGAGCGATGACATATCTGGTCAGGTGGGTGATCGTGGCATCCTCCTACTCTATGGGCTCTCGGTTGTAGCGAGTGTCTCTGCGTGGATGGTGACGTAAACTTGTGCCATCCAACTCCACAGGGTAGGTGCGAGCAATCGCCTCATCGCCCGACGCGATGTCTCCCGAATCCCGGCATCAAATGACAACCTCTGGCTGTGATGCGGATGGGACGACTTCGCCCTCGCCCTATCCCTAGCGTGAGACCGTGATAGTGACATCGGGCAATATCGATCTGCCCGATCCTGATAGTCCCCGGTAGATCGGCTGTCATATCCTCCAAGCTGCTGCATCATCGCCAAAGCTCCGCATGGCGTACCCTCGAAGGCTCACCAAAAGAGTGGATCATCCTCATCGCCAAAGGACACTCACGTGAAACTCGAAATTTTAAAACAAAGCGTGAGACGTGATAAATTCAGCGGGGGTATGAAAGAAGAGAAGGGTAAGTCGAGATTGCATTATCATCTTGGCACATTTTAGCTTTTAGAAAATAGTTTTATCCTCACTCGACCATTCTAACTAAGGGCGATCCTACAACAAGTATGGCTCGATACCACCTCTGTCGGGACCCGAATTTGCAAATCCGGACCCTCTGTGTATTCAGCACTAGTCGAGGATCACGCTAGTGCACACGATCTCAACATTGGTACATATCACGGTCATAACCAGCGAAATAATAAGTACTTTGATTAAATACTCAAACTAGTTGATCGACCTTATGGTCAAGTTACAAAATGCGCCTCGCGAGGCGAAGAATTATTATAAAATCCAAATGCAGCGGAAATAAAATAACTCGTGGCGCCAACCAATTTGCCACAGGCAACTGACTGGGCTCGCTCCTTAGTTCGTTGGCTCTTCCTGAAACTCCTCCTCCTGAGCAGGGGTTGCTTCTTCTTCAACTGAAGTTGTGTTGTTGTGGGGTGAGTACTTTGAGCACTCAGCAAGTCATGCACAGAATGCAATGCTAATATACTATATGCATGGCTTAGTACAAAGGATAGGCTATGGTTCATGTGCAGTACAGCATTCCAAATAAACAGTAATAGATTGCAAAGCAGTAAAACAGTAGTAGGAATAGTAGCTTTCACAAACATTTCAATTGTAATTCATTTTTCCATCCTAATCAAATTCATCATCACCAACCCAAGTATTTTCCATAAACAAGTCATTTTCATGAAAATCTAACCCTTGACCGTAATCACCGAGCGATGCTCATTACCATGAGCACGGCTATTCGAATAGGTTGTACACTCTGCAGAGGTTATACACTTTACCCACAAGATACAGTCAAATACCACCAAGGTAAATAACCGTAACGAAGCCTTTCCAAAGTTCCATCTAAACCCGATCTTGCCGCTAAGGTTTCAACCTTTGGAGGGACTGGTTACCACACCCAGGGCCCCCCTCTTGCGCCATGTGAGTTCTCATCCGCTTCTCCGGGCCTCACACCACCACGACAGTACCAAAGAATAGATTTCCCAGTTTACTTAGCTAAGCCCGTCCCATTACGGGGCTTGTGGTTGTATGAAAGACTCAGTTCAAATGCTCGCAAGGTTAAGTCCTTAGTTGACCGAGGCAAGACTAACCAAGTGTGATCTCAATTATCCAAAAACCAATAAAAACCAAATACGACCGCCCAGTTGCCACTCTTGGCCCACCAGAAACAATCTTGCCATTTGCCCCAGTCTAAATCATTTTCCCACCCCGGTTCTTTACCATTGCACCACGTGCCATCATCATCTCAATAACACATGTCTCATTCACAAAGCATGTTCAATATCTCATTAAGTCAGTATTCACTTTGGTATTCCAAAATCATGAAATGTCCACGTGGCAGGGCTAAGCATACTACTTCGGTCTACTCAACCCATGTTGGCAAATTATAAAAGTCCAACTATTAATCCATATCCTAGGGTGACAAAAGATTCATGGCCTACAATTATATATGACAAGGTGGCATACAGCAACTTAGGCATTTAACTAATCCCAAAACTTATTCAAAATCATTTCTATCAAATTAGCATGCAATAGTTTAAATCAAAATAATTTGCTCTAATAGGTCCAACATGATCAAACACAACTTACCCTAAAAAGTGTAGGTTACGGTTCTGAGCTTGCTCTGGGTGAGAACCTCTCCTCAAACCGTCGGGGACTTCAGCGTCTCTGGCGTAGCGTATACACAAAATAATAAAATAAATAAACAGTAGACAAACAGTGCTCAAAAATTCAAATAAAATTCATAAACAGAAAGATCACAATTTTACAAATTTATAGAAATTGGAATCACTCAAATCGGAGTTAAAAGCATAAAAGTTATAAGCGTTTGAAGTTTCAAAATATATTTAAAATCAATATACCGAAATAAATAAATATTTTCTTTTTGGAAAATTAATTATTGCGTCATCTTTGACACGTGTCGCCACCACGTAAGCGACCGCGGCCTTCTTGACGTCCACCGACCGGCTCCCATGCTAACGTCGGCAAGCGTCATCATTGACTCAGCGGCGGTGGGACCCACGTGCGTCCACTGGCGTCACCGGTCCGTCTTGGCCGACATGCGGGCCCGTGATGTCGGCGACTCATGCGCGACAAGGCGGCGTGGTGCGGCCCGACATGTGGGTCGCCTTGTCGGCGTCCGCACGCGATGAACGGCGGCGTGGCTCTACTGGCGCGCCTCGGATTTGCATCTAACGGTGGAGATTAGAAGATGAAGTTTACTATTTGCGAGGCGACGTGGCGAGATCCGGATCGTTGATGCGCGATCGGACGGCGGATGACGCTCGGGCTCGGCGACGTTGGCGCGGCGACGAGGTTTCACCGAAGCGGAGGAAGAAGATGTGGCCGACGGTGTTTCCGTGCTCCTCCGGCGTGAAGAAGTGGCCCTTCCGACGCAGCTTGACGAGGTGAGTCTGAGGGTGCCACAGGCGACGGCGGAGGATCACCGGCGGCGACGAAACAATGCGAAGAAGTGCGGCGGACGGCTGGAGGACTTCGGCGAGCTCGTGCGGCGAAGCGGCGGCGCCTCGGGCGGTGAGAAGTGTACGGATGGATGCGTCGCAAGCCGAGGAACACAGGAGAGGCGGCGGCGCATTAAATAGTGCCTTTGACGTCCGTGAAATGCACGGAAACCGAGGCCCACACGGGCGGCGGCGGCGGAATCCGGCGGTGATACGAATAGGCGACGTGGCGCGACGTGGACCGTCAGATGAAGATCGGACGGCTACGGCGCTAGGGTTTTCGAGTGGGCCGCATGATGTTCGCCCAACACTTATTCATCCGATTTTTAATTACTTTTTCGATTAAAAATAATTCCGAAAATAAATAATCCATTTGGGGCATTAAAAATACTAGAAAAATTCTGGAAAAATTCTCAAAAATATTTTAGGACATTTGTGACTCAAATAAAATATTTCCAGTAAAATTTTATTTGAACTTTTCTATTATTTAATTAAGTTGATAAATGGTTTAATTCAAAATAAATCCAAATAATTCCAAATAAATCCAAATAAATTCCAGAAATTCCCAGAAATTCAAAATACCATTAAAATGCAAGAAAAGCAAAAATTGGGATGTTACAACTATATGGTCGTTTAACAGTTATACTTAACTCGATGAAACCTATTTATATTATCGCTGAATCTGATTGTGATATTCATCTATGCTGAGGCTGTGTGTACCAGCGTGATCTTGGACTAGTGCAGAATACACAGAGAATCTGGATTTATATATTTAGGTCCCGACATTCATGCACTTCTCCTATCACCACTTTGGCCTCATTGGCTTCAAGGCACCTCAACAACAAATCCTTTAATGTCCGATAGTATAACACATCATCTAGGACAACATATTTCAAAGCCTGCTACCTAACCTTGCACTCTGTCGGCTTAGAAGGATCAATTAGGTAATCTCTTATCCTCATCCTCCAGTCGACAGCGTCAATGCACATTACCGCTTTTTCAATCGGCTTAGATATTTGAAATCGACCAAAATCCTTATAGCCTGATGCCTACTGAGCTAACAAATTAGCCCAATAATTCATTTCTCGGGGAATATGGCTAATGGAGAATGAAGTAAACGAGCCGATTGTATTAGGACATTGTTCTAAGTATTTAAACAACATTTCATCATGGCATTGATATTCTCCTTTGATTTGCCGCACAATTAACAAAGAGTCACCATAAGCCTCCATAGTATCTACTCCAATAATCTCCAGCAATCAGAGACCATTAAGCAATTCTTCATACTCTGCCTGATTGTTAGAACATCGGCTACTTAGTTGGAATGCAAACTCAAAGTTATGTCCCTTTAGTGAGATGAGTACTATACCAATGCCATCACCCTCTTGACACACCGATCCATCAAAATACAACTGCCAAGGGGCGATGGAAACTAGAGCAGAAGCAGTTTCTTGTCTAGTTATGAAATCGGCTATAACCTATCCTTTAAGTGAATTGGCCGATTCATATGATAGATCGAACTCAATCAATGCATAAGCCCATTTACTAATTCGACCTCACAAAATTGGAGTTGGCAGCTTATATTTAACATCGGTTTTGCAGACCACCTTACAAGTTGATGCTAAAATATATTATCTTAATTTTGTACAGGCAATATATAAAGACAACCATAGTTTCTCTACAAAGGGGTACTTGATTTCAGTGTCCAACAATCATCGGCTTAAATAAAAGATTACCCTTTCCTTGCCATCAACCTCTTATGCCAAAACTGCTCTGATAGTTTCCTCATCAGCCAATATGTATAGCTTCAATGGAATCCCCTTTTGCGGCACGGCCAACACTGGAGCATTGGTCAAGTACTCTTTGATATCATCAAAAGCTTTCTATTGATCGACTCTCCAAATAAACTCTTGATTATCCTTCAACTTAAACAATAGAGTAAACGCACGGATACGGCCTAAAAGATTTGAGATGAACCGCCGTAAATAATTGATTTTGCTGATCAACTTTTGCAACTCGTTTTTGCTATTTAACTTCAATTCCCTTTCATGGACCACAAAATCTAAAAATTGTCCTACCAATATGCCAAATGCACACTTGAAAGGATTCATTTTTAGGTCGTGCTTCCTTGTATTCTTGAAGACTGTCTCTAAATTGGCTAAATGATGTAAATCATCTTTAGGCTTTACAACCACATCATCAACATAGATCTCAATGATATGACCGATTAAATCATGAAAGATTAAATTCATAGCCCACTGATAGGTTGCGCCAGCATTCTTCAAGCCGAATGTCATCATTGTCCACTCGAATAACACCAAGGAACCAGGGTGTCGGGACCCGAATCTACAAATCCGGACCCTCTGTGTCTTCGGCACTAGTCCAGGATCACGCTAGTGCACACAGGTTAAACAGGATTAAAGTACCACAATCATACACAGCATAATAATAATAAAGTACTTCAAATATGTATATAAAGTGGTTGCACGACTTTATGGTCACCTTACAAATAGTCTGCCACGCAGGGCTTACTATTCAGAGTATCAAAGAAAATAACAACGAAAAATAAAAGATCGTGGTGACCCATCACTTTGCTACAGGCAGCTGACAAAGCTTGCTCCCTTGTTCTCTAGCTCCTCGACAAACTCCTCTTCCCAAGCAGGGTAGACTCCTCCTTTGGTATATTGTCGTTTGCACGGGTGAGTACATACCGTACTCAACAAGTCATGCACAAAATGCAGTTCATTACTACATGTATGGCTTCTTACAAAGGAATGGTTTGATTGGTTATTTTGCATTGAATCAACATTTTAACTTATTATTTATTTAGATAGAAAGCAACAAAACCATATAAATATAATAAGTTTCTCAAATTGTTTTTCTACATATTTTTGACACACAGTCCTGAATCAAATTTCACAATTATCCCTGGCACACAGTCACTCATCCCCATTTTATTTTTGAAGATCCACCCCTTGACTGTAATCCTCGAGCTCTGTCCAATCCCGTGGACACGGCTATTCGAATAGTTTTGACACACTCTGCAGAGGTTGTACACTTTACCGACAAGATACAGTCGCCCACCACACAAGTGATTGATCATAACAAAGTTTTTTAGAAACTTCCATCTAAACCTATGAACCTCTCCAGTATTGCCTTCCCTAACACTTCCCTCACACAGAGCCGAAGTATAGAATAGGCGAACACCGTTGGATGGGTACCAAGCCATAGCATAGGTATGCTCCCCCACACAGTTACACCCTTGTGTAACAGCCGCCCTGAGGTATCAAAGGAAAGATATTAGAACCTTACTAAACTAGTTCTGTCCCATACCAGACATGTGGTTGTACGATTAACACAATTCAAAGACTTGCAAGGTAAAGTCCTTAATTGACCAAGGCAAGACTTCCTTCTCCCAAAGGTTTGGCACATAGCCACCTTATTTGCCATACAGGCTCCTCCTGGCACAAAGCCTTGGTCCACTTGCCCCAATCTAAATCATTCCTCACCCCAATTATTTTACGGTGCAGCACATGCCAGTAACTCAACCTCCATGTAGAACCACACATGTCTCCACATTTCAACATCATTACTAACAACATCCCACCATTTACCAAAATGCATTCACTATTCCTTTAGTCAATGTTGCTTTTGTATTTTAAAAGATTACTCACGATATATGCAAGGCTAAGCAACTATCCACGGTCTAGCCTCTCGTATTGGCATATCATTTCATCCAACTAATAGTATCAACTTAAGGTGACAAACAAATCATGGCATACAAATATTAAAGTCAAGGTGGCAATAACAGATAGGTTGATTAACTAATCTACCCAAATTAATTAAATCCATTTTTAATTAATTTAGCATGCATAATTTGAATCAAAATACATTTTTAAAACTTAGGAGCAAAATGATCAATGCATAACTTGCCTTCAAACAGCTGTTGATCCTGATCTGGAGCTGGATCTTGTGCTAAGAATTCTCCCTCGAAGCTTTCCGACAAATCAACTTCTACGCATAACAAGCGGATATATAGTAAATATAAATAACAGAGAGCATGATCAACTCTAAAAATTCCACAAAATTCACCAATAAATAGATCTTGGTTTTAAAATTTTTTAGAAATTAGAATCACCCCAATCGGAGTTAAAACGCAAAAGTTATAGCCTTTCGAAGTATTAAATAAACAGAAAATCCTAAAAATTAGAAAATACGATTTGTTTTAATTATTTTTATAAGGAAAATTAGGATTTATGATGTCAGCATGACCTAACGATGACGTTAGCATGACACGTGGCCCAATCGGGACGCGACACGCATCGCAACCAGAGGCTGCCACGCGTCACGGCGCATGGACCCGGTCCACGGCGGCACTGGTCCATGGTGGACTGATGGTACTGTGCATATGCACCAGCTAACGCATGCACTGGCGTCACCCGGTATGGCCCGGCCAATCACCGATCGACACGCGTCGCGCACAGATCAACTGAGACTTAGAGTAATCTCGGCCGTCCGATTCAAAATGAACGGCTAGGATCAATCACCATAGAACGGGTGAGCTTTAGCTAAAACGTTGACACACGGCGTAATCCGGTCCACACATCATAATCCAACGGCCACCAACCTATGCACTACGTGGCTCAACCAGAGACACTTATATACGATCCAATGGTGATATTTTACCCGAGTGATGCACTGTTGACCTAATCAACGTGGCTTGATCTGAGCCGCATACCAAGGATCTAACGGCTAAGATTGAATCAAAGCAAAACTACACCGAGCGATCTGAACCGTTCAATGTAATCCAATGGCTAGGGAGTGAAGATGGTGTTTACTGTTTACTGGCGACATGGCAAGATCTGGAGCATTCGGTGGTGATCGGACGGTGGACGAAGCTCGGCTGACGGTGATGTCGCGGTGGTGCAGACCTTGCCAGAGGGGAAGAAGACGATGGTGGCGATGGCGTTGTGAGGCTTCTCCGGCAACAAGAAATGGTGCGGTAGATGCGTCTAGATACGGGGAACTCGGCGACGACCTCGAAGACAGCAGAGATGGACCGATGACGGCGCAAGAACGGCGAAAATGTCTCGGGACTACGACGAGCTCAAGCAGCAACTATGAGCAGTCTCGGGAAGAAAGAAATGGCGCAAAATGTCCGGGAAGGAACGCTCTACGAGGTGGACTAGGTATTGAAGAGGGAGAGGGAGCACACAGGCGATAATGGCACGTAGAATCTCTAGCCATAACGCGCGGCGGCGGCGTTTTTGAAAACAGTTGGCGAGGCGACGTGGCTTAATCTCCATCGTTCACGTGGCAACGAATCGACGGTCACCGAGGCGCGCGCGACATGGCTTCTTCCGAGCCGTCCGATCCAAATCAAATGGTGGATGCGCAGTGCCGGTTAGGGTTCCACGGCTTGGGCCGACAACAAGCACAGTAACAAGCTCGACCCAGCACTGTTCACTCCAATTTTCTGATTTTTCCAATAAAACTAATTCCAAAAAATCATTTAAATCATTTGAGGCATTTTAAATAGCAGAAAAATTCTAGAAAATATTTTGGAACATTTTGGACTCAAATAAAATAATTTCATTATATTTTGCAAGAGCATATTCATTATTTAATTAATTTCCAAGGAAAGGTTAAATTCCAAAAATTCCAATTAAATCCAAATAAATTCCAAAAATTCTCAAAAATTCAAAATAACTTATTGAATTCATAATAGACCAAATTTTGGGATGTTACATAGGGCATCTGAAAACAGTTTTTGGTATATCAGCTTTTGCCATGAATATCTGATTATATGTGGCATTTCCATCTAGGAAGCCGATAATCTTGTTTCCTAATGTAGCATCGATAAGCATATCGGCTATTGGCATCGGATATTCATCTTTTGGTGTAGCTTTATTCAAATCTCTAAAGTCAACACATACCCTTAATTTACCGTTCTTCTTCATCACAGGAATGATATTGGACACCCACTCAGCGTATCAGCAAGGCCTGATAAACTTGGCCTCTAATAATCGTTCAATTTCTTCTTTTATAATATTGTACAATGCTAAATTAAACCCTTGAGGGTACTGTTTAAACGGTTGATACCCTAGCTTTATAGGTAGCCGATGTTCAACAAGCTATCAGCTTAAGCCAGGCATCTCATGATATTCTCAAGTGAAACAGTCTCTATAGTCCCTAAGCATTTTGACCAACTTTTTTTTATATTCTACATCTAATCTTGCACTAATAAAAGTAGGTCTTTTCCCATCACCATCTCCTATGTCGACTTCTTCAAGTAAATCGATCAATGTGAATCCTTGGCTTAACTTCTCGATTTCTTGAAAATCTTCAATGGCCTCATAGCTATCTGTAATCTGTTGATAGCTCTGCATTCTTGTCTTACAGGGCCTTCATCGTTTGTTTGGACCCCATCAGTGCATAATTTCATTTGCTCGATCAAATGTACTAGGTCTAACTTTGATTGGCATAAGTCATGTCTTACTAATGCAGACGAAATCACAATCGTCCAGCACTTTGCTCGGTATGATTTGGCTTCTTCAAGTTGCTAGTTCGCATCTGAATTAGCTATAGCAATATCAGCCGGAACAACCTCAACTTCATCTACGTTCCACTAGACAAGCAGTTGGTGCATAGTCAACGGTATACAACAATTTGCATGTATCCAGTCTCGTCCGAACAGTACACAGTAATTGCCTTTGGCATCAATTACGAAGAAGGTAGTCACCAACATTTTGCTGCCGACAGTCAATTCTGTCTTCATGACACCCTTAGCTTTGGTGGGACCGCCTGTGAAGTCATTCAAAACCATGTTACTTTTGATTAAGTCTTGATCGGACTTACCCAGCTTTTTGAACGTGGTGTATGGCATCATTAACCATTGCTCCTCTACCTACGAGCATCCTTGAGATTGGCTTATTGTTTATATGCCCCTTCAAGTATAATGGCTTAAGATGCTGATGAGCATCATAGAGTTTTTCAAAGACTGCATCCGAGCACCCAAACACAGCTGAGCGAAAGTTTCTGAAGCCAACTTTGATTTTGTCTTGAATTCAGCTGGCAGAGTGAACACCATGTTGATGTCTATTGTGAAGTGTCATCTTGGATCATCGCCGAGTCTAAGTCATCAGCTGAGTCCCACTCGTCCTCAACTGGCTCCTTCCTCCACTCCTTTTTAATGGTCTTGATTGGTCGAAGCTCATTAAACACCTGATCCGTCTGTTTTCTTGCTTAGCCTCTCTGACCTCCTGGGTTCTGAGCCTTTGCAACCATCTACCCTGAGATCGACTGAGACCTGGAGGACACCATCTTTGCTTGGGCTCAATGGGTTGGTGAATTTTGCCAATCAAGTTCTCTTGAATCGTGGAGCTAGATTCTTCCGTCTTGGGTTGACTTGGCACAGAAAGCCTATCAAGAATTAGCTCGTCATGAGTCTCATCATGATAACCTGGTACTGGCCTAGATAGTTTGTCTTTAGCCAATAGCCTTGGCCAGTCAGCCTGGGGGTAGTGTTCCATTGGATAAGTACGTGCTGATGGCAAGGCTACTCCCCTTTCCCAACAGAACTGCTAGAAGAGGCATCGTTAGTGAGCCCTCTGCAGGCCAATACAAATTATCTGGCTGACGTATGGGGTAACACGGCCTATTGCTCATCCTTTTTTTACTTCCCTAGCAGCTATGAGAAAGTTGGCTTCGGCCTGTTTATTGACCGATGTGGTGGTGACTTCTCTGCCTTGTACCACTTGCCAACCTGCAGGTCTCCTTTAGGCTTGACCATCCTTGAATTTTTGCCTTTATGATCAGCTTCTTCCTGTAATGAACCGATCGTAACTTTCAAGGTCTTTTCGCTGTTCGACATTGGTTGGACATCGACATTTTGAGCACGTTTAGGTTCTTCCTCATGCATTGGTTCTTTTCCCTTGCGTGAACACTGCACCATATTTATGGGGAACGGGTTGACGTATACCTGCATAATTGGCTCATCTGCAAATTTTAGCCGACCGTCTTCAATGGCCGACTGGATCTGCTGATGAAATATATTGCAATTATTAGTATTATGAGAAAAAGAATGGTGCCACTTGCAATACCTACATCTTTTGATCTCATCAGCCGATGGTATAACGTGCCCCTCAGATAATTGTATAACCTTTTTTGTTGCAATAAATAAAAAAATGATCATATTTGGACACGTCAAATGCATATTTTACTTTTGACTTATTTTTTGTCGGCCTAAACCAAGAACAAACCAAAGACTTCTTAGGTCCTTTGACCAATTTGGCTATGTTTATTTCTACTTCATCGTCCTCCCAAGACTCATTTGAATAGTACTTGACCATATTGACTTTGGCCTTGACCTTTTCCTTATTGTTACCGTTTATTTTGAATTTATCCCTAAATCCTCTGTTATCGGGAAATTGGCTTTCTTGAGTTGATATGCGGTGAAGTAGGTAGCTTAAATTGGTGAATTCTTGCATGTCAAACTTCTCCCTGAGTGGGGGAATTAATCCCTAGAAAGCTAAATCGGCTAGTTGATTGTCAGGTAACGTGATGCTAAAGCACCGATTTCTAACTTCCTTAAACCTTTTAATGTAATCTGTTATTTATTCCCTAAATTTTTGGCGATTGGAGCATAGATCAGAAATTCTATGTTCCAGCCAGAGGAAAAGTACTCATGAAATCGGCTTTCCAAATTGTTCCAAATGAACCGAATTTGGAGGCAAACTAGTAAACCAAGCAAAAGCAGCTCCTGATAATGACAATGGGAACAATCTAATTTTTAGCCCATCGAACTGAGCTGCATCGTCACATTGAGCAATAAAACATCTGATATGTTCTAATGTTGTGACTGAATCATCCCCAGAAAACTTAACAAAATCAGGAACTTTGAAATTGTTCGGATATGGCATACGAGCTATATAATTAGGATACAACTTTCTATAGCTGATGATTTTACCCTTTGGCTGTATGCCAAATTGATCGTTCAATACAGCAGAGATCTAGTTAGCCCAATTGACAGTATTGGCCATCGGGATGTTAGGGCTTTGCCAATTATGATCATAATTAGCGTTCTGCCCCTCGAGTGCAAGCTCGGGCTACCGATTAAATTGAGCCGATGGATGTTGAGGGAATTGATCATATCCATCGTTCCTTTTAACCAGCAGCTTCGGTAATGGGATGAAAGGCTCTGAATAGGTTACACTACAACACGGATATAGCTTTCGGGGCATTTAATTTTACATGGCATTTGAGTCAAATGCCATCAAATAAAGCTTTTGCGGCATTTATTTGGATTTAGGTGCGTTCAATTGTCTGGCACATAATATTTGCCGGTAAAAGAATTTCCTGGCATAAAATATATGCGGCTTATCATTTTATTAAGGGGCATTTATAAATGTAAACTTAAAATCTATGCCGGCATTTATAAATGTCGGCTTAAAATCTATGCCGGCATTTATAAATGTCGGCTTAAAATCTATGCCGGCATTTATTATTTGCCGAATAATATGGAAAGAGGGGGCACATAATAAATGCCGAGATAGAGTAAAGATGGCATTTTTATATGCCACGCAATGTAAATGCCGTGGATACTCAGTTTTAGGCGCCAACGAATAACTAGGGCGCGCGGAGGGAAAAAAAGAGAGGGAAAAGGCGCCTCAATCGATGTCTCACGTATATCTCTCTAGCTGCCCCCTCGATCGATGATGTCTCACATATCTGATCCCTAGCTACGCCGCAGCGCTCTCGCCGCCGCCGGGCGCTGGCCCTAACTGGCGCTCGCCACTAGCCTCGCCACCACACCCACCGCCCCGCCGGAGCCATCGATCCCCCACCGGAGCCCTCCACCACCGGCGCCCCCCACCGATCGATCGAAGCCCTCCACCTCTGACCGCGCCCCCACCAGAGCCCTCCACCACCGGCGCCTCCTCCTCCGGTTCGCGACCCCCACCAGAGCCCTCCCCTCACCGGCGCCTCCTCCTCCAGTTCGCGACCCCTACCGGCGCCTCCACCGTCGACTCCCTCCATCTCGGTGCCCTCCCCACGGCGCCTCCCAACAGTAACTCATCCCTCCATCTCGGTGCCCTCCTCCTCAAGTTCTTCTTTGTAAACACTACTGGGTCTTTGGTGTCATTTGGGTGTGGCGAGAGGAGGCCAAGATCCTCTTCCTCGGCCTCGACAACGCCAAGCAAGACCACGCTTCTCCACATGCTCAAGGGCGAGGTCGGGGAGAAAAAATCGGTGCCTTTTATTTATTAATGTTTTTATACTCTCTCGGGATGGTCGATTAGGCGCTCTGGATTGGATTCTTGGGGTGATTTGCGAGAATTTTGTGGGAATTGTGGAGTTCTAGCCGGTTTGAGCGCCTTCGTTTCGATTTGGGCGTGGCTAGGTGTTTTCGTGGCAGTGAAATTTGGTAATTTGACGAGGCATGGAGGAATTGTGATGAATTTTGGATCGGGATGGATTGCATCCGTGTAGTTTTAGGAGTAATCTCTTGTGCGATTCCTGCCCTTTGATAGTTGAACATGTTCAATAACTATGCATGTGTATTTTTTTTGGATTGAAGAATGTTGTTTCCACTCGAATTTAAAAATTGGAAATGTGTATGCTAGTAGATATTTGTTTATCTGAAGGGTCGAGTGTTGTTGGGGATTTTTCATGTAGCATTTAAAAAAAATCATTGTGGAATTTCATAGTACGCGTTGCAAAAATTTCCCCTTTCTTTAGAAGTTGGCTTCGATCATATCTCCATTTCCCCCATCTTTGGAGGAGTTGATGGTGGTACCCTAGAAATTCTTTGTTTATTGTTGAGGATAACGATCTGCGGATGTTAGTTCTGTGAACCTTTGGATTGCTTGCTAGACCTGGATAAGTTCCATATAATCTGGCAGAGACATTGTTTCTTTCGGTCATGTGTACATAAGAAGATCCATGTTGATTTACGGAATGCTAGGATGCTAATGCAGGGCTTTCAATTTAGATCTGGTGCACATGCTCCTCTAGACAATTTACATTTTATTGTAACTTCAATTAGTTTGATACTTTGATGTTTGAACAGTTTTCTATATAACAATAAGAAGGATCTTTTTTGTTATTCAAGTTGGTTCGCTAATCAGTCTTGTCTTTTATTTACCAGGTGATTGTGCTTAGAAACTATATGTATTGAAGTTGAACATAGAAAACAAATGAAAAATCTATTGCTTTGTGTTTTTACATTTCTTTGAATAAGCTTGTGCATGGATTTGTGTTCATACCGCAGAGATTGGTTCAAACATCGGCCACACGATATCCGACTTCAAGAGTGAGTATTGGGAAGATCAAGTTCAAGGCATTTGATTTAGGAGGACATCAGATTGCTCGCCGTGTGTGGAAGGATTACTACGCCAAGGTCTCACTTCCTCTTTTGTTACTATTTTTTATCTAGATGAGTTACTCGATGTATGATTTTATCTGCTAACCTTGAAAGTTTTAGTAGATGTCATTATCAGTGGATGGTATTTGGCAGTGACACACTATAATATATGCGTCAAACTTTTTGATCCCACATGTAATGCCAGCTGCTTGTTGCTAAATTTTATCAAGTTGGTTAGTGGGGTTAGTACATAAAACCATGAGTAGCCTAGTGATATATGCTATCCTACCTTGGTGTAGCCACCAGGATCGATGATGTAGCACAAGTGATATATGTTAAATTTGTCATACTAGGTGCTTATGTAAAAAGGGGAATCATGCTTTGATTTGAGTCTGAGTGCACCATCATCTTTTGAAGTACTAATGGTGTTCTGGTTTTGTTTGTTTTTTTGTATCTTAGCATATATGATGTTCTTATATGTAGTGGTTTTAATAGCTTGTATTGTTTCATGATGTGGTGGTTTTGGCTTAGTGGATCAATTCGTGGATATTCCCCATTCATGTGATAGAATATGCTCTATAAATAGACTCACTCTACAACACTATAGAGAAAAGTTTGCATTAGAATGTTGTAGCAGGATCAGTTTGGCGAACAATTGAGCTCTGACAGCCTCAGGGATTAATTTTGCCAGACCAGTAAGTGTGAGGAATTTCTTTGGGGAGAGGGGGATTTGGGGATCTTCTTTGGTCTTGGCAAAGGTGCTAAGCTCTGAAGGATTAAAAAGGTTTCATGATGGACAGAGGTCCAAAGAGGGAGCTAAGGATGGCTTGGGGCCTGAGGAAGTTCATATTCAAAGCTGCAAATGAACTCATAGTCTCATACAAATAAGATCAACTCAGCATTTAATCTGATTGGAGAGGTCTCGATTAGGGAATATCACACAATTAGGAACACCCTGAATTCCTGAACACGAAATGTTTCTTGTGATATGCATCTTTGCAGGCATCTGACGTTATTGTTTCCTTGTCTTAACAACTTCTGATGAGGTGGCTTTGAAAGTCTTTGTTGGTGAAAATAACAACCAGTTGTGTTCCTATTCAGGATATCGGATGTTAGTCTTTGTATGTGTTGTCATATATAATTACGCTATGACAGAAATTGATAGGTGCGATTGGTTCATCTTGAAATGAAGGAGGTCTTTACATTGTACAAATCACTTAGATTGGCCATATAGATTGTGAATATTCTGATTATGATCTTTTTTCTTTTCCTTTTTTTTTTCCTTTTTGAGCATTCGTTTTCTATTGTTTGAAGTTTGAACTGTTGAAAGGTGTACTTGCCTTTTATTAGGATTTGTAATAATCTGAAACAAAAATGATACACAAAATGAAGTAGTCCAGCAATGTTTTGATGCCCCACTGAAGGTAGAATTATCTAAGTCTTGTCATTGATTTACGTAATTACTGATCTGATGAAGTCAGTATGATCATTCTCGCACTCCACCAAAGGGCTTCCTCCTGTCTCTAGTACCTATTACCTTGGGTGAACCAAATTTTTTTCTTCAGTATGGACTAGGACTGATGCACTGTTTCACATGTTGTGATCAATCTAAACATCTGTTGGGTTATTATATACGATTATGTGAACAGTTTGGACTTGGATAGCTGAATCCTGATGCTCTGCATGTGAGAATAAAAATCATGTTAATTGTTGACTTTGACTGTCCAATGTGAGCTATATTTTTGTTACATTTCATTGTTGAAGTAGCATCATGTTTTTAGGATTGCTATGCCCGAGTGTGTCCTTTGACCATGATCATTGAGTGATGGGTAACACAAAATTGTGAAACATTCCAGATAAGAAGACAAGCTCTAACAAAAATCCGAAGTACTAACAAGGATATTCAAATATCCTAACAAAGAGTAAGTACCAATGAATGCTCCAAATTCATTCTCCTTTTAAGCAAGCCAGTGCCTATTCGAGCGAGCTTGAAACTTAAAACTACAAATATAATTCTTCTGAGCTATGGAATAATTGTGTTGCTAATTCTTCTGGCATATTTTGGAGCAAGCGGAGGAGGATGCCATAGTGGAGTTGTTGCTTGTGACTACCTGTCGATATTGTTGGCTGCAACGACTTGTAACACTCCTGCATGTTTTGTACTGGTGAGTTCAAATCTAATATGTTTTACTCTTGTTGGGTGATATTGATATATATATATATATTATATGCAGCACAAACATGGACAAGAAATGGATGCATTTATCTAGGCATACAATTGAGTACGAAAATAGCATCAATTCATTTTTGGAGTTTGCATTTTCAAAATCAGCACAAGGTGGGACAATCCGCGCCTCGCAACATTTGTGCTAATTTGTATTGGTTAGACAAGACCACTATATATAATCACTTAATATGCAATGGCTTTTTGGGAGGATACAATGAATGGGTGTTCCATGGTGAGGATTGGTGTTTTCGACTGCTCATAACTTTCGAGATCAGAGGGTAATCTGTTATGGATGATGAAATGGAGGCAATGCTTAGGGGCGGGCTTGGGTTCTTTGGTGACAAGTACTAAAGATGTCAGCAATAGTGATGACATGGGAGAGAGATATGGACACGAAACATACTATAGGTTAGCTAATGAAGCTAGTAAGGAGTTGTACCCGAGGATGTGAGAGGTTTTCAAAGCTACAGTTCATTGTTAGGCTCCTTAACATTAAAAACTTATGGGGAATAAGTAATGCATGCTTTGATGAGCTTGTCACACTTTTAAAAGAAGCATTTCCTGAAGGTGAAGTTTTACCCAAAAACTATCATGAGGCAAAAAAATTTGTGAAAGATGTTGGTGTTGGATATGACACTATTGATGCGTGCATAAATGATTGCATATTATATAGGAAAGAGCATGCAGATGCCACTTCATGCCCAACTTGTGGCACCTCTAGGTGGAAAAGCGAAAAAATTGGTCTAAGTGGAAAACGTGTGCATAGAGTTCCAATAAAAGTTGTTCATCATTTTTCACTTAAAAGAAGACTTCAAAGAATATATATGTCACCCAAGACAGCATCTGATGCAAGATGGCATAGTGAAGGTCGTACAAAGGATGGCTTGTTAAGGCATCCAGCAGATTCAACTGCATGGAAAGACTTTGACTTTAACCATCCTCAGTTCAGTTCAGAATGTCGCAATATTAGACTTGCTTTGGCGACAGATGGTTTCAATCCTTTCAAAGACATGTAGCGTGTCCCATAGCACATGGCACGTTATTTTGATTCCATACAATTTTCCACCTTGGATATGCATGAAGCGGCACAAATTTCATCCTCTCTTTGTTGATCTACGGGCCAAAATCTCCGGAAATAATATTGATGTTTATCTGCAACTATTAATTGATGAACTTAAGAACTTGTGGCGGGGAAGGTGTAAGGACATTTGATGCATCTTGTTCGAATGGTTCACACTCGTGCTACATTAATAGGGACTATTAGTGATTACCTGCAATGCTTACCTATTTGGAAGGAGAACTAATAGAGAAGTAGGTTGTGCTTCATGCCACACTGGAACATGTTCATTACAATTAAAGCATGGCCATAAGGCATGTTACATGGGGCACCGCACATTCCTTCCTTTGAATCACAAGTACAGGAATGATGCAAAAGCATTTGATGGTACCAAAGAGATGAGACTAGCTCCTATCCCAATTTCTGGGTATGATGTGTCCAAGGAAACAAAAGATTTACATGTAGTCTTTGGCAAGCTAGAAGAGAAGAAACGTGCAAAGAAGCGACGGCATGCGGATAAGGAGATTCAACCAAAGTGGCACAAGAGATCTTGTTTCTTTCAGCTACCCTACTGGGAGACCCTTCTAGTACGACATAATCTTGATATAATGCACATAGAGAAAAATGTGTTTGACAACATTGTGAATACTCTTCTCAATATTGACAAAAAGTCAAAGGATAATCTTAGTTCCCGACTAGATCTCCAAAGAATGGGTATAAGACCAGAACTCCACCCAATATCGCAAGGAAATGTGGGATATATATATCCCGGGGTCCACCAGGCAGTCTAATAAAGCCCAGCCAGGAGCAATTGGGCCATGCCGACTGGATAAGGCTACGGGTTGTCCGGGTTAAGCGAAGCGTAAAGAATCATGATAGACTTTAGTTAAGGAAACCAAGTCGTATTGGGCAAGAGATGATTGTAATCCAAACCAATACAGGTTCAGGATAGAAACCCCTATTTCGTATCCGAGTATGACTCAATATTGTAACCGCCCTTCTCTACTATATAAAGGGAGGGGGAGGGGCATCTAAAAACAGGATCTGATCAGCTATTGGTTAGCCACATATAATTCCAGAGCACAGGACTAGGATATTATCTCCATCGCGAGCGAACTCATATACATCGGGTGTTCTTGTGTTACCATCGAGTTTGGGTCAGTAGCGTAGCCCCTTTTCATTATTATCGGTAACAAACGTCGGCGGTTAGCGCGCCGGTAGGGCTGCGTTAGGATCAATCGCAGCAAGCTCGATGGCAATCTTGAAATATGGCCACCCTCGCGCCGGCTCAGGTATTTCGTTTCGGAAGCCTGGACTTCGTCGTCGATAACTTTGGCTACCTTTCCCTCTCGGATTCGGATCAGTTCCGATCTGGAACCAATTCTGAGGTCCTCTTAGCCGACCAGTCACTCGGATCGGGAGAAGGAATGGCCATCTGTCCTTGGGCAGTAAGCCAAGGGCCTGATCCCCGTCTCGAGTCGGGATTGGCTAAAAGAGAACCCCGAGTGGTCGAATATACAAGAAAACCACTCGGATTCACGGTCGGCAAGACTCAGTCTCCCCTGCACCTCCGATTCAGAAGGAGAGGTAGGAAATTCTCCAAGCTTTCACAGCATTTTCGTGATTGAAACGGACCCTCCGCAAAAGGATGCGGCAAAAACTACGGAGGAAAACCATCATCATCAAGAAAACCCTGCGAGACTCCTCCAGCACAGAGGCCGAAGCGTGAATGAAGAAATCTTGCAGACAAAGGTGGGGAACCAGTCAGTTTTCCATACCCCCAGCAGAACATCGTCGCCTCCAAGACGCTCCTCGACACCTTGGCACCACTGCTCGGACCGGATAGCCCGGCCGCTCCGATCGTAGCCCAAGTTCAGGCTATGGTTGCGGCGGCGGCAATTCAGCAGCACCAAGAGGCACCAAGAGAAAAGGCGCCATCCCGTACTCGCCTCATCGCCGCAGTCGAAAGCGATATCTGACCCGCGATCGCCCACAGCGGAGCTTCAACGAGGAGAGGACGCTCGACACAGCATTGGCCGGGACCTCCGTGCAGATTTGAACGCCAGAAAATATGATCGCGAAGATGAAGAGCGCCGCAGGCGCAGAGATAACTATGAACGTTTTGGCATTGGCCACGACGAACGAGAAGACCGTCGAAACCTCCGCTACCACGACGGAGGAGAAGGAGAAGGTCACCGAGCCAGGTCGCCTCACCGGCGTTCTCCACAAAAGCGAGGCAATGGCCCTATTGAGGGCATCCGGGCTTTCACTCCACGCCTTCGCCGAGTGGTTTGGCCCGAGGGATTCAACCCAAAAAGCATCACCAAATTTGACGGAGAAAGAGATCCGGAGGCTTGGCTCCAAGTTTATTCCCTTGCGATCATGGCCGTTGGGGGAAATCACAATGTAATGGCTAACTACCTCCCAGTCATGCTCACCTCTTCGGCTCAAGCATGGCTCACGGGGCTCCCGGTAAATTCCATGGACTCCTGGGAGGAACTCTGTGAGCATTTCATCACCAATTTTCAGGGCACTTACGAGCGACCTGGAACACAGTGGGATCTATACCAGCTTCGCCAAAAGAAGAACGAGACGCTCCGAGAATTCATCCGGCGCTTCATGCAGAAGAAGAATACGATCAGGGACATTTCGGAGGCAGCAGTCATCGCAGCATTCCAGAAAGGCGTCAACGACCCCGACCTGATCAAAAAGATGTCCCGGAAGCCGCCATCCACCGTAAGGGAGATGTTTGAGCTGGCAGATCGGTATGCAACGGCCTCAGATGCTTTAGCCGAACGACAAGATGATCACCCGCGTCAGAAGGATAAAAAGGATTACGCCGAGTCAACAAGACAACGTGACAGAAAGCGGAAGCCCGAAGAAATAGTGGCAGCGACCGAGCAAGACCGACGACGCGCGCCACGGACCGACAATTATGACACGGTGATGGAGGCAATATGTCCCTTTCACCCAAATAGTAAACATGCGGCGAAGGATTGTTTCACTCTGAGGAGGTTTGCGGAGAGTCAGAAGACGACTCGCCAAGGGCGAAGCAAAAGAAGAAGAGAAGAAGAAACAAGATCCCCCTGAAGATGACGACGGAGAATATCAAAAGACGGAACGGGAACTCAATTACATCTACGGGGGCTCAATGGCCTATGAGTCAAAACGAAAGCAGAAGCTCACGGAGAGAGACGTCAACGCCATCGTGCCAGCTGTACCTCAATACCTCAAATGGTCCGAGGTCCCCATAACCTTTAGCCGCTCAGACCATCCGGACTACATCCCGTACCCCGGAAGATTTCCGCTGGTATTGGACCCAGTGGTTCGCAACGTCAAGCTCAAAAAGATGTTGGTCGATGGGGGAAGTGGACTCAATGTACTCTTCTCCAAGACCTTCGACGAAATGAAGATTCCTCGCTCCGAGTTGAAGCGGGGCTCGTCACCCTTCCATGGAGTAATTCCCGGAACTTCCTCTGTTCCACTCGGCCAAATCACCTTGCCGGTCACGTTTGGAACCAAGGATAATTTCCGGACGGAATACCTTAACTTCGAGGTAGCTGACTTCCAGACGGCATATCACGCCATTCAGGCGGGCGGCTACCGGCGATTCATGGCCGTGCCACATTATACCTACCTCATCCCGAAAATGCGGGACCAAGGGTATAATCTCTGTTCATGGCGATGTCAAGCGGTCGTTCGTCTGCGACAAAGAAAGTTGTGAGATGGCTGAAGCTCAAGAGATAGCAAACGACAAAATGAAGATCCGGCAGGCGGCCGCATATCAAGGAGATGAAGGAGAAGTACGGTCAAGAAAGCAGGCCAAGACAAGTTTGAAGCCTGATGAGGGAACCAAGAAGGTAATCCTTGATCCATCCAACTCCAACCAGACGGCTTTGATTGGGGCAGGTCTCTCCGCCAAATAGGAGGACGCGCTCGTCACCTTCCTTTGGGCTAACCGGGACATCTTCGCGTGGAAACCATCCGACATGCCCGGTGTTCCTGTGGAGGTGATCGAGCACTCCTTGAGCGTGGGCGAAAAGGCCAAACCCATCAAGCAATGACTCGAAGGTTCGCTCAAGACAGAAAGAGGCCATCAAGGAGGAAATCACGGTCATTAGCAAGCAGCTTTATAAAAGAAGTGTACCATCCGGATTGGCTGGCGAACCCAGTGCTTGTTCGCAAAAAGAATAAAAGCTGGCGCATGTGCGTTGATTATACCGATCTCAACAAGGCCTGCCCGAAAGATCTTTTCGGGTTGCCTCGTATTGACCAGGTGGTAGATTCCACGGCTGTGAACTCCTCAGCTTTCTGGATGCCTACTCGGGATATCACCAGATTAGGCTAAAAGAAGAAGATTGCATCAAGACCTCATTCATCACTCCGCTCGAGCCTTTTGCTCGCCACAATGCCATTCGGCTTGAAGAACGCCGCGCGACTTACCAACGCAATCAATACGGTGTTTTCATTCTCAGATCGGGCGCAATGTGGAAGCATACGTTGATGACGTTGTCGTCAAATCTCGGGCAAAGGAAGACCTAATATCTGACTTAGCCGAAACCTTTGAAAGCCTAAGGGCCTACAAAATGAAGCTCAACCCTGAAAAATGCGTCTTCGGAGTCCCGTTTGAGAAATTACTCAGATTCATTGTTTCGCAACGAGGCATCGAGGCAAACCCAGAGAAAATCAATACAATCCTGAAGATGAAGCCTCCACCAATCGTAAAGGCGCCCAAAAGCTCCTTTGGATGCATGGTGGCACTCGGCAGATTCATCTCCGGCCGGGGTCATGCGGGATGCCTTTTTTCAAACTTCTCAAGAAGCAAGGTAATTTTCAATGGACCACTGAAGCACAGCAGGCCTTCGAAGAATTGAAGACGTTCCTGTCATCTCCACCCGTGCTGGTTCCTCCAATGCCAGAAGAGCCCCTCTTGCTCTACATCGTCGCAACAACTCATGTAGTCAGCGCGGCAATTGTGGTAGAGCGGAAGGAAGAAGGGCACCTCCAAAAAGTACAGAGGCCTGTCTACTTCATAAGCGAGGTATTGGGAGAGTCCAAGGTACGCTATCCACAAGTACAAAAACTACTATACGCCGTGTTGCTTACCTCCCGCAAACTCAAGCACTACTTTCAAGAGCATTCAATCACGGTGGTTACCACTTTTCCGCTTGGGGACATACTTCACAACCGGGAAGCCACCGGGAGGATCGCAAAATGGGCAGTCGAGCTTGGGGCCTTTGAAGTATCCTTTAGGCCACGGACGGCAGTAAAATCCCAAGTACTTGCCGATTTCACTGCAGAATGGATAGAGCTGCAATCACCAACAAACGTTGAAGAGCTGGAATATTGGACAATGTACTTCGACGGATCTCTCATGCTCAGTGGCGCAGGAGCAGGCGTGGTCCTCATCTCCCCAACAGGTGAGCGCCTAAAATACGTCTTTGATTCACTTCCCAAACATCTAACAACGCCGCCGAGTCTGAAGCACTCATCCACGGACTTCAGATCGCGATATCTCAGGTATTCGGCTAACAATTCGAGGCGACTCCATGCCGGTGATCAATCAAGTCCAAAAGATTGGTCATGTGTCGAGGACATCATGACGCATCTTGCCAGAGGTACGGAAGCTTGAAGACAAGTTTGTGGTGGAGCTCATTCATGCTCGCAGATGACAACGAAGAAGCGAGATGAATTGGCAAAATTGGGCTCCACTCGGGCCATCGCTTGCCCGCCGGGTTTTTGTTGAGGAAATCTACAAACCCTCGGTAAGCCAAAAGCAGGAGCAGAACAAGTCAGAAGAGAGATCTAACGAAGAGGAGGTCCTAGTCATCAGCACAGACTGGACGGCTCCTTTTCTCAATTACCTATTGAAAGACGAACTTCCAGAAAACCGAACAGAAGCAGAGCGCATCTCGAGGCGCAGCAAGAGCTACGTGATGATAGGAGAAGAGTTATTTCGAAAAAGCGCCTCTGGAGTTCTAAGGCGATGCATATCAGCAGAAGAAGGAAAGAAGCTACTCAGGGAAATCCACTCGGGAACTTGTGGGCATCACGCGGCGTCAAGCACATTGGTGGGCAAGGCGTATCGACAAGGTTTCTTCTGGCCGACTGCCGTGACCGACGCAGAAGACATCGTTCGAACTTGTGAAGGCTGCCAGTTTTTTGCTCGCCAAATACACGTACCTGCTCAGAAACTGCAAACAATTCCAATCACTTGGCCATTTGCAGTCTGGGGGCTCGACATGGTCGGCCCATTGAAGAAGGCTCAAGGCGACTTCACCCACCTCTTTGTCGCCGTGGATAAATTCACTAAGTGGATAGAAGCAAAACCAGTGGCTACAATCATAGCGGCCAAGGCCAAAGAATTCTTCCAAGAAATTGTGGTAAGATTTGGCGTACCAAACAGGATTATCACGGACAATGGAACCCAATTCCGAGGAGAAGACTTTCAAGACTGGTGCGATAAGCTCGGCATCAAAATTTGCTTCGCCTCCGTGGCTCATCCGAAAAGCAACGGTCAGGTGGAAAGGGCAAACGGCATGATACTGCAGGGCTTAAAGGCACGGATCTTCGACCGTCTCAAGCCATACGCCACCCGATGGGTAAAAGAACTGCCATCGGTACTCTGGGGGCTAAGAACCACTCCAAGCAGATCTACCGGGCAATCACCCTTCTTTCGGTCTCTGGCTCGAGGCGGTCCCGCCTACGAATTGACCTTCGGATCCCCGGTCCGAAGCTTCAAGGAGGACGAGTCGAAGAAAGCGAGGATGGAAGATATTGATGATTGGAAGAGGCAAGAGAGATCGCCGTGGTCGATCGGCCAGATACCTTGAGCCTGCGCCGATATCACGAATCAAATGTCCAAACCGAGCATTCTTCAAGGGCGATTTGGTTACGATAAAGAGTCGAAACACGAGCACAAGTTATCTCCAATTTGGGAAGGCCCTACATCGTTGACGAGGTGACACGACCGAGGGCCTCTGTGCTTAAGCGAGAAGGCGGCGCCATCATTAGCAACTCATGGAATATAGAGCACTCGTCGCTTTTATTCTTGAAAAAGTTCAATAGGATGTCCAAAATTGACTTGCTACTCAATTGTTCCTCAATTAAGCGATGAAGTCGGGGCTACACCTAATAGTGTTAGCATGCAACTCTAATCAAGAGGATGTTTGTTCAAAGCGTTATCATGTATCGTAATTCTTTATTCAATTGACTTGCTACTCAATTGTTTCTCAATTAAGCGATGAAGTCGGGGCTACACTTAATAGTGTTGCACATGTGCAACCCCGCATGCAAACCAGTTCCTATTTTTCAGCGATCACGACTAAGATCCGAGTGCTCTAAACCGCCGATTACGATGCTCCCAGGATGAAAAAAGTCTAGTCGCCTAAAAGCACGCTTGAGGAAAAAACTCGCGTTGCTCGGGGGCTACGCTAATCAGACAAGGAGATCAAGCACAAAGGAAAATTCACTCGGCAAGGTCGACCGAGATCTAAATAAGGAAAAAGCAGAAGGCGAGCTGCAGTTAAAATAATATTACAAGAAGACCATCATTGTTCACAACTTCAGCATCTTTCACCAAATATACACACAAAGCAAAAGTACTACTGCAAAAGTTCAAAATGAGGCCGCACTTCTACGCTTCTACGCCCTTCTACGCCCGGCGCACCCGCCCGACGGCTTCAATGAGGGCGTCCTTGGCCTTAACAAGCCTAGGGACGGCCTCGATCAAAGCATCAACAGCGGTGGTATCCCGGGCGACGGCCTCCCGCTCCGCCGCTTCCGCCATGGCAAGATCAAATTCCGCCCAGAACTCGGCATTATCGTCTTTGGGCTCCGCGGGGGCATCGTCCCCAAAATTGAAGATGAGGTTCGCGATCCATGGCGTGACCGACGGGCCCGGCGACTCGGGAGAAAGAGGCAAGGGAGAGAGGGCCTCGGAGGAAGAAGAAGAGTCCATGAAGAAGAAAAGAAGAACCTGCGGAAGAAGGGTGATCCAGCGTCAGGTACAATTTGGCAGGCACAAGAAGATGAAAAAATCAAGGAGGCAAAGAGGCGAGCACTTCAAAAAACCCCTTTGAAGGAAGGCGGATAGGGACGGATGAAGATGGTAGTCTTGTTGCAAAATGCAAAAACCAAGGTCGAACTCGCTCTTATGTGAGGCAACGCCTGTCCCTGGAGAGAGACTCAACGCCGCTCAAAACGATGCATGTCACCAGGGCGGGAAGACGGTCCACCTTCTGGACGTGCTGTTACACGTATCTCGAGGAGGCTCAGGAAACAGAAACGGCTGGACGGCCTAGGTGGAGCAAAAGGTTTAACGGGCCCAAGCTCAACGGACGTGCTAAAACAAGGATTAAATATTTCGCAAAGAAAATTCAAGTCCGGAGACAATTCTTTCAGCATCGGAACAAAAAGCCCAAATCCAAACACGGAGCAAGTTTGGTACAAACAGAGGATTACACGGGACTCAGATCTAAGTTTTTTACCAGGACGGCAGCAGTATCCTTGACTTCGTCCATAAGGGCAAATGCTTGATTATCATCAACAGTGCGGGCAAAACCCTCTTGAATAGCTTTGAGCTCTACTCGTGGATACAGAGACTTGGTGATCGCCAACACCTGGCTGGCACTCGTAATTGCAACGTCCTCCAAGTGCGCGGCAATCTTTGTGGAGGCTCCCTCTAACCTTTGAATTGTGATGCTAACGTCATGAGGGACATTGCTGGTGCCGGCTTCATCAGGACTTAAGACCCGCAACACCTTCTCCGCGCTCGCTTGGAGGCGATCGGTCTGCGTTTCGGCACATTGGATTTTTTCATTAAGTACCCGGTACTGGGCCTGCGAGTTGACTCGATGCACTGCATTATACCAGTCGGATGAGTTCGGGTCTAACAAAATGATGACGACAAAGACATAAGGCAAAAATCAAAGAGCGCACCGTCCAGTTCCCTTGTCAGTCTGGCTACCTCTTTCTTGGCCTCTTCTTCGGCCCTCTTCAGCTCTTCATTTTGGGAAAGAGAAGCCTCGAGTCTTTCCCGAAAATCTGAAGAAACAATGAGCGGGGCTTAAGAAGGCAAAGAATAGAATCAGGACTCAAGGCACTCGGACCAGGAAAATACCATTAGAAGAATTGGTCAGATGCAGTTTCTCGGCCTCCAGAGATTGGACATGACATCGAAGCCCTTCCAGTTCTTCGCGATTTTCTACGCGGGCACGCGTGAGGGCTTCCTCCAGCTCGTTGCGGAGCTGCTCAACCTCAGCAGCGTAATCTTTTCGCATTTTCATCCTCGGGAACAATCTTTGAAGAAGATAGTTCCGGTCCTTGGCGAAAGACGACAAACGCTGGAAATGGCGGAACAACGTCAAGCCTCACGAAGAAAAGAAGACCTTTGAAGAAAAACATGACGCAAACAATTCACCTTGCCAAGGCGTGTACACTCGCGAGCAGCATCGAAAAATGACGCCCAATTCTGTCCCTCGATCTCGCCATCCAAAAGGACTAAGTCACCTTCGTCATCGGTAAACGCAGCCCGCACCGGAGATCTCGGACGGGGGGGCGAGGGGATTTCCACGCGCGGTGGCGACGGGCAGGCAAAGGTAGGAGAACCTTCAGGTACCACAGGAGGGACAGCTGCCTCTATAGGCGATCAAAGACGATCACGGGACCAGAAGAAAGGGCTATTTGGGAACGATCGGCTCTAAATTAATGTCACTACTTGGAACTTCAGGGGCAGCAGAAAGAGCTTCCCCGACTGGTTTTGCAGTGACATCAGGGGTAGCGGACACGGCCTCAACCAAGGTTTCGGCCCTTACGGCGCCGGAACTGCTCTCATAAACAACCGCGGGAGAATCCTGAGGTGGCGGCTCATGAAGGACTTCGTCGACAGGGTCCCTACAAGAAGAAGTGATCGGAATTCGGTCCAGGGGAGCAAGGAAAGGGTGACAAGGGAACCCAACCTGTTGGACCTTGTTATCTTGCACTTCAAACCCCCCCGGGCGGAAGGGCTATCAACAGAAGCACCAGTCGGGCGGGCGAGCGAAGGCATATTTTCGGTGGTAGGACAAGCCTGGGGCTCGAATAATTCATGCACCGAGGACCGGCTTGAAGAGGAAGAAGTCGGGGGAGGAGGCTGCATAGCTATGGTGTCTCGAATCTTCGGGCCACCAGTCGGGCGTACATTGCTCGCCGACTGCTTCCTCTTAGCCTTGCATACAATCGGTTTTTTCCCTTTCCCAACGGGATCATCGCCAGGGTCATCTACTTTGCTCCGCTTTGCAGCTGGGGCTGCAGAGGACGCACGGTCAGGAAAGGTCCGCTTGTCGCTCTTATGTATAGGGAATTCAGGAAGCGGCGCATCGGAGAAGAAGGCTTCTCGTTCCTGCGAGTTCGAGAAAAGGAGAGCCACATATTCAGATGAAAGTCCTGGTAAAAATCAAAAAGATTCAGCATGGAAATACCATAGAGGCCCCTTACCGAAGGAGCCGGATGGAGTTTTGTAAAAGGCCTCGGGTTTCGAGGAACGATGATCTTCTCATTTGGGGCAAAGAAATCAGCAGCACGACTGAAGAACGCCGCGGAGGAAATTTCATCAGAAACTTCCCGCGTCGGATCATCACGGCCTTCATACTCATATCCAGGATGAATTCGGTCCTTAAGAGGTTGAATTCGGCGGGTGCAGAAGTTGGCAACAACGGGCATGCCAGTGAGTCCGTTCTCCTTTAATTCGACAATCAGCTCCATGAGGTCAGCCACTTGGTCCAGTCCGTCATCTTTGGGAAATGATGTCCAGTCGGGAGAAGGCTTAGGAGGTGTCCCAGAAAGGCGAGCAATGGAGGGTCGAGATTGGCTAATAAAACCACTCTTGGTGCCAACCCTTGTTTGAGGTTTTAAAAGGAATATTAAGGTAAGATTTTTTCATGCCCTCCCTCAGCTGAAACCCGGCACCACCAACCGTTTTGGGAGAATTCTTGCTGGGGAAGGGCTTGAGGAGGAAAAGATGGCGAAAAAGGTCAAAATGAGGCCGAATGCCAAGATAGGCCTCACAGAGATTAACAAAGGCAGCAATTTGAAGAATGGAGTTAGGGTTGAGATGAGTTAACTCGATTCCATAAAACTCGAACACCATGAAGAAAGGGGATGCCGGAAGACCAAGCCCGCGCTTAAAAAAGGATTCAAAGACGACCACCTCCTCAGCACGAGGGGTGGGGCAGAATTCACCTGCGGCAGGGCGAGCGGCAAGCATCACCAGAGGCGGAAAAACACCAATGCCTACTAAATCCTCCAGCCGTCCCTCCGTCGTCACCGAAGTTGCCCAATCTTTGGTTGAAGCGGAGGGAGGAGCGGTTGCGGGAAAAGGAGGCGGCATCTTTGAATGAAGAAACCCCGCGATCGCGCGAAACTAGGGTGACGAGAAAAGTTAGCCCTAGCGGCGGAGATCGCGAAGGAAGAGAAGTTGGAGAACAAAGGGGCAAGTAGAAACGATACAAAGTCACTCTATTTGCTCCGTATTGATAAGGAAGCGGCGCCGATTCTCGCCCTGAGCGGGAATTCGCACCACCCTTCCCAAAACCCTGAAACCGCCCTAGGGAGCATTTCAGGGTGGGCCGGCAGGTACGCACGACGTACATAATTGCCGATGGCCCAGAAAGGATTAAGTTAACAAGTGGTATGCCCCAAGATGGGCCCAAAGCCAGAAATCCGTCACGCACGGAGTAAATGGGTATCACTCCAGAAACAACATCCTCTTACGGTATGCCTCACGCCAGCCAAAGTCGACAAGCGTTCAAAGAACGGGTCAAAAGCCGAAAGATGATTTTTTGAAGATAAATGCTTGAAGCATACAAAGTGCCAGTCGGCATGGTAATCCGGGACAAAGACAGCTCCAGATAAATTCGGCGAGTTCTTCGTGACCTCTTTTGCTTGACGACAAGCACTCGGCTGAAAGCACTCGGGAAAAGCTCAGCAATTGGAAGGCACTCGATCATGAAGCACTCGGGGGCTACTGTGGGATATATATATCCCGGGGTCCACCAGGCAGTCTAATAAAGCCCAGCCAGGAGCAATTGGGCTATGCCGACTGGATAAGGCTGCGGGTTGTCCGGGTTAAGCGAAGCGTAAAGAATCATGATAGACTTTAGTTAAGGAAACCAAGTCGTATTGGGCAAGAGATGATTGTAATCCAAACCAATACAGGTTCAGGATAGAAACCCCTATTTCGTATCCGAGTATGACTCAATATTGTAACCGCCCTTCTCTACTATATAAAGGGAGGGGGAGGGGCATCTAAAAACAGGATCTGATCAGCTATTGGTTAGCCACATATAATTCCAGAGCACAGGACTAGGGTATTATCTCCATCGCGAGAGCCCGAACCTGTATACATCGGGTGTTCTTGTGTTACCATCGAGTTTGGGTCCAGCGCGTAGCCCCCTTTTCATTATTGTCGGTAACAAACGTCGACAGGAAACAAGACTTATTTACCACCGGCAACCTATACAATGAACATATCAGAGAAGAAAATGTTCTGTGAAGTGCTAAAGCATGTCAAATTTCCAGATGGATATTCATCTAATCTGCATAACAAGGTTCTAGTTGATCAAAGGAAACTAGTTGGTCTTAAGACTCATGATTGTCATGTTATAATGCTGCACTTGCTCCCTTTAGCCATAAGAAGAATTCTGCCCGAACAAGTTTGCACAGCGCTAATTCGTTTAAGCAACTTTTTCAAACAGATGTACTCGAAAGTTATTAATGTGAGTGATATGGAGAAATTAGAATTTGAAATTGCTAAAACACTTTGTGTCCTTGAGAAGATATTCCCACCATCATTTGTTGATGTCATGGTTCATTTGTGCGTCCATCTTCCAACTAAAGCTAGGCTAGCTGGACCAGTCCACTACAGAAATATGTATCCTATCGAGAGGTGTGTCTTGGCTAAATTATATTAATGTATTCGTATTTATAGACTTGTGTATCGACTAAAGGGATAGGTTTAAATTGCAGGTACCTTAAGAAGTTAAAATCAATGGTTAGGACACGGAGTCACCCGGAAGGATCCATTGCCGAAGGCTATCTGCTAGATGAAAGCATTACCTTCTGCTCACGTTACCTTCATGGTTGTCAAACTAGGTTCACCCTACCAAAAGTACAAGCTTGTAAGTATGCAATCATGCTGTACTGTCACTCTGGTCGTGATCTGTTCAAATGTAGATCGTCGGAAGTTGGTGTTACAGTTCGAAACTTATTTGGACCGTGGGAATTCTTGACTCGTTGTATGTGAAGCTTAGGGTGAGGCAGTAAATCCTACGCTTTGGTTGGTATGTCGATCTGAAGGCCGGAAATTTGTTTGAGTAAGGCGGGAGTTGCGACTGTGGTCTCGCTAAAACTTGACAAGGCATATAGTGAAATCTATGTTTTTGTTGAAGCTTGGTGCTAGAGCTCGAGAGCTTGGAATTAGTGTATTCTCGATTACAATTTTAGGAGATTCTATAACTAGATTGTTCTAAGAAGTTGTTGCATGTTGCAGTAGTTTAACAAAGCAAATGATGTAGTAGTTACAGATCAAATTTGTACCATGAAAATAATATTCAAGAAAGTCATGTGGAAACATGCAGTTGCAACATGAACGGTTCTAAAATGATCAAATGTTAAATTTTCGTTCAAGGCATATCAAGCTGCGATTAACAATGTAACTTTTGCATAGATAGTGCAACAAGTTAAGTGGATTAATGCAATAATGTCCTAAAATGACCTTGTCTCGTAATGCCCTAAGTCCTTCATTGTCTGTTGAATTTTTATGGTTAAGGATAATTTTGATAGGCGAGATCATTCGATTGAAGTGCGGTTGTGGTCTATTGATCGTGAAGTGGCAAAATTTGAGGATGTTGGCATTTTCATACCAGAAGTCTGGCATTGTTGGGGCTCGTGGAGTGGTGAATTATTTTGATATATAGTTATATATTGCTAAGAATTTGATGAAAATTGGTTTTCTTTTTAGTTTTGAATGAATGTTGAATTTAGCATCGCTTTTAGGGCGATGACTAATCGGCAGAGTTTTGCCTCTTTTCTTCAAGACAAGTAGTATTTGTTCACTTATTGCATTGTTTGTTTTATACTTTATTAGTTCATTGCTCGTGTGTTGGCTCATATATCGCTTGGTTCTTTGTAATTGTTCTCTTGTGATTTGGTCTTGGACTAAAATGATAAATATTGATTATTTTCTATGGGAATTATATTGTCATCTTGTCACGGGGCGGAGTTTGGTTAGAATATAGTGGAAGCCGCAGTATGCTATTAGTATTCCTTTGCTATTTTGATGACTGCGATGTGTAATGTCCCAATCAGATTGAAACTTGTCTTTGATGCTAATAAAGACCTTTGACCCATCAATTGTTTGCTGGATTTTTGGTAGTTATCTTTTCCTTGAATGAACTAATGATAGATCCATGAAATGGTACATATTTCCATGTTTTTTGGACATTGAGCTTTTTCTATGTCGCTTGACAATTCAATTATTGCAGATTTCAAGAAGCATCGCTAATGAATTTGTGAAAATGGACTCATGCAGGTCTGAAAACTGCCATAATTGAGGGAGATGTCGTGGGTGGGACTTGTGTGAACAGAGGTTGTGTTCCATCAAAGGCGCTCCTTGTCGTTAGTGGTCGGATCACGGGAACTTCAAGATGAACACCACATGAAGTTTTTGGGCCTCTGGTGATATTTTCATATTGAAATATCGATTGTTGTGCATGATTTGATGTATTGAACAATGGTTTGCGAATGCATGGAATCTCGATGCATAATCATATTGAATCATGCCGTCTTAATTGTTTTAGTGTTGGCACATCTATTTGATTCACCAATCAACCGAGGTTCGTAGATTCTATCCTAGACTCGGGAACAAGGAGCAGAGCGAGAATGGGTTTAGCTCATACCATAGTAAATGTAGTGTTTAGATAATTAATGTTGAGCTCGCTAATTGCCTAATTTTATGGAAGTTATTTTGTTTTTCATTGAAATAGTAAAGATGCCTTGTGTTTCTGTAAATTTATGTTGGGCTATATTGAATAAGGTTTTGAATAAAAAAGATATCAACCAGAATCGCTTTTCTCATGTACCATTAACTATAAGAGTGAGCCAAAATTTTTTTGGGTGACAAGTTCGCCTACGACTCTAATCGTTTATCATATTTGTAATAGGTTTCATCACTGGATCTGACAGACATGTGTCAAGGTCGATCATGCAAATAATCTTGCCTCTAAAATCATGACAACTTGACTAATTCAATGAAAGCTTTGGGTGTGGATATCTTGGTGGTATTGGCACAATTGTGGTAGGTTCTCTATATATTTGCCTTGTTTGTAATAACATCATACATTTTATCAACATGGGTGATGTGATAGGGTGGACATCTCTTTTGCTGATGTATAAACTTCACTTTTGCTCATAATTCTTAACTACCAATGGATCATCCTTGACTGAATTATAGGTATTGACCCTGTGTCCTAAGTATAGCTTGCTCCAAACTGTTAAAAGACTCGTGTAACACCATTATGACTAAAGTTGGTCAACATCTTTTCGCATATGCACGACTTGATACGGACACAGTTATATGAGTTATCAATTTGGTTCATAGTTATATCAGCCACAGCCATTTGGTTCTTGCTGAGTTTTATCTGCTATTTGCAATATTTGTGAATTCGCTAGAGTTGGTTCTAAAAGACCACTTTATTGGTTGGATTTTTACATTTTGGTACTTTTGTTCCTTGTTCTACATACCTGTACTGACAAACCAGTAAGTAGTGTCAAATCTTGTGGTCATACGTTTGGTCTCTCTGAAAACCATTGTGATCCTTTTTTTTCAGTGTCATTAATATTTTTATGTTCCTCCATCTAGATGTTCAATAGAACTTGGTTGCATGAAATAGTCCTCTCCTCTTGTAGGGTGTCATGTGGGGCAAGACATCGGTGAACAAGCGCCTGAGAGCAGTGAGACCGGCATGCACAGTGCCTGAGTTGCACCAAGCTCGGCAGGTTGAGTAGTTATCTTCTTAAGTTAGGATTCTTTTGTTAAAGAGTTCAGATTAGGTGCAGTTTGTTAGAGACTAGTTTATCTCCAACATGCCCCTCAACAGTGTCAGTTATCCATCTGTGTATCATTCAGTCAGTGTGTGAAAATGCAGTCATGTGTGAACTGTTGCAACAAGTTTGAAATGTGAACAACCCATTTGTCTTGGCTTCTATAATATTTTCATATGCATTATTTGAGTATCTACCATGTATTCTCTTAAACAAGCAACAAAATGGCTATTGTACATGCCTTAAACATGCATTGAACTAGTATCAATGAAATGGGCGCGTGACCAACATTGAAACAGTATTTATTATGTGCCACAAATAGATACCACGGCATTTCTAATGTGTCACAAATTTAATAACATGGCATTCCTCATATGCCGTGCTAAACCATTCCATGCATTTGATATGTGCCATTAGTAGAAAACCCCGACATTTATTATGTGCCGGACTAAGGCTATTCCCAGCATTAATTAAGTGCCGCTAATAACTATATCAAGGCATTTCATATGTGCCACCTTTGCTCTAAGATGGCATATAATAAATGCCGTACTAGACTATTCCCGGCATTTGAGATGTGCCATTAGTAGTAAACCCCGACATTTATCTGTGTTGTAGTGTTACCACCTCGTGCGGGGCCGAATTCCAGGGTGGAATCGGCTCATAGTATTGCGGGTATCTGTTAGGTTCAATTGGCTATGAAACCGATTGTGAGAAGGCGTAAAATGGGGCTGACGGTGGTAATTTAGCTGACATGTTTAACTTGGAAGCATCAGTATACGCTTGCTAATGTGTGACCCCGCTAGGACGAGAATCCCGCGGTAGTATAACAGTAGGTTGGGTCGGCATCAACGATGGAGTTGCAGCTGACGGTTTTGGACCAGCCATCATGTTTTGAGTGCTTTGTGCCATTGAATAAATAGGATAACTTGGTAGCGCTTGTAGTGGATCCAGCAGGCTCCCAGATGAAGCGAACTCTTGAGCAATAGTCTTTACATTGTTAGTAATCATCGGTCTGAGGGTGGTGACTAAAGCCAACGATTGATTAATTAAAGTATGGTGCACAGACTGTTCAATCATATCCGATAATTCTACCTGTGCAGGCACATATTGACTTACCAGGCTGTTTGTGTGGGGACCCGGATTAACCAAATCCGAACCCCTCTGTGTTTCAACCGCGCTAGTCCAGGAACAGCTAGCGCACACAGTCGTACAGTGATGATAACACAGACATATCAAAAGTAAATAACATTAATAAGCAAAAGAGTGTAACAACATAAACATCCATCATCACATTATTACGGTATGGAGCCTTACGGCTTAAGTGAAAATGTAGCAATGAAATGTAGAACAAAAGAGCCAATCGGTGTGCCCACAGCAACCGATCGGGGCACGCTCCCTAGAAGATCGAGTCATCCTCCTCATCATAGTCTTCACCACGGATGTCGAGCGGGGATCGAGGCTCGATCTCTTCATCGCTTTTGGAATAAGCACCCGCGATGAAAAGCGAGGTGAGTATGCAACATACTCGCAAGTCTCTAAACTTAATGCAAGTAACTAAATGCATGGCTTGAACAAAGGAAGCATATAGGGTTCATTTGCATAAAGCGAAATTGAAATTTAAATACAAGTAATAATTTCATAAAGCAAACATTTAACCAAATGTAAATAGCATAAATAATTAAACTTGAAGTATAACAATTTTCCAGGTTCCAACTACCTGGTTGGCTCTAGCCGCCAAACTAAAACCCGGGAGCTCTAGCCGCTCGTGGATTCCCAACCACATTTTTCATTTTAAACCAAATCATCGTTTTTCCATTTAAAACCAAAAACCAGAAAAATCTACTATGTGAAAGCGTTCCACGCTTGCCCTTGTCCGTGGGCACGGCTACTCAAGTAGTTTTTAAGACTCTGCAGAGCTGGTACACTTTACCCACACGACATGATCAACCCTTTGCGCCAAGCTATTGACACACTTCCTTTGGTGTGCCGGCAGGGAGATCATGACAAGGCCTTTACAATGCATAATACCGCACACCGACTACCGCTAAGGTTCCACATTGGTAGGGCTACCTCCATGATCCGAAGCCCCTCTTGTGCCTTGCAAGTGTCATCCCGACAAACCCTTGACAGCCACCCATGGCGAAGTCAAATAACGATACATGCAAATTACTTAGCCAGTCGTACCCATATAGACATGTGGTTGTACTGTATAGCATGGCCCAAGGTAACACATGACCGGTCCTTAATTGACTAGGGCGGACAATCACATTCCAAACTTTTGTGCATCCCGCACCCGCCCTTCAACCAATCCGCCCCGGTCTAAATCATTTTTTCACTTTTAATTTCAAATTAATACCGGCAACACCAATTGCCATAATTTCCACAATTCATTTTGAATCAAATTTGAAAGCATTTCCATAATGGTAAGGTGCCAACGTGATTAAGCATGGCTAAGCATTTTCTACCGTTCCCATAATCAAAATGATTACCATTAATTACAGTAATTAGTTTTCCTAAGGTGTCAAAGGTTGTCAAGTTGAATATCAATGTGGCATAACAACGTTGGAATATAGCTAAGCATTAAAACAGTATTTAAAGTATGATACGCAAATAATAAGCATGCAATAATTTAAACACAAAATAGCATTTCATAAACTTGGGTTCAATATGGTCAAGGAGACTTGCCTTCAACCTCTCCCGCTGCTACTACCTCCGCTGGATGCTCCTCTCGCTCAACCGATGCGTCGTCTACACGCGAAACACGCAAAACGAGACAACAATAAATAAAACAAAAATAAATAAAATTCAAAAATTCAAAATAAAGGCACCAGCAGATAGATGTTGATTTTAGATGAATTTAGAAATTTGAATCGTTCAAATCGGAGTTCGAACGGAGGAGAACGGGGCTTCCGAAGTTTTAATGGGAGAGAAAATGGAAAAATTAACTGAGGGTGACACGTGTCGGGAGATGATTGGATGTTAATTCGGATATTCGGATTAAATCAGAAAAGAAAATAAAACAATATCGCTGACATGCGGGCCCCACGAGTCAGTGACTCGGCTCACATGGGCGCGGTTCACGGTGTACGGCGACGTGGCAGACACGCAGGAGTGTGGTGGCGACATGGCGCAGAGGTGGTGTTGACGGGGTGAACACGTGGCGTATACGTGGCAGTGACGAAGCGGACATGCGGATCTAAAGCATACGTGGCAGTGATGTGGCACGGACGTGGCGGACACGCAGCTGCCACGCAGATCTACAGCAACGATGTGGCGCACACATGGCAACATGTGGCACCAGGTGGCGCTGACATGGCTACATGTGGCGGACACGGTGCACATGGCTGACATAGCATGAACGTGGCATCTACGGGCAAATAGGTGGCGTATACGTGGTGATGATGAAGCGCCATGTGGCGGTGACGGGGCAACACAGGGCGGTTGCACGGCGGTGACAAGGCATACGGCTCGGGAAGGGCTTACCGATCACAGTACGGGCGAAGATCCGAGCGGTCCGTTGCAGATCAGACGGTGGAGGTTGGCGGAGAGAATGCGACGGCGAGGCACGGCGCAGACCCGCCGGGACTGGGGAAGACGATGTGCGAAACGGCGGAGCAAGGACGGATTAGCCACTAGACAAAGTGAAATGGATAGGGAATGACATGAGGAACTCATTGGTGCTACCGGTGTCACCGGAGACTTACCGGAGAGGGAAGAAAAGGCGGCGGAAGTACTCAGGCACGGTGGCTAACTTCGGTGAGGATGTTCTCTGTGCTGGAGGTGACTTGGCCGGTGAGGTTTGAGGGAAAAAGTGCGGCGCGGAGTGGTAAACCTAGAAACGGCGTCAACAGTGCCTTAAATACCCTAGGGATGCGGGGATGGGTGCGGAAACCTAGGTTGGTCGGGCGGCTGGACTGGTGGTTGGCGCTGCACTAGGGCGACGTGGCGTCACGACAGCCGTCGGTTCAAGATCTGACAGTGAGGAAATGTGGGTGCGATAGGTTAGGGTTTGCTGTGGATGGCGGCGCCGATTTCGTCCGTTGGATCGGAGATCAGCGGCTGAAATGCGATGTGATGTTTAGGGTTTCGGTTGAATCATTGCGTGGGATGACGGTGGGCGGGCGGGTGAACGAGAGTGGCGAGGAGAGGAACAGGGTTTTCGGCCCAAGCGGGAGGAAAAAGGGAATTTAAAAATCCATTTCCGAAATAAATAAAATCAGTAAATTCGAATGAGTTTCGATAAATCCAAATAAATAGCAAACAAAATCGGAAAAATCACCAAAAATACAGAAAAATACAATGAAGCAGAAGGAACCCATTAAAAATAATATATAATTAATTTGAGGTATGGATTAACTAAATTAAATCCTTTTAAATTTTGAAAATTCATTTTAAGCTAGAATTAATTCGAGAAAATTTCACGGATTCGGATTTTGAATTTTCAAACTCAGGAAATCGAAAAATTCGGAATGTTACAGTTTGTAACTCCTATGTCACCGAAGTGTTAACCGTCAGCATTGCAGTCTTCTCGGTGATGCCGCGTTGGGTTTTCTGATAGCAACCCAACATTAACCACTCCAGAGGGGCTTTTTGGACTTAATTTTCTTGCACTGTTCTGCAGCTAAATCATCCAATGTAGGGACGATTATAGCCTCGGCGTTAAGGTCTGACGGTGGTATTGACTTGCCAGAGGAAGATATCTTGAGTCCCACCAAGCGTGCTAAGAGTGTGCTAGCACAAAAAAATGTGAAGTATGGTTTATTGGCTACAACACACCTGACGAATACTGGGTTCTGTGGTTTAAGGCGTGCCAACCGATTTGATCCTGCAATTGGTAAGAAAAATATGAAATATGCTATAAGTCGATCTTGTAGATCAATCGACTTAGATCTAACTAGTTAGAAAGCCGATCAAATCGCAAGTAATTGGTGAGTCTAATTGGCCGATTAAGGCTAATCACAAGGAAAAGGTAGATTGACTTCGAGAAAGGTGATGCACGATAAAAAAAATCAAACCTGATGGGCGTAACAGAGGATGATTAACAATCGGCAATGCACAACTTTATTGATCAAACTGTATTACAGAAGTCTAAATTACAAGAACTACTCCTAGTCAATCGGAAAAACAAAAGTAAAGTATTTGTTGGTTGGATTATGTTTTCTCGGCCTGCCTATCGCTATCTTTTATACCCATTGGCCGATCGTATCATATTACAACACGCTGCAGAACACAATCCGTATTGGCCTTAATTCGGACAATTTTTCCTAAAAATCTCCATCGTAACCAAATATTTTCAATTCTTTCCATATCACACGTCGGTTATAATTCGTTGACTATATCCTGCCAATTTTGACTATACCTGTCAAATCTGGGTGCAAACAGGATGTTACCAAATTTTGGTAGAGAACCAAACAATTACCAATATTTGGTTGAAACAGCCCCTTAATCCTTGTCCAGTCCCTGATCAGGATTTTTTTTTGGTAACCAACGGATAATCCTTGCTCATCATCTGCATTATCTCGCGCGGCTGCTGAATTTAAAAGCAAGCTCGCCAATTGGATAAACCAATAGAAAATTTGAATCGTCAGACAAGTCATAACAAAGTGTTTTGATCCAGACACGCAACACGAGCGTCAGACTCGTTCAGCGACTACTCCGTCCGGCAATATAAGTCCATGGTAATAATTTCATGGATTGCATCTTCTTTAATACTAAAACAAATTCATAGTTATAATATATCATTTAACGAGGATATGTATGGTACAATAACATTAATTTTTTCTTAGATTTAACATCTTTTTTTTAAGTCATGAATATTTATCGTTCTAGATATAAGTGTAGTCAAACTTTTCAAAACATTAATTATTAATACCTTTTTAAATATTTAAATTCGATACATAAAAATCATATGTGTAGATTTTCCTAAAAATACTTATAAAAGAATATAATTTTAATAGACCTTATAAATATATTATAAATAAAATTTGTAATCGAAATTATGTTTTGAAGATAAATTAATTTTCAAATCGATAATTATTTATGACCGAGACACTAGATTTTATATTTACGTCACCAGACCGAACGAGTATACAAGGGTTTGCGGAGGATGATGCCCGTCCCCCAACGCGAAGTAGATCGGCGTCGCCAACGAGACGTACGGATCAGCAAACACAAGACCTCGCAGGTCAGGTCATGTGAGGGCGGTAGTTTCAGTCAGCACGTAACCTCTTGCCATCTTGGGGGATTAAAAAAAATCACATTTGTATTTCCTGAGCGGTCTCCATAACTACATATGCACGCTTGTTTTGCCTTTTTTTTTCCATATATAATTCAAACTAGGCATTACAGCGCGTTACGCCATGCCGCGTAATTTTAGTCCAATTTTCTTAAAAAGGTAGAAAGACCTAAATATAATTTTGAAATTTTCAGGTTTAAAGAATCAACGCCTGTATCGATTTTATGGGAACCACGGTATTATTTTGCAAAATAACCGGTCCTAAATATAATTTTAAATCTTCTGAATTTAAAGAACCAGCATCTAGGTTGAACTTGCAGAACCACGGTTTTTTTATTTTTTGCAAAACAACCATTGGAAAAACTTATTAATGATTTTGGAATTTTCAGAGGGCTCTTTCACAAAAAACCATACTTGGAGGTCTACATGCACTGGAATTGTCCTAAGCATAAGATATATATTATTATATATTAATGTTGAGTTTGTTGTATAATAAATTAGTGGAATTTCCTATGCAGTTATATACCTAGATAGTGCAACATGTCATATTTGTTTTTACTTAAAATGTAACAGTTGTAATAGTGATTAATCTACACCGTTATAATCTAGTCTTGTTGAAATACGTGGGTAGATCTTTTTCTTTTCTCTCGATTAATGATAGAATTTTTAGGAGTTTTGCATTTTCTAATTTAAGGATTGTTATAGGATTTTCTAGATCTCTACACTACAAGGAACAGGGAAAAATTCGTGGGCCAAAAACCCACAAATTTAGGCCAAAACCCACGAATTTACGTTAAATTGTTACAAACCGTCAATTTATTTCACTTAATTTAACTCGACGAATTTAATCAATTAAATTCGTGTGTACTACAATTTAAATTAAATTAAGTGGGTTCTGAAAACCCACAATTTAACTATTAAATTCATGGGCCAATAAAACTCACAATTTATTTAAATTGTGGGTTCCAAACACTACAATTTATTTAAATTAAGTGGGCCAAAAACCCAATTTATTTAAATTGTGGCCAAAAACTCACAATTTATTTAAATTGTGGGCCAAAACCCACAATTTATTCAAACCCACAATTTATTTAAATTGGCCAAAAACCCACTCAATTTATTCAAACCCACGAAAACCACGAATTTATTTAAATTCGTGGGCGAATAAAAACCCACGAATTTATATGTTAAATTCGTGGGTATTATGGGCCCACGAATTTAACTGACATTTGTACAAAAATATATATATCGACAGATAAAATATATGGCCTAAAAATGAATAACGCATGTATTCTTTGAATCAAACTTTTTGTAGTTTAAGTACTGTACATAAGAAAATAGGGCACAATTATCAATAAAACTAGTTGATTCCACCATCCGAATATTAGTTTGGGCAGATTTTGGATATTTATGTCTCACCATAAACAAACACAATAATAAAAAGTCGACATAAGTAATTGATTCCACTCATATGTCATATAGATAGAACTCAAGTGCTGAACCAGCAAAAGGGTTACTAATTTCATACTTGCAAAGTTGCAATTAAAAAAACTCATATCTTTCCTTTCATGACATTATTGTATAAGAACAGAAAGGCAATATAGCATTGCAAGGCCACAGTTACCAGACTGCAAACCATATCTGAAAGTTAAGCTAAAGATGTTTTAGCAAATTCTATCAACCATTGTTTTGCCCTTGGAAGTAACTTCTTTGGTGTTCCTTCTGGCTCTGCCAGAATAGGGCGATAAAAGCAGCAGGTATTCCTGCGCTCCTTCTTAGCAAATCATCCACAGTTTGCCCTTTAGCAATTGTTCTATCCATCAGTAGCACCTTCCACGATTCTGTCATTTTGCATAGCCTATAAACAATAAAGCAAAGATCCTCAGCAAGCAGGATAAAATCTATGAAAAGTTTCTATTCCACATGATACACAAATATAGACAATCGAATCTGGTTTAACTGAAAGTTTCAACTCCACAAACACATAAATCTAGAATCATTTTCTATAAAAATCATAATAAAATACCCATGCCTTTGATACCACAGTTACACTACTACAACAAAGCATTCTTAACAACGGAAAATGGTGTTCACAGATATCTGTTAGAAGGCGAACATGCACAGTTCTGAATTTCACCCTTCAGAATGTCGCAAATGTATCGGTGCCCACAGTTACAGTATATATGCATCATTGCATAACTCAATTTATTCATCTGAGATATAATTGTATCACAAGGATGAAACTGATGACCGATTTGGAGCATGATGTTATGTGAAATCTCAAAAACTGAAGGAATGGATTTCAGTTGTTGCTGAATTATCCATGCATGCATTTTAAATGCAAACAAGAATTGTAGCAACCATTTATATGCGCATAAAGAATGTTCACTACTTTTCCAAAGAGGTTCAGCGAGCAATGAAACATACCTTGAATCATTTGAGCAAAGAAGACGATTGCATAGGGCAGTAAGCCCAGCCCTTGTCTTATCAATTGCACCATTATGCTTCATTTTAAGAAGAACTTGCAAAAAATGGTCGCCCATCATCTCTAACTGTTCCACATCAAGAATCTCCCCAGACATGCTTGTCTCCTCAGTATTGTCAGACAAACCATTCTGGGAGGAATTTAAATGAGAACAGCCAGGCAATGGAATTTTCCTGATGATTGTTGCAAAAAGAAGACTAACCTGAAATATAACTGGAAATATTACTACATAGAAAAAACATTTAAACACAATATACAGAAAACTGCATTGAAACAATGATATGAATCTGAGATATTAAGTATGCAATTTCCCGCAAACAAGATTTTTTCTTAATCTAATAAATTTATCAACATTATGCCTTCAATCAGGAAGAGAAGCCTTACATAAACACAACATTTCAGTGGCCAAACACATATTTACTGAAAACCTACCGACTAGGAAGATGTTCTTCACTTATTTGTCACATACTTGCACTATGAGTATACTACATCATCAATATGCAGTAGATTTTGAGCAGTAGTTCAACTATATCTCAAATAAGTTAGAAATAAAAGGAGCTGGTGAAAAGCAGCTTTTAAAACTTAGGTGAATAAGTGACAAAGAACCAATTCATTACCTCCTTCATAGCAAGCCAGCAACCAACCATAACAACATGTTCAGCCGGTTTGCCATTATTCGCTGATTTGACATTCTTATCTGGTATTGCAGAAGCAGTATCAGGTTGTTGCTCATCAATTATATCTGAGAGGAGGGAATCGTCATCAATCATGTCATCCACATCATATGGCATATACCATGCATCGGAGGAAACCACCCACATCAGGATCCTATGTATTGTACAGTCAATATTAATTTATGAGATGCAAATCAGGCCAGCTGATTACTGTTAAGGCATATAACAAAATTATAAAAGCAATTCTAGAAGACAATCAACCAGATCACATGATATTACTACATCCTTAGAAGCCACTAGTCAGCAATTCTGCATCAAATATTGTTTATAAATATAAAAGGACAGATATTGTTTCGAAATATAAAAGGATAAAGTAGCAATAATGACCTCAATATATTTTTTGCTCGTATATCTAGAACTTCACATTTCAACTCAATCTTATCATTGGCTGATGGTTCACTATTTTTCAAAGGTAGGGTCCCTTTCATGGACAATCTCCCTTTCCTCCCAACCCTGCTTTCCATGGAACTGATCCTCAGGTAACCCATAATCTGATCTTTTATGCGAGCACACAGGACTAAAGACGTCACAATTTTTCTGGTATAGTAGCCATAGTTAGAAATAACATGAATGAACAAGAGCAAAAATAACATAATGCAACATAAAGAGTACCTGTTTGTAGTCATTGACGAAATAGCAGTGTGGGAGATGGACAAGCTTTTCAGAATATATATGTGCATAGCGAGTCGGAGAAACAAACTGCAAGGGTGTTACAAAACAAGAAAGACAGGTCAATTCAATGCACCCAAAGCCAAGAAACTACTTTGAGTATCAAAAGTCAAATTGCTGCCTTGTAAAATGAAGCATAGCGAGTGGAGAAGACAACCCAGATGTAACAGCAATTGCTGCCTTGTAAAATGAAGCAGCAGCACTTATCATGTTCCTGCGATTTATTGGTAGCCTTCCTTGCTTAATTCCTTTTCTTTCCTGTTGAGCCATGAAAACTAGCCTAGATTGCAAGTATGCCTCTTCTAGAGGAATCCCATTAAGGACAAATACAAAGAAGTAACAGTGGTCCTACAAAATTTAAATCAATGTTTCGTGATTAGTAATAAGATTCTGTAGTAGTATTACTACAATAAGCAACCGAGGAAAGGAACACACAGTACAGAAGTATAAAACAATCTTGAACTCAAACATCTTTGGAAAGAAGAACTGGAGATGGCATCAGAGGAATAAACCTAACTTTGTTATTAATCTTGTGGAGCTCGACAATATTTTCCAATAAAGCTTCTGCACAACATAAATTAGTTAATGTGGTATTCGCAAATAGAACAACATATATAAAGAAACAGATCAGTAGCAACAAAATAGGTAGATGCTAGATACTTACTTTCCTCCGGAGTGTCTTCCTTAGCTACGTTCATATTTTCCTCACTCAATTTGACCACAAATTCCACACTTGCGTCATCTCAGCGGATTGGCAACCAAAATACAAGACATGCCACATAACACTCAAAATACAAAATTCCATACTCATACTAAGTCACCGAAATGTACAAAATTTCGGCATGACCTCACTAGTAAATAGGACATCCACTCAGCAGACAAAAAAATATTTGCAGTTATAATATATATATATATCAATCTCACAAGAAACCAGAAGGAGAGATTCTAGCAGATCCTTAGATAATCAAACCAGAAGGAGATATTCTAGCAGATCCTTAGATAATCAATCACACATCCAACGGCAAATTGTAAACTACGCAATGACGTACAACACATTACAACCGCAATAGATACAATCCACATTCCATTACAATAAGTCCATCACAATAAGTCGTTCACAAGGTATCCATCACAACAAGTCATGAAGTCCAACAGTCATACACCAATCGAGCTCACAATGGAATTCATGCCTCGGGGTTGTTGGAGTTGTGGGCGCTACCACCACCGCCGGCGCTGTTCAAGATGTCTTCTATGATGTCGTCGTTAGTACGTGCTGGAGGGCGTGACCCAGAAACCTGCAAGTTCAAGATTAATCTTTTAAGCATTCAATAGAAGCAGTGGCAACAATCTATATGAAGGAAAATGATGCACTAGTATTCAATGGTAGGTTCTATAATCTGATAGCAATTAAGGACACAAGCTATCTAAATTAACAAACCAATCTAATCTATATATATAAGCAATTTTAACGACTGGCTATATTGATATATGCTTGAAGCAATTCTATATACCAACAATGATTCATCCTGATTGCTTGCTGTTATTAGTATTGTTGTAATCATATTATGAATTTCATAGTAAAATATACAACCCTATGCAGCATGCTATTAACAACTTATCTATTTATCTAGTTATACAAGTGAACTATAGTAACTTCACAAAACAGAAGCACATGTGCCAAAAAATAATTTCTGTATGTAACTTGGCATGAACACAAGAGCACATAGGCATACAACATGCTAGGAAAAGCATGATCTATTTATCCAACCGTACAAATGAAGTATACTGTTAAAGAAAGTAATGATGTGGATGTTTGATATTCATACCATCATAAGCACCTAAGCATCGATGAATAGACAAATACCGTGGTGTAAATGCGAGGTGTCATCTGAGGTGGTCTGCAGGCCCACAGGTTGAAGTACATAGGCATTCCTTGGCCTAGCATAGGTGGTGGGTACATGTAGAACGGGTTTGGAGGCTGGGAGCCCTGTAAGGCATAGACAGGTACATTATGCGACATATAAATCATTAGTTCAAATTTTGAATAACGAATTGAACCGATCCGTCTTTACCTGTGGTCCCTCTCCTATAGAAGGTGGCTGCATCTGTGGAGTGAACATGTAGAAAGGACGAGGAGGCTGGGAGCTCTGTGGATCATAGTTTGTGATATAAAGTATACAGAATAGAGTTTTTTAAAAATAAAGAATGCATGACAATTTCATATAACCTGAGGTGCTTCTCCTAGGGGTGGTGCCTGCATCCCAGTAGGTGATGCTTCTCCTTGTGGTGGTGGCTGCAAATGTGCGGAACGTGATTTTACGAGCTAAGTGAATTAGAGAGTAATGAACTCAAGTATCGTTACCTGAGGCATAACAGGAGGGCGAAACAGTGGCATGTTAGGTCCAAGAGATCTAAGAGATTGTGACAGCTGCTGCATATATAGATTGTTTGTTAGATTTTAATCACAATTGTGGGCATGGCGATTTGTTTAGAGTTGAGATTGTACCTGCAGATACATTTTCATGTATTCTGAGTCTTCTCGGCTCCTGCGAGCTTCTTCTTGCGCTTTACGAGCCGCCTCCTGCGCTTCACGAGCCGCCTCCTGCGCTTGACGAGACTCCTCTCGCGCTTGACGAGCCTCCTCCTGCGCTTGTGCTTCCCGTGTGGTCCTCGCCGAGCGAGCAGTACTCCCCTGTGAGGAAGTCGAGCCTCGTGGAAGACGATCACAGTCCACAACTCCGTCCCCCATGGCCCACCTACAAACGATATATACTGAAATGTAACCATGCAACATTTTGTTATTCGTAGAGCGAAAACAATTAAAATCAGTTTTATGAACGAACCTCCCATGCTTTATGCCCCCTCCAGCGTGGTACAACGCTTCCACATCGACCGGCGCAGCCCTCCAATCAAACTCCGGCCCATGACGTTGTGTCATTTCTTCTGCATATGACGTCTACAAAACAGCATATTGGTGCTCCCGGATGTAAATTTGCACAAACATATTGTGTCATTTATACTTACCATCCTCGCAGTAGCCTGGTCGTCGCACAAAACATCCGGGTTCTGTGGATCCTCGCCTTGGTGCCCCCGGATGTAAACTTCCACAAAAGTGGGAGTACTCCCACTTTCAGCCTCCTACGGTGCAAAGTTAGAAACATAGTGACAAATTCACTAACAATTATAATACCGATACTTACCATGCGTTGCTCTAGGCCAATGTGTCCGTCTGCGCCGTACTTGTGCTTCCCCAATCTACTTCTTCTTTTCCCTCGATTTCTGTTTGATTTTTCTTGAAAATCCACCGACGCCCAGTACCGGCCCATCCACCTCCAAGCCTCCATGTCCTTCATTATCCAATCGACCGAGCTCTGGAGATACTCTTGTTCTGTCAGGTGTATCCTCCTCGCCTCTGGTCTTCTCATGTTCACCTTCTTCACCCTCTTGTAAAAATGGATGACAGCTTGAATCCGTGCATTGCTGAACGAATCTCCGATAACCTTTAGTGCCGCCCTATTGAAGATGCTTTTGGCCTTCTTCACAGTGTTGTAATCATCTTCGTTCTCAAGCCGGAACCTCTCCTGCATTGATTACACATTGTCAAATTGTATTTGCATTTAAAGCAATACTCAACTAGAGTAAATACATAACGCAAACTCACCCAGAAGCTAGCCCAGACTGCGCCCTGACATGTTTGGTTGTCATCGCTTCCTTCCACGCTCTTCTTCAACGCCCAGTGCTTCCAGTTGTGGGCCGCGAATCTATCCCTGCCTGACTCAACCATGCCAGGGTAGTAGTAGCGGCCAAGGGCTCCCAGCACGGCGTTAACCTTTGTAATGTGGCCCCTCCCAGTCCAACCCGGCTCTTTCCAGTGCCTACAACAAAATACAAGACAAAGATGCATGAAAACAATACGTTGTCACTTAGCTCATGCTAAAAGAAAAGACATGAAAGATATAACTGTTACCTGCTCCGTGTAGCTCTATCAACTTCCTATCGGCCGGGTTGCATCTCGGACGAACTGAGACGCTTTTACGAAACCTGAAATGCAAATCATTAGGTCATAGACATTACAATGTAAATATGGATATTAAATGCTAATCCAATACTACGCATATACCTGATGGTACCCGAAGAAGTCCCGCCCTCTTCAACTGGCTCTAAGGTCGCCGCCAACTCTGCATCTGCTGCTGCCTCGGCCTCGGCGTCTGCATCTGTCGTCCCACCGCCACCACCCCCAACGACCTCCTCGTCGTCCGCCTCGCCAAGTCCTCATCCTCGATCCCACCACCGCCTCGTCCCGAACCCCCACCGCCTCGTCCTCCTGTGGCTGCTCCCCACTGTTCTCGTGCTCGCCATCGAAGCACCTCTGAGCTGCTCTCGCCATTATCTAATATGCGCATTTCAAACAAACATGGCTGCCGCCGCCGAGTCTGAGTATTGGAACCCTGCTCCTCGACCTTTTGGAGGACGACCACTGAACTTGCCTTTAAGCTTGTCAACTTTGATGCTGAACATACTCATCTGTTCAAATTTGACAAGAGTTAGTACACGTGTCTACAAATAATTTTCAATAACTTGCAAAATGAATTAGACAACAATAACTTGTAAAAATAGTTGTTATTGTCCTTTACTTGGTATCATCAACCACACCAGGTTTGATAATTTGACAATTTGTTCTTTACTTACCAATTACTTGCAACAAGATATTGTCAAGGAAATAGAACTCAAATATGACATTCTTCTCAGCATGGCATTGACATGGCAAATACAGATCATGCAGCATAGAGGGGCATTGCCCAACAAATACATTTACTATCTGTCTATCCGGAACTTGACATTTTCTAGATTGACCAACTCATACTAAGCATGTTCTTTTATAAAGAAACATGCATTTCAGGGTACCAGTAAGGAGTTGCATTAATTCAGAATTCTTGCATGCTAATGACTTTTCAATCTGTTACATATCATGCACCGTGCTTCTCTTTAAGATCTGAAATGTGCATACCTAGCTTGAGATGATGCAATGGAAGATGTTTCTTGTTGGTTCTGGCCTTTTTCTATGTGTCTACTAATTTCTCCTATTGATCCAAAGCCTGCCGCTTCTTCGATGCCACTTTCCCTGATGTTTTCGTACTGCTTTTTCTTGACTTCAACCTGCAGCAACAGACGAGTGCATGAACAATTAATGACATAATATGTGAAAAAAGGTTCTAAAACCCAAAAAACACAAAATATCTTCAGAAAATTAGTACAAAGGTACAAATTGAAACAAATAAAGGAGAAATTACCATAAGAAAGCGAATAAACTAGTGGCACTCTTAAGAGAAAAGAGACGCTTCTTGTGACCGTGACCAAAATTGCGCTTCCTCATGTACCATTAATTGTAATAGAACATCTGATATCAAACAGGTCATTCCACTTCCACTCATCAAGCACATCTTACAAAATATACATATCAAAAGTCGTCGGCGTCAGAATCTGCTTCTGCGACTCGCATTTCATTGAGACGTGCTTGAAGACGTGCAATCCTTACTGACTTTTTACGGCGTATCCGTGAAGGGCCTGGTTCATCTGTTATTACATCTGTGGCATCGGTAGGTAATTGATCGAGTCCTGCCCCGTCGGAGACAAGGAAAGAATCCCCCATAGCTTCTTCTTGATATACATCACCCACATCTTCTTCTACGTTGCTTTGCACATACGAAACATCCCCAGGAGGATATACTTCAGGGTTAACTTTAAATACAACCCACCAAGCCTTCAAGCTACGGTGAGGATAGCTCAGGTAGTACACCTGCTCAACCTGATGTGCAAGCACAATGTTATTGATGTGGCCTTGAAGCATGACGTGCTTCACCTCCACCATCCCAAAGTCATCGACACGTGTGCCGTTGTGTGGATCGAACCAATGGCAATAAAAAAACACAACCTTCAGTTCTTTGGCACCCCCAAAGGTATACTCAATTATGTTTTGTACAACACCGTAGTAGTCTAATATATCACCGCTGGAATCGAGCAGCGTTGTGACTACTCCGCTGTTTGAAGTGGCCGCAAGTGGACGGCTAGCTTCTAATTTATTGTTCAAAACGGAACCCGTTCACATCATAGCGACTATAGCTCCTTGCCGTCACATCACCATGTGAGAGTGTCGGACATCCTCGGGGCGGAGGCATCACGCATACACTATATAGCAATATGCATCTTTGTTAGTCTAATATTAAGTTACTACAACAATTCATTTTAGAAAAAATGAATAAATAGTCAAATTACATGTTGCGGAACCATTGCACTGAAGCTTGGGCGCCTTTCAACCCATCACGACGTAGGTTATCCAATTGCTTACTTGTGGGTTGTCGAGTTGACTTCAATTTTCTTTGTCAAACACTCTGCGTCATTTATTCCGGGTTAAAAGGACACTACATTGAAATGTTGAAAACATAATTGAGAAAGTCACTTACTCAAAATATTTTTCAACTTCTACCATATTCTTGAACATGTAAAGCATGGCGAGTTCCACTCCTCATACTCAACATGGTGTGCGATTGTACGACCCATGAGTTGACCCTTGCATTGAAAAAGCTTAAGTTCAAGACAACGGTTCTTCTTCCGCGGCACGGTACCGACTCGTAGGGGCACTCACGTTGTGCTTGACTGCGAAATACTTTGTTGAGAAGTTTGTGATCTCTTTACTTGCATAAGCCTCTGCGATACACCCCTCTACCCTTGCCTTGTTGCGCACTGTAGCTCTAAGCTTTTTTAACTCCCTTTCCTGACTATACATCCATCTGAACTGCGCAGGACCTCCAACCATCGCTTCCCAAGGCAGATGCACCAGCAGATGTTGCATCACATTCATAAAACCAGGTGGGAAAGTTTTTTCCATCTTGCATACAAGCAAAGGAATTCCCTTCTCTAACTTCTGCATCAACGTCTTGAGATTTTCTTAGCGCATATCGCTTATAGAAGTAACTAAGCTCGCTAACATCCTCCACAACTCATTATCAAAATAGCCACGAAACATTACGGAACAAGTCTTTCCATGATAATATGGTAATCATGACTCTTTAGCCCGTTTAGCTTACGGTCTTGACATTCCTGACCGCTTTATGTTAGATGCATAGCGATCAGAAACTTTAGAGTTTTCAACCACCTCAAAATCTGTTTACGGTCTTACGGCTTCACACGATTATGGAGCTCGTGGCGGCTCTCATTTCCATTTAAACCAACTTTAACCTCGAGCCACGGCCTAGCACAATGATCACCCATGTCTTTCCTAGCACTCACGTTATCCTTTGTTTTGTCGGTTACATCAAACACCATGCTTATGATGCTTTACGCCACATTGTGCTCTTGGTGCATCAAATCTAGTTATCTTGGCAGAATCAAAGCTTTCGCAGAAGGCAGCTCCCAAAGAAAAGAAATATGAGTCAGTTGTGCTCCTTTCCATAGCCGATGAAACCCACTTCTGTAGATCGTTCAAGCCGACTATGCCATTCAGCTATCTCCTCTCCTGTGAGTCGCTTCGGCGGCCCTTTTTTAACTTTCTTTCCTTTTCGAAATGCTTTGGCATCGTTCCTGAAAGGGTGCCTCGCCGGAAGCCACCGTGATGAGGATCGGACCTCGCAAGAGATCAAATCCGTAGGTCGCCCGATCTTTCGCGGTGTTACAACAGGAACACAGCAAGATAACCAACCGTTTTGCTTTCGATATCTACGATGCAACTCGGTCTTGATAATCTTCCGATGCGTGAACAAGGTATGTTATGCTCACGATACAGAAGGGTGAATCATATAGATTCAGCGAGCAGCCCAAGAACCACTTGTTCTTGATTCTACAACGCTAACACAAACCCTAGACGGGAAACACTCATACGATAACTCAGGGATCCACCCTAGTGGCATATAGCCGGAGACACACTCGTGTTCTCAATTCATACTCATGTTCTTCTTCCATTTCAAATGACAGGATTACATAGGTATTTATACTAGGAACATCCCTCCTAGTTTAGGTGTGAAACCAAATAAGAAACTAAAGGGTGGTGTGAAACCAAATAAGAAACTAAAGGGTGGTGTGAAACCAAATAAGAAACTAAAGGGTGGTGTGAAACCAAATAAGAAACTAAAGGGTAGTGTGAAACCAAATAAGAAACTAAAAGAGTTTTCTTGGGTAGATAAAAGGTTTAATTCCTTGGAAGTTGAGCAGCTACATTTGTTCTCGCGTAGCTCTTTGACAGCCTGCATGTCTTCCACCAAAACAGTCATTACTCCTACCTCGGAAGTCCAAAAGACGCATGGTTTGTTGCATGTGAAACTAGACTTCAATATCTTTCCGAATGAAATAGAATTTACTCCTTGGGAATGCATAGCCATTTCACCTTTGTTCTCTTTAACATTCGCATTGCAATTCTCAGCCCGTAGCACATCATGGACATAATTTGTGTCGGCCTTGTGACTCCCTTGCACTATAGTAGCAGCAAAATAAGTATTTTGATGAGATAGAGAGTTGGGGTTATGAGATGATGTAACAACAGAGGATTTATCCGCATCATTCCCTCTCTCTTTAAGCGAAACCGTCCTCGGTTTCGAGTTGTTCTTCAAAACACTCTTTGGCTTATTGAGGATGTCACAATGAATTTCATTCACATTTTTGGGCAGCAAAGAAACAAACACTCCTTTATGCATAAATGTGTAGCGATTAGTTCTACCTTGGTGTGTAGCATTACGATCAAACCGCCATGGGCGTCCCAAAGAATAGAACTCACATGCATTGGAACAACATCACACTCGACCTTGTCTTCATATCCATCAATAGAAAATGGAACATGAACTTTCTGGGTTACCTTGAGCTTGCCAACATTGTGAAGCCACTTCATGTAGTATGGCTTTGGATGACGTTGTGTGGCTAACTTCAGTGCATCAACCACATCCTTGCTGATTACATTGTTGTAGCTTCCTCCATCTATCACAAGCTTGCACCGCCTATCCTTGATCTTGCACTCGGTTTGAAAAATAGTGCGTCGCTGCCCCTTCTCCACAATAGGTGTGCTATCATGATCAACCTTTTGTGCCATCAAACACGGCCCATTCTCAGGGTCACAATGAACCACATCATCTTGTTCTTCACTTCCTTCAAGAGAAACCGTCCTCGGTTTCGTATTCATCGCTGAGAATGCTTCCTTTCGTTGGACCAACTTGGCTTGATAATTCTCTTCTAGTAAATCAACATGTATAGAAGAAAAATGGAGTGATGTACCTTCGTATGAAATATCATAGCCATAATCCCACCAATTCTGTTTTGTGGTTGAAACACCATGATCATCACACCATAATCCTCCAAGCAAAATGTCACAAGAAACCAATGACACTGGAAGAACATCACAAGTCACTTTGCAAGAATAATCTTTCATTGATAATATCACAAGCGCTTGCTCTGAAATTTTGATAACACCATCATACCAATCCAATAGGTATGGTTGCGGATGCGGCATCTTCTCTAACTGGAGTCCCTCAATGATTTCAGCACTCAAAGCATTGATAGAACTATCAGGATCGATTGTCAAGATACAAGTCTTCTCACCAATAGTGCAACGGGAATGAAAAGTCCAATCCAAACCTTCACCTTCCTCCTCATGTAGGACATTGGAACTAAGCATCCTAAAGCTCTTCTTCGAAAGCTCGATAGTAGCAGCAAGATCATCACCACGAGCAACCATGGCTCTGATACCAAATGATGAGGATCGGACCTCGCAAGAGATCAAATCCGTAGGTCGCCCGATCTTTCGCGGTGTTACAACAGGAACACAGCAAGATAACCAACCGTTTTGCTTTCTGATATACAGATGCAACTCCGGTCTTGATAATCTTCCGATGCGTGAACAAGGTATGTTATGCTCACGATCTGAAGGGTGAATCATATAGATTCAATGAGCAGCCCAAGAACCACTTGTTCTTGATTCTACAACGCTAACACAAACCCTAGACGGGAAACACTCATACGATAACTCAGGGATCCACCCTAGTGGCATATAGCCGGAGACACACTCGTGTTCTCAATTCATACTCATGTTCTTCTTCCATTTCAAATGACAGGATTACATAGGTATTTATACTAGGAACATCCCTCCTAGTTTAGGTGTGAAACCAAATAAGAAACTAAAGGGTGGTGTGAAACCAAATAAGAAACTAAAGGGTGGTGTGAAACCAAATAAGAAACTAAAAGAGTTTTCTTGGGTAGATAAAAGGTTTAATTCCTTGGAAGTTGAGCTGACTACATTTGTTCTCGCGTAGCTCTTTGTGACTGCATGTCTTCCACCAAAACAGTCATTACTCCTACCTCGGAAGTCCAAAAGACGCATGGTTTGTTGCATGTGAAACTAGACTTCAATATCTTTCCGAATGAAATAGAATTTACTCCTTGGGAATGCATAGCCATTTCACCTTTGTTCTCTTTAACATTCGCATTGCAATTCTCAGCCCGTAGCACATCATGGACATAATTTGTGTCGGCCTTGTGACTCCCTTGCACTATAGTAGCAGCAAAATAAGTATTTTGATGAGATAGAGAGTTGGGGTTATGAGATGATGTAACAACAGAGGATTTATCCGCATCACACCGTCTATGGCAATCGAAGAATGTGATCTTTTTACCATGCGTGAGCCTGAATGCATCAGAGTCAGCCATACAAACTGGACAACACAGGCGACCATGAACACACCAGCCGGCCCAAATGCCATATGCCAACAAATAATGGACCGACCACAGGTATGCGGCTCGTAAGGTAAATTCTCTACCGACAAGAACGCTGTCGTATGCCTTTTCCCTCGCCACAACTTTTTATTTCGTCAATTAAGGGCCGCATGAACACATTGAGATCCTTCCTTGGATGCTTAGGACCTGGAATGACAAGAGCAAGGAATATAAACCCCTCTTTCAAGCAAATCTCAGGTGGAAGATTGTATGGCATGATGAAGACCGGCCAACAAGAGTAGGGGCTAGCGCTTGTGCTGAAAGGTGTGAAACCGTCCGTGGACAAACCAAGACGGACACTCCTAGGGTCGCTTGCAAATGCAGGATCGAATCGGTCCAATGCCTGCCATGCCTCGCCATCAGACGGATGCACCATCATATCCGGGTCTCGGTCCTCACATTTACCTTCTTTGTGCCACCGCATATGTTTCGCTGTTACTTTTGACATGTACAGCCGTTTAAGCCTATCCGTGATCGGCATGTACCGAAGCTGTTTAGTCGCGACCTTTGTAGTCACTGATACCCCTTCCTCATCTACCACCTCAACGAATCTACACTTACCGCAATGCATACAATGAGTATCCTTGTCATGATCCTTCCAGAACAGCATGCAATTATTCTCGCACACATCAATCTTCTGGTAATTCATCCCGAGGCCGGCCATCAACTTTTTCGATTGGTACAAATCCTTTGGCATCTTGTGGTTAGGCGGAAGGACATCATTCATAAGTTCAAGCAAAGCGTTGAAGTATTTGTTCGAAAAGTTGAACTTCGACTTCATCGACATAAGCCGTGTAACCGCCTGCAGGACGATCACATTGGTCAAGTCATGCAGCTTCGCATCCGAGGCGTCAAGTGGCCTATAGAATTCCTTAACCTCCTCCGGCTGTGACCCCTCCCCCGAGTTAAATTCAATCCCCCTGCCAAGATCATGCAGCATCTCTTCCATCCGGTCGTCATCCTCCCCATGGTCCGACTCAATGGCCTGCCCTGCGGCCTCTCCATGACGGTGCCACACCAAATAGTTAGGCATGAACCCGTTTTTGCAAATGTGATACTGCACTATATCCTTGCTGTAGTAGCTGTTATTCTCGCAGAGGGTACACGGGCAATACACATATTCAGCTCCTCCAGCGAATGCTTGCTTCAAGAAAGCATCCGTGATCTGCCCCATTCCCTTGTGTGCCCCCCATCACTCCTCCATCATCATACATCGCCCTTCGATCGTCACCCATTCTCAAAGCTAAACAAATGAAACAGCGTCAACGTCGCACCGTGGCTTAGGTGACAAAGACAACCCTATTAGGAAAGATGTGTTCTAAACCCACCCAGAATGGAGGCCGTTGCATGCGCACTGTGACGTGCGCTATCTGACCGAGCGAAATTTGGCGGCATAACCCGCGGTTCTCCAAATGCACGCTGATCTTTGGTGCGTCGGAGAACAACAGGGTTATGCGGCCGAAATCACGTTCGGATCGCTCGCATGTCACAGGCCCCATGCAACAACCAACATTCTCGGCCGTCCAAAATTGGACAATTACGGAACCGCGCACCTCACAAGCAAATGTGAGATGCGCCGTTCCCGAACGGGTGACGCCTAGGCTCTCTACTGTTCGACGCAAACCGTAAACTCTAACGTTATATGCAAGGCAGCGAGAGAACAAAGATATATATACCATATGCAGCGAATATAAAATGAGATGAAATAACTTCAAACGAATTAATCATTACGAAGTCACCGAAATGTACAAAATTTGGCATGACCTCTCTAGTAAATAGGACATCCACTCGACAAACAAAAAACATTTGCATTTATAATATACATATCAATCTCTCAAACCAACCGGAGACATTCTAGCGAATAAAAATGCATACACAAGTGCAACAAGAAAGAACAAGTTGCATGATCTTGTACCTTCCTTGAATTCTAGCCAAGTCTGCAGGACCCAATTTGGCTAACGACGCTCTACTTCTTCACCGACCTACACACGACAAGTAATGTGTGGCAACTGATCAGGAAACCATCCAGATGGGTATATCAATAAGTTCAATAATAGATGTTGCAAGGGTTTTTTTAACTCACAACTCTTCGGAGAAATGGCTCCAGTGATGAAAAAGCTTCTACAAACTGTCCAACTTGAGTGCTTCTACAATCACTGCGCAAATGAAGACAACTTGCTAGGGTAAAGTGTTTAACATCTGGAAAATTTATTAAAGTATGGTACAAACAAATCCTCAAGGTTGACGATACCAACAAACAAAGGGAGTACACCTAACCCAACCAAGTCTTAAATTTGCAAGTATTAACTTTTGTGCTTGAAAGTTGGTGATAATTTTGTACCATCGACCTTTAGTGTGTGATTTTATGGGTTTAAGTAATTATAGTAAAGTATGAACAAACCTTGGGCAGAAGTGTTTTCGTTTGCTCTTAAATGTATGGATTGAATATTTATCATAAGTCATGAGTTGTTTCATTGTCTAGTTTGATGGTAGTACTATAAATCTATATTATTTTTTCTTGCGGTAAAAATATTTCATGCTTTAGTAACCAAGGTAGTGCTTATAAGTAACTACAACAATAAATATGGTCTTGTCTTGATCTTTGCGAGCTTGAAATCAAGAGGAGTGCGGTTTCTGGGCGTGACAATGAGAGCTTGGCCCCATATTTACTCCACCACCATCGATTCTCAAGTGAAGTCGATGCAAACTTATCCCAGCCAGACCTTTGAAGATGTGCATTTGCATACATATCTTCTTGAAGAAACGAAGGAAGCTTTTGATGTGGCTCACAACACATAGAACTTCTTTCAACTGTTCTTTCATCTTCCCTCGGGACTAGTGCAAATTTGTTGAGCAAGTGCAAATTGTACTCTGTAAAGTTACCTCCACAAAATGACTTGCTCTGTCAGCGGGCAGCGTAAAGGCGATGTGTTGTTCGGGCGGGCGTGAAATGACTGCAATGACGGGCGACAAGGGCGGCGACGGCGGGCGCCGGGCGCCGGGGCGAAGCAAGGCGGGCGGGCGGTGGGGCGGGCAATGGTGGCCGTGGGTGGCGCAAGGCGTGGTGGTGAGAGGAGAGGAGATCGACAAAGAGTGAGGAGAAGATCGAATCGATCGGGCGGGTTAGGTCTAGGGTTAAGTTTTTAAATTCGTGGGTCAAATGGGCCCACGAATTTAATTAAATTCGTGGGTCTGGACGAAAACCGACGAATTTATATGATAAATTCGTGGGTTTTTTTTGACCCACGAATTTAATTAAATACGTGGGTATTTTGTAAACCGACGAATTTAAATCTGTAAATTCGTGGGTTTTTTTTGGACCTACGAATTTAAAAAAACCCACGAATTTTCTCCTGTTTCTTGTAGTGCTAGGCTTTGTTTGAATAGACAAAGTTCAAATGTTCAGGCAATCCAAACAAACCCTAAAGTGAACGAGATCTTTTATCAACAGTTGTTTGTGTGTGTATATAGTGAAAAGATTTGGTTTGCTAATAAACTCTAGTACTAGCTATCAATAACATGAATCTTATATGTGGATGTGCATAGTAGAGAGAGAGAAAATATGATAGGAGTCAAGGTAACATTATATACACAGTAAACTGACAAGGCTAGATTAATAGAACTGATGACCAGTAAAAAAGAGCAAACTTGCCGAATGACCAGTATAAAACAGCAGCTGGTAGGGTAAACAACACTTGGGATGAACAGTATTTGGTGAATATTGCTTATGAATAAATAATATTTGGTGAATAGTGATTGGGTAAATTGTGAAATCAACATGATCTAAAAACTAAGAAACTATGTAACTTTTGATCAGTTGATTCAAAACCCATGAAACTTTGCATACACCTTCCCAAGTAAGTTGAGAACATATTTCAGTCTTTAATCACAAATATTGATGTCAAAGTTCACACATTTTTCTAATCCAAGGAAGGATGCACGAAAATAGAGCAAAAATTAAAAACTTCACCCTAAACTTGATCGTGAGGATTTGATAATGAAGATGACCCAAGATGGTCTCCCACATATCATAGCAAGCAAAATACTCCAAAAATTGACCCTCAAACTAAGAAAAACACAATCTACCTAAGATCTTTCTCTTCTCCAACAAAAAGACCAGTTTCTTGCAAGAGAATAAAAGAGGGAGCTATAGCTTAGCCAAAGATGACTAGGATATGACCCATAGAAGGTTCATTCAACAATTATTCATCCTTGGCAACAAGAACAAGAGAGAAAGAAATCAAAGAAAGATCAAAAACTCAAGGGAAAGGCTACTAGATGAGTATGTACTTGAGCACGAAAATGGATTTTATTTCTTCATAAGAGGAATGGTTAAAAAGCCTCACAATTAGGTGGACAAAGCTCAAAAGAACAAAAGAGAACTAAAATCCTTTTCACAAACCCTAATACCCTTTTCCGTTTTGGCAATATAGGCATCAAATAACATCATGTATGCATAAAGTGCATCCTAAAAGTGCTTTGAAAATTATTCAAGTGACCACAAATACAAAGTATGACACTAAACTACTCAAGTTTAGATTATGCTAAACTAAGGCATGTCCAAGTGCATATTTCAACCTTCTTGCTACAATGCAAAATAAAATTATGTTGTTTTGCTTCGTTCCAACAAGAGCAACACTTAGCATAATCTCCAAACCAGTAGCAAAGCCTTGCTAAAGAGCAAATAGAAATCTAAAGTTCAACCTAGTCAACACTTTGGGAAGCTACAAGTGCACAATAGATCATGCTCAATCATCTTTTGTGAATGCAATTTTTAAATTTTAACGCACACAAAGAGGTTTTGAGGGCTTATCCTAGCAAAGCACATCCTCGACTAGGAGCAATCGACAAAGGCCTCCTAGCCTTCACCCTTTCCTCATTTTTTTATTTACATTTCTTAATTTTGATTGATTCATGCCATAGTCGACCATATCAAGCATGGCACTTAAAAGAATGGTCTTGGTCATACACAATACATTCTAAGTGCAATAGGAAGTAGTCTCATAAATATAAAGTATTGAGATCAATCTTACCACACATAAGTCAATATTTGATCATTTTTAACACTTGGATTCATGAACAATTGAAGGATTCTAGTATACAACAATCTAGCTTCACCCAAACTACTCTAGGGACTATAGTAGAAATTCAAGATTTCACAAGGCATGACATATGCACCTAGGGAGGAAATACAGAAAGTAAAAGCTACAAGTTTCATCAAGTTTTAATTAAAGTTCAAATTTTAATTTTTAGCAAGCTTAGCATGATGTAGTAATATAAACTTAGACATGACTAAGCTAATAGTGATCCTCAAAAAAGAAGCAAGATGCATAACATCAATGTGAATTCAATTGTATAATAGACAAAGCTAATAAAAATAGAAAATAACCCATATATGCAATGTAAGAAGAAAGAAAAACCCCCTCAACAAGTGAATCAATTATAAAAACAATGCTGGTTTTAGTTGATTTATTAGTAGAATAAGTTCAGAAACCTTTAAATGAACTCCACTAAAACTAGAAATATAAATTTCAAAGAGGAAGCCAGGAAGTTGAAAAACTGGGAAGTCCATAGAGCATAAAAAAGCTAAAGAGAACACTGTGGTTTAGACTGCTCTCATCTTCCCCATATGACTAACATAGGAAAGCTGACTCTACAAATGCAAGCTAGAGAGTACATATAGACCTTGTCTGCCTAGGAGGCCCATACCTACTAGACCTATAAGACTATGAGGGAACTTAATTTAGAGAGAAGAGAGACCAACTAATTAACCATGATAGCAACCTATAGTATAATATTATAGATCCATGCAAAGTATGCTAGAAGTCTAATTGAAATGAACTCAACACTCTAAACTAGACCCAAATACCATGGCTATCCTTGAAAATAAACATATATAATACATAATATACGAGACCAACTCCACCTCAAGTGAATCCGTAAGGGCTCATGACTCCAAGCTCTCCCCTCAAGACCACAAACCTAGAGCTATCCAAAGGCTTAGTGAAGGTATCAGAAATCTGGTGGCCAATCTCCACAAATTGGAGCACTATATCATTCTTCTCTAAATGATCTATAAGGAACTGGTATCTGATATCTATATACTTGGTTTCTGGAATGCTGCATCATGTTCTTGGCAATGTGAATGCTACAAGTGGTGTCATAAAAAAGTGGAACACTATCTATGTCTAATCTAAAGTCTCGCAAGGTTAACCTCATCCAAAGCATCTGACTATTGCAACTAGCGGCTGCAGCATACTTGGCTTCAGCGATGTACTGTGCAACTACAGACTACTTCCTAGATGACCAAGAGATCCAAGAGACATGCCAATAAATTAGTAAGTACTAGAAGTGCTCTTTCTATCTATCCTACAGTCAATAATGTCTATGTTTGAAAAGGCTCTAAGGGTTAGACAAGAAAGAGGAAGACTACCAAACACTATAGTCAATGGTAGCTCAAAGGTACCTCAAGATGTGCTTCAACGCCTGACGGTGAGATGCACGAGGAGAATTCTGAAATCGAGCATGTAGACACACAGTAAAGTGTATAGTTAGCCTCGAAGCAGTGAGGTACAAGAGGGAGCCGATCATGCTTTTGAATTCCTTCGGATCAACATGCTTGCCATCCTTGTCAAGATCAAGGATAGCCATGATAGCCATAGGAGTCATCACAACATTCCCATCAGATATGTCAAAGCATCTTAGGAGGTCTCGAGTGTACTTGTCTTGATACAAGAAAATAACTTTTCAAGTTTGCTTGATTTAGAAGCTGAGTAAGTAGCTCAACACGCCCATTATGCACATCTCGAACTTTGTGCTCATCACATTTGAAAATTGAGACTAAGAGAGTGTAAAGAGCCACCAAAGATTATGTCATACATATAAATCTACACATAATCATGGGGTTTGATGAATAGAGTCTTGTCTACCTTACCCATCTCAAAATCACGACTAAGAAGGTAAGACTTAAGCTTCTAGTACCAAGATCTAGGGGCCAGCTTAAATCCATAGAAAGTTTTAGAAAGCTTATATACATGGTTTGGGTACTTAGGGTTCTCGAATCCTAGAGGCTACCTTACATAAACCTCTTCCTCAATATATCTATTGAGGAATGCACTCTTGACATCCATCTGATACAGCTTGAAGCCCTTGGATGCCGAAAATGCAAGCAAGATCCTAATGGCCTCTAGTATAGCTATAGGGGTAAAAGTCTTCTCAAAGTTAAGACCTTCAATCTGAGTGAATCCCTGTGCCACTAGTCTAGCCTTATCCCTAATGACAATCCCATTCTCACTTTGCTCTTTTTTGAACACCCACTTGGTTCCAATGACATTATGACTAGATAGAGGCAAAACAAGCTACCTTACCTTATCTCTCAAAGTTCTAAAGTTCCTCATGTGTGGCATTAATCCAAGACTCATTTGTCAACGCATGAGAGACATCGTTTGGCTCAAAATAGGCAACAAAAACAAAGTGAAGACAGAAGAGAGATAAGCCTGACCTTGAGTGCATTACACGTTAAATAGATCGTCAATCATTTGATCAAGAGAATGACATCGCTAAATGTGTCAGATAGATCTAGAAGTAGAAGTGACCTCTACCTCAAGAACAGTAATGCAGGAGCAAAGCCACTAGCTGCAAGAGTGTCTAAAGGTAAGGGTTGATCACCTTGAGTTGCAGATATAGAAACAGGAGACACCTCATGTGAAGAGGGGACTAGATCTAATAGAATACCATCATCTCTATCATCCTCATCCCCTACAAAGATGGTCTCAGAGAGAGAAGAAGAACCTGATATATCTGGTCTAGTTCCTGGACTAGCCTTATAAAAGGTCACCCCATAGGTCTCTACAATCTTACTTGTCTCACATCTCCAAACCCTATATCTATGAGAAGAAGTCGAGTAACCTAGAAGATACCGTTAGAAGAACATGACTCAAAACTATCTAGGTTCCTAGATTTTAGAATGAAAAACACTTACATCCAAAAATATGAAAATATGAAACATATGACTTTCGCCCACACCTCAATTTTTGTGAGGTGCAGTGGAAGTGTATTATTAAGAAAACTAAATTGGACACATGACAAGCATTAGTTATAGCATTAATCCAAAACTTTCTAGGAGTTCTATACTCATATAGAATTGTCATGGCCATCTTGACTAAGGACCTATTCTTCCTCTCCACTATGCCATTTTGCTAAGGAACATATGGAGAAGAAAACTGATGCTCAATGCTTGACTCCTCATAGAAACTCTCAAAGTAGGAGTTCTTGAGCTCCGTGCCTTTATCACTACGTATAGCTCATAAGGCACCAGGGAGCTCAACAATCAACCTACAGACCAAACCCTTGAAGTGGGTAAAAGACTCTACCTCTGAGGCCATGAAGAACACCTAAGAATACCACAAAAAATCATCAATAACGATAAGAACATACCACTTCCCACCTGCTGACTGTACTCTAGCTAGACCAATAATTTCTATATGTAAGATCTACCCTGGTTCATCACTCATCGCAGTAGTGACTGGGGGGTGAGAAGCAACAACCATCTTAATATGTCGACAAGGAGAACAAATAAAATCTTTGACCATCTTGAGTTTAGACAAACCACATATGAGATCATGACAGCTAACTCAGGTCACATGATCAAAACCGATATGACCAAGAGTCCTATGCCAGAAGGAGAGATCACAAGACTTAGAAGCAACTAGGCAATGAAGAGACTCACCAGAAGAATCAACAAAATCAACACAAAAGACTCTTCCAAATCTAGAAATCCCACAAACCAACCCTCCAGAAAAATCTAGAATTCTATAGACATTATGCTTGAAGCTCACCTCGGATTCATCATCGGTATGCTGAAACATAGAAAGAAAATTATAATGCTGATTACTCACTAAGGCAACATCCTTAAGAAAGAAATTATCATTAATGCATACAGTACCGGTAGCGATGACTCTATTTGACGAAGCATCCCCAAAGATGATTAGCTCATCACTGAGGGCATGGGCTAGGAAAGAGAACCAATGAGAATCTCTGGTCATTTGATAAGAACATCCAGAGTCCATGATCCAAAGCTTTGCTTTCCCAGCCCTACAAACCTAAATCAGTGAAAGCGAGAAGTCGTGACTTTGTATTGGGGCATATAAGTGCAGATCTAGGAACCCAATATTGAGCCACACAACAAAGAGAAGTACTAGTCAAATTAATAAAAGAATGAATTCTAACGTCTTTTTGATGCTCAACTCTCATAAAATTAGGAACAACAACCATAGAAGGTCTGGGAGCAACAACCTTTTGTATTGGCTTACTGACGCGCAAAGGCCAAACCATTCCAGTAACACTGCCCAAATCCCCTACCAGTGTAAACCTCACACCACTGATATCCACCTAGATGGGAAGAATGAGGAATATGAAGAGGACAATGGAAACTCGAATAACGGATAGCTCTAGGACCAAAACTAGAACGAACAACCTAAAAACCAAGTCCTGGATAATGCCCAACAGCAAAAGACTCCCTAGTATGTCTAGGAGTTGTGGGTGCCTTAGGAGCACTCAAAGTTTGGGTATGACCCTGAATACCCCTAAGAGCATGAACAAACTTACGACATGCTATCTTAGAACATCTAAAGTAGAAATTAGATATATGTCTATTGTTCTAACATCTATAGTACTTCGCCTTACTAGAGGCTGAAGCTGTAGGAGGAGCAACCTTCTCATCAGAGCTCCCATGGACTACAATAGTTGACCTAAACACTGTGGTGATAGACCTAAGTGCAACCACAATCTCTCCACTCTTGGAGGCAGAAACAATAGTAGGAGGATGTTCCCGAACGTGCTCCCAATAGTCAAATCCTAGACCTTTATTGAATCTATTAATCTTAGATTGGTCCAGGATGAAATTGAGCCTCTTCTTGTCTCTAACAAACTTCTCAAGAGTGCTCATGAAGAACTCATACTCCTGGAACAGAGAGGCAGATGAAGAATAGGGAGAAGAAGATGATGAAGAGTTAAAAGTGGGAGAACAAACAACATGTGCATACCTCTCCCTATGCATAGCTGCCTCAATCTTTAGGGCCTCACTAGACGCACTTAGCATTCCTAATCCTAGCCTTTGGACCTCTAACTTCTTCCTACACTCCTCATGGATCATGTCCATGTCCCCCTCAATCTCAGCACATCTAGTACAAGCATCTTGTGAGTTAGCATGTAGGTCCTTAGCAAGTTCAGCACACTTGACATTCAAAGTATTATTGTTAAGTTTTAGTTGCCTACAAATCTCACATGAGCTAACTAGGTCCTTAGAAGCAAATTGTTCAAGTTCATCATTTCTAGTAGAAAGCTTCCTAAGATGAGTAGTCATAGCATCAATTTTAGTAAGCAATTTCGGACAATTATCACATCACTACAGGAAACGAGAACAGTGTCGTCGGTCGAAATATTTGTGTCGTCGGTAAAAGGGCCGATGACGGGAATTTGGACTCTGTCGATGGCTTCATTTTAACTCGACGACATATATACACCCCAGCAAGACTGTGTCGGCGGCTAAAATGCAGCCACCGACATAGAACACCATGACGTATCGGCGCGGGATGAAATTTGAATTTCAGATCCAGCCAACACGAGCTGTCTCGACGGCTACGTCAAAGCTGTCGACACAGGCACTCCACCTCACGGCAAGTTAACAGCCTAGACGGAGAGTTCAATGTGCTCCCACATAGCAGACGGAAGAACATCGCCGCCATGTGGGACCAACTAGGATGCTAAGGCACGAGAGGCAAGTAGACTCTGTGTTATCGGGCACGTGACAGCCGCCGATACAAAGCAACCTATGTCGTTGGCATTGATGATGCCAACGGCAGAGGTATACTTGTGTCGACGGTTTTATTGTAGCTGACGACAATAGTAATTCCAGGTTAATTTAGAAAAACTATTTGAAAATGTTTTTGTTGTTTTTAAAATTAAGAAAAATCAAATAGAGCTTTTAGAATGGTTGTTAGGCAACATACATCTATATGACATGTAATTCTTTATTATTTAATTAATTGGTATGTGACGGCGCTGTGTGCATGTCTCCGTACGTTACCTCGAGTTTGAGTAGAACCTTGTGACGATCCAACGCCGGGCGATTGAAGAGCGAGAAATGACTTGGAATAGGCTGTGCATGTTGTAAAACCTTAAAGTGACCCTAGAAATGTCTCGTTCGACCCGTCGTAGGTTACAAAAGTATTGAAGAACGTACGGTGGTAGTGACTCTGTACGGTGTGTCTCTGTTACTCCCCTTGAGTTTTCAGTAGAACTTGTTGTGACGATGAAATGCCGGGCGAAAGAAGAGCGAGCAATCAGCTGGAATAGGTTGTGCATGTTCTAAAAACCTTAAAGTGGCCCTAAAAATGTCTTGTTGGACGTGTTGTAGGCTACGGAATGGGACCCAGTGTTGGTGGTATTGACGTGGCCGCCGACACAAGTGTGAGCTGTTTCGTCGGTCTTGTTTCAACCGCCGACACTGCTTTGTCTAACAGTGGGCCCATGCTTGCTGCGTGGGTGGGGCTACCGTTACCACAAGAGCTGTGTGGGCGGTTGAAGTGTCACCGTGGACACAGGTTTCAGTTGTGTCAGTGGCTCTACCATAGCCGCCGACACTTCCTTGGCTCTCTAACAGTGGGCCCGTGCATGCTGTGTGCGTAGGCCCGTGACCCAATATCTGTGTCCGCGGCCCTTTCTTGGCCGCCAACATTGCCTTGGTTCTCTAACAGTGGGCCCGTGCGTGCTGTGTGCGTAGTTACCCAATATCTGTGTCGGCGGCCTAAGTGTGGCGGATGACACAGGTCTGCCGTTTTCATGTGTCTCTGCCAGTGGGACCACCTACCGCTATGAAAGTTTGGGCAGACTTAGTGTCAGCAGTTCTAACGAGGCCGACGACACAGGTATTTCATTTAACAAAACGGCCAGCCCGTGCGCTAAGTCCTAGAGGACTTAGCACACTGCTACGCCGCCTCCCATCGCCCTCCGCGCCGCCGCCACCTCGCCGCCGCCCGCCCGCCGCCACGGCCGCTCCGCACCGCCTCCGCCGCCCGCACCTCCCACGCCTCCTTCGCCGCCTTAACGCTGTTTCGAGCGCAGCCGATCGCGCCGCCACCGCCTCTGCACCGCTACCGCCTCCGCGTCGCGCCACGGCGGCTGCCCGATCGCCGCACCTCCGCCGCCTCCGGCAACCCCGACGCCGCTCGGGCCGCTGCCGACCGCGTAAGCTTTTTCGAACGAATGTGTTGAGCCTTAACGCATTAGGCCTTGATCTTCCTCCTTTTTCTATAATATTGTCCACGTACCAATCCAAGAACACAGACTGCAAATCAGTGAACCAGCCACATTTGAATGTAAGAACTCAGAATTGATAATCAGTTGTGGCTAAGGTTCTTATTTTAGGGTTGATGTTCTGGTGTTCTTGTGTCTGTTTGTCACATGTCAGAGGACTACCATATTGGAGATAATCATTGTAACTTTGCAGGAACATGTGCCCTTGGACTGCGATGATCGGATTCAACCTCTTCTCTTCTATACCAAACCACCTAAGTGTGCTAGTAGTTCATACAAGTAGTGAACAGATTTTTGTGGAGACATTACCTCTGGGCTTATGTACCATTTGCTTTCAGGATTTCTGTGAGGACCTGAGTTAGAATTGATGCGACCATAAAGTAGCCCATGACTGACATTCAGTTGTTTTACTGAGGAGTGGATCTCATCTACACGGACAAAAGCATCATCATCTGTTTTCATCAGATACTTCGCTGATACAGCACTAGTCTGTTCAAATAAATCATAGGTCAGCAAAGAGAAACACAAGAATGGGAAGTTGGGAAGCATAAATTAGTGGTGGTAGAACATCATTGTTTAACCCATAGATGCATATTGCTAGCGTCTTCCATGTTATTAGGCTGTAGTAATCACCTTCTATGAGCCTTTTTTTGGGTGTGTCTATTTTGAAAATACTCACTGCCATCTTTTGTGTGCTGATTTTCAGGTTCTTGCGGGACATCATTTACTCCTCACATAATAACCGTGAAGCCTAACGAGGTACTTGAAAAGTGTTTCCACTTTGTTGTCTGCACACTTACATCCATTTGTTTGTTGGTTTGGTTGTGTTTGTGCCTAAGTTGCCTTTGGAGAATATTTATATTGTCCGGATTGAGTAGACTGACCTACCAATTTTGGTTGAGAACATAACTAGATATTCGTTAACATACTGCTTTGTGGTAAAATACTGTGGACCGCGCCTTGTGGTATGCAAATCATTAGCTGAAGCCTGATGTGGTTCCAACTTCCAAGTGATGACAATCACCTCCATGGGAGAGCTATGAAGAGAGTTGTATATCATGTGCCTTCTAGAACAAAGAAAACATAACATCAAATGGTCTTTTCAGCATCTTTAAATTTGTTATCCTTTTGACTTTTTTTTCTTGCTATTAGTTTTCCCATGTTCTCCGCGCCACTACTGCATATTGAGTAAACATATGTTCAACTTGTTGCTCAAACCATAGCAAACCATATATAATTAGTGAGTGGTATGGTTGTTGTTCATTTTAATTCCTGTAGATTCAAATGGACATGATATGTAATTCTAGTGTTTTCGATTTCCTGTAATCCAAATAGGAACTAAGGCATTTGTGTGGGAAAAAGTAAATGATTCAGTGTACATATACAGTGTATATTGCTTGCAAATCACAACATATAATAATTTTATTAGAATTGCATTTGTAACGTCAACCGAGCCAGTGTTAAACCCGTTCGGGGGCACTGCATATTTTCGTAAGGAGCTCAGACAGTGATTCATTGGGTTCCATTACGAAAAGTGTTGCGCTCTCGAGTTATCCACGTTTTGGACAGCCCACGGATGTGCGCTTGAGTACAGTGGTTGTGACACAAGGGTGTACGGGTTGGGATTCCAGCGGTATTTCCATGTCGTTCTCCTAGTGCATAACATAAGTGGTACGCCGTACCCGTCGTTGCACTTGGAGAACAACGGGGTTATGCTACCGGAATTCCGACCCGAGCACCCTCGTGCCACGACCACCGTACTTAAGCCCACATTAGTGGGTGGGTAAGCCCTCCTATTTAGCAAGGCTTAAACTGTCTAAATCCGAAATTTGATGCATGCATGCGGCGTTATATAGTGGCGATCTTTGGATGGAAGATCGGCGGTGGATGTCACGATGGTTGGATGAAGTCCAGGAGACACACGGACGAGTGGATCAAGAAGGCTAGAGCATTCGTGGATGATGCTTTCGAAGATTCCCGACCCTAATGCGTGATCGTGTGGTGTCCTTGCGATGCGTGCTCGAACACCGAGAAGAGGACAAAGAAGGATATTAGCCATCACCTATGTAGGCATGGTTTCAAACCAAATTACTTTGTATGGGTAGCTTATGGCGAGAGGAAGCGTCCGGCGCCGGTGTGTGGCCCTGTGGATTTTGAAGAGGGCTATGACGAAGTTGAAGTTGATAGATTAGACGAGCTCACGGATGATGTGGCTTGGGCTTACGATCTCTCCCCCGAGGAAGAGTCCGAGCCACTTGCCGAACAATTCGAGAAGCTCCTTGATTCTGCCAAGTTGCCGCTGCATGAGCATACCGATGTGACTGTACTCTCGGCAGTGTTACGTCTAATGGCGGTGAAGACCAAGTACAACCTATCAGCCAATTGCTTCAACGACCTTTGCAAACTACTGGATAGCCTCCTTCCGAGTGGACACAATATGACTCCGAATCTTTATGAGTCGAAGAAGATTCTTCGCGTGTTAGGCATGCTGTGCGAGAGGATAGACTATTGCCCAAAGTTCTGCATGCTTTATTGGAAGACCGATTCTGGGCTGACTCAATGTAAGCATTGTAATGAGAGTCGGTACGAGGAAGTTAAATGTACAGAACGTGGAATGAGATAGACGACGGTGGCCCGGAAAACAATCCATTTCTTTTTTATCACTCAACGTCTGCAGCGTCTGTACATGTCTAAGTCCACGGCGAGACACATGAGGTGGTACAAAGAGGGCAAGCGTAGAAAGGAGGGCGTGATGATTCATCCGTCTGATGCAGAAGCTTGGAGGCACTTTGACCAACAACACCCTGAATTTGCGGCGGAGCCTAGGAATGTGCGTATAGGCCTCTCGACCGACGGGTTCACGCCATTCAATATGACTGCGCACCTATACTCGTGCTGGCCGGTGTTCGCAATCCCGTACAACTTGCCGCCTCAACTCTGCTTGAAAGAAGAGTACATGTTTCTTTCTGTTATAATACCTGGGCCTAAGTCTCCTGGAAAAAACTTAGATTTATTCATGCAACCTCTGGTAGAAGAGCTGACTGACCTGTGGACTAAAGGAGTCTGATAGCTACAAGGGGAAGAACTTTAGGATGCATGCTGCATACCTGTGGTCAATACACGATTTTCTGACGTATGGCATGTTCTCGGGGTGGAGCACGATGGAAAGTTTTCATGCCCTATATGCTGCGAATAATCGATGCTTTCACCTTTGAAAAATGGGGTAAGTCCTGTTGGTTCGACCGTCACCGTTGTTTCGGAGCCAAGCACCCATTTAGGAATAAAAAAGGCATTTCGTAAAGGCAAGACTGTGAAGAAGGGGCCACCCGAATGTTTCGAAGTGCAGGATATCATCGACTAGCATGACGATCTAGCGGATATCGGGTATGTGAAAGACTATGGTGAGGAGCACCATTGGAATCATAAGTGCAGCATCTACAACCTTCCTTATGCAAAAGACCTGAAGCTACCTCACAACATCGACGTGATGCACCAACAGAAAAATTTGTGCGAGTCAGTCGTGAACATAAACTGGGACGTCCCACAGAAGACTAAAGATAACAAGAAAGCACGCTCGATGGCACTCGATATGTGATCGGCGGACATGAACCTCGATGAGAATGGGAGGAAACCTAGGGCAAAATTCGCTTACACGTGGGCAAATAAAGCGATTCTTGATTGGATTAAGGAAAAGGTTAAATTGCGGATGGTTATGCGGCGAACCTTCGACATGCCGTTAGTATAGAGCAATGCAAGTTAAATGGGATGAATGCCCATGACTACAAAGTCTTCATAGGCGTCTGTTTCGGTAGTGTGGCGTGGATATGTTGACGATGATATATGGATCACATTGGCGAGCTTAGCTTGTTCTATCGAGAGTTCTGTGCAAAAGAGATATCTGCATCGAGGATGGAGGAATTGGAGAAGGACATTGTCGTGCTTGTGACAAAGCTCGAGAAGATTTATGTCCCTGGGTTTTTCAATTGCATGCAACATCTACTAGTTCATCTACCATATGAAGCAAAAGTTGGGGGGCCGACGCAGTTTAGGTGGATGTATGTTGTGGAGCGCATGATGAAAAGTCTTAGAGCGAAGGTGAAGAACAAAGCACGAGTCGAAGGCAGTATTGCCGAAGCTTGGCTGATTCAGGAGATCGCCTACTTCACGGACAAATACTTCGCGACAAAAAACAAGGTCCATGTGCCACAACCAAGGTATAAGAAGGCACGTCGTAGAAGTACTTCCAACTTGGAGGTGTTCCATGACCAAGCCGGATGCAATGTTGGCAAAAGCACCACACGTGACTTGGATGTAGCGGAAAAAAATTTTGATTTAGTTGTACGTGTACAACAACATGGATGAAATGAAGGTGTACATCGAGTAAGTCAATAAATGTCTGAAATAACTCATAAATACGTACTTATGAATTAAATGTCTGAAATAAATATTAAATCTTGTAGTCAATTTATTCAAGAAGAGTGGGAAGGATCAGGTGAACCTTCGGGCGAACAAATTGACAATCTGAAACTACGAGGTCGTGGACAAGGCCGTCCAAACTTTCTAACATGGTTTCATTACAACGTAACCTTCTTCCTCTTATACAAGTTCACTTACTTTACAAATGTGTGGCATTTATTCCTTAATGAATTTTGCCTCGAATACTTGTGCAGTGTCAAAGACATTGCAGCGTGCACAGCGATCTTCGACAAATGTCACGTGAATGCAGCCATAGAATTAAGGTCCATGGATGCTATGATTGCCATGGATATCGATTTCGATCCGAAGCGGCTGAGTCAGCTCGCCCCAATGCAACTACGGTGAACAACGGCGTCGTGAGTTATGTCACCGATGACTCTGGTGGTCCAGACATAGAGTACTATGGGATCATCGAGGATATTGTAGAAATTTCGTATGAAGGCAACAAAGATCTCTCGCTCGTGCACTTTCGTTGCAGATGGTTCCATCTAACTAGTGGGGTGCGGCGTACTCCAAAACTAGGACTAGTGGAGATCAATCATAAGAAGCTGTATCAAAAGCTGGCGTGTTCATTACTTAGAACAAGTCAAGTCGGTGTTCTATCGCCATCGCCCACCGAATTACAAAAGTTGGTGGATTGTACATAAATGTCTTCCACGGTAGATTGCCCGATCTCACGGAAGACGACTACGATTCTCACCCAGACGTGGAGGTATTCCAAGAACAAGAGTTACCAGGAGAGCTGCACGTCGATATTGGTGATGGGCTAGATAATATTTTGGGATCGGTATACCCATCTCATGTAGAAGGAGAAGAAGAGGAGGAAAGGGAAGAGGAAGAGGCAGAGGCAGGGGAAGAGGAAGAGGCAGCCGAAGATTTTTAAGCTATTTAATTTTATGGGTTTAATTTTATATACTTTATGTCATTTAATTTTATATATGTTTATATTTTATTCGTTTCAATTAATATCAATGTACTTTATGTCATTTAATTTAATTTGTGCAGGATGGCTGGAGGTGCGAAGAAGTTGGCTACAAAATTGAAGAAGGTCTTTGGGAAGGGGGGCATGAGGAGTGCAGGCGAGGGCAGCTCACCCCAGTACGACGCTTCCGAGGAGGGGGAGGAGGTGGTGGCTACCACCGACTCCTAGGAGGTTGAGGAGCACCACACAACCACCGACTCCCATGAGGGGGATGAGGAGGTGGACGACGATGAGCTTCGTTGGGGTTGGTGGGCTCAGGCGCTTGAGGAGGGGGATGAGGACTGGGATCCATGAGAGTCAGCTGGTACCGAGTTAGGGGGTGCCTCGAGCTCCGTGGGAACCAACAAAAGTTGGGGGCAGAATAAATTGCCAAATGCCCCATAGATCCAGCCGATAGGATAGAGTTAGTTGTTTCTAGTGGGCGAAGGTATGTGCTACAAATTTTCGATGTCTTTTATTGCTAACCACAAACTTGCTAACCACTTGTTATGAATTCTTCATGCAGGGGCTTGGTTTGCCTCAACAAGGGTAAGCAGGAGCCGGGCCACTTGCTAGGGGTGATCCTAAAGCAGCTCTACCCTAGACGAGTGGGCGAGGGTGGTGCTCGATGCCCGGTGACTAGGAGCGACTACTCGCTTGTGGAGGACGACCAGGGAGGCACTGTCGCGGATCATTGCATAGCCGAGTTCTGGGTAAGTTGTCATTTCTATTGATGTTTTCATGTTTATAGCTTCACGTGTTTGTTTCGTTTCAAGCGAGGTATCAGCTTGGCCCTGAGGCATCCCAGGACGACTATCATGCTTGTCGCCATGTGCTCGACACAATGGCGGCAAAGACGATCAGGGACGCCATCAGGTTATCCCGCCGGGACGCGGTGATGAAGCACTACAAGAGCATGGGGATGAAGATCTCGAGGGCACATGCCTTGCAGCAGTACCTCGAGGCGAAGGAGTACCAACCTTGGTGTCCGGACTGTATGGACAAGTGTCCACATGCCTGGAGGGAGCTCTGCAAGATGTGGGCATCGAAGGAGTGGATCGAGAGGTTCAAGAGGAACATGGGGAATCGAGAAGCCAACCTCGAGATCTGTGTGACCTACCTAGGTGGACGAGGCATGGGTCACGTCGCGCGCGATATCGTAAGTATACTAAGTACAACTCTAGCATTCTTGTCAATTCAGTTTTTCATTTCACATTTGAAATTGAACTGCAGGAATCAGAGACGGAACTTGAGCCCGATGAGTTCACCGTGTGGACGCAGGCACACACGCCCCGTGTCTGACCTGACGGTACACAACCACCGATGCCCCCACCTGCCCAGGAGAAGATTGTAAGTGACTTTCTCTTTTCGCTACTCTACAGCTACTTCAATTGTGGCCAAGCTAATCCACTTCATATCTTATTTGTTTCGCAGGATACATATAGTGCAGCCATGAAGGAGAAGCACAGTGCTGACTGTGACCCCTTGACCATGCCGGTTGACCCTCTGGTCATCTACGACCAGTTCGGTGGGTGGAGTCACGGCAGGCTCGGCTTCATGGACTCGGTGGTGGCGCCCGACTCGTACAGGGGCCAAGTCAGGGCACATCGACAATGAGTGCCTCTTCCACGGTCTGCACTGGAAGCCAGGCGAAGATGATCGCAGATTTGCAGTAGCAGAGGTAGGCGGATGAGCAACGAAGGTAGGTGGAGCGAGAGGAGGATAGGAGGCGGTACGAGGCCCTCCAGAGTCAGAACCTCTGGATGTTCAACTATATACAGGTAATTAAGATTGTATACGTAGCTACGTTGTACTTACACGTTTCAGATGCTAACATATCATATCCACAGTTGTTGCAGGGGGCGGGATCCTCCGGCCAGCCGCAGATGCCACCTCCGCCACCGTTCTTCACGCAAACGCTGACGCCGGGGGTAATGCATTTTGTTCTAGTTTTCGCTAACTATTCATACAAGTACACAAATGCACAAAAGTTTTCAAAATTGTGGTTTCCTCTAATGTTGTAGGTGTCCACCTCGATTCGCCTCCTCTGCGGCGAATGCTCCAGGAGGTGATTCGATGGCACAAGATCGGCCCGAGATCAATTAAATCGACGGGTGTTTCTTGATCCTTTTGCTGGTTCCTGAGACTTAGTTAGTTATTGCTTTTGCTGGTTCATAGACTTGTTGATTGTGAATGTGATGTACTCTTTTGGTTTGTGAGCTAAATTTGTGAATTATTGATGCATTTTGCTATATGTGCGTTTGTGATCAATTGTGAATTGTATCGGTGAATGCGAATGTGGTAATGTGTGTGAAATTAGATGTTGTGATTGTTCTGGGCAATTGGGAATATAAAGGAAAAATCGTTCAATATAGACCTTGTTTTAACTGAAGTTGAACTTCCTTTGATGTCTGGGTTCCTGCTGCTCTCTACGATCATGGAACATGATGCATGCAAGAATATCCCTGTCATAAGTATGTTTTAAAATTGAGTAATGCCAGTCTTTCTCATGTTTTTAGTTTCTAATGCCACTACTTAGTCTAATGCTTTTTTGGGGGCATGCAGTGATGTCTTCACATGATTCGGTTAGCATGGTTTTCAAATGCATGCTGAAGGGCGCAGCAGATTTCCTTGTTAAGCCGATAAGGAAGAATGAGTTAAGGAACTTGTGGCAGCATGTTTGGAGAAAACAATTGGTAATACCACACTCTTGCGTCATTTTGGCATGATTGTTCTTTTACTTTACCAATCATAACATAGATTATGCATTATTTACAGGACTTAATTGTTACAAAACTTCTTTTATCCTATTTTACAGGCAAATGGTGGGCCTCATGTGCAGCATACTCAACAAGAAGAGAATCTTACAGAAAGACACGAGCGGAAGACTAGAGTGACAAAAGCTGAACATGTGGTTGAAAATGTGGCCCACAAAATTAGGGAATGCAGTGAGCAAGAAAGTGATGCTCAAGCAAGTTTTTGAATCATTGAACATAATGTTTCTAGCTGCTCTTTCTTCGTCCTACATATGGTATCCCATATTTAGAGTTTGACATGTCAAATGCTATTGTGCGTGACATGAGACGGGTGCTCAGTCATTTTACTTTGCCCAAGCAGGATCGAACAGTAACACTTCCATAACCTGATGTTTGGTCCAAAGGCAGTTTCATTACCCACACAACAATGAATTGGGAATGTGAATGTGGTAATGTGTGTGAAATTAATTGTGCGTTTGTGATCAATTGTGAATTGTATTGGTGAATGTGAATGTGGTAATGTGTGTGAAATTAGATGTTGTGATTGTTCTGGGCAATTGGGAATATAAAACTGCTGGGAATGGAGTTTTATTGCAGGTTAAAATTGGATTTTTTTTAAAATTCCCAGTATTTTTTTCCTTTTTTACAAATTTTGTCGTCGGCTAGGGACATAGGTGATGACACAAATAGAACCAGGCTGGTTCTGGAGCCAATCCCAGTAGGGGTCTGTGTCGGCGGCTATAGTCATAGCCGACGACACAGAGTGGGCAATGGTCTAGGCGGTCCATATGTCACTGACGACACAGCTTGGGCAAGTGGGGCCCACGAGTCAGAGCGGTGTCGCTGGGGGTGCGCCGTTAGGCTGGGTATGTGTCGGCGGCTACATTGGGCCGCCGACACAAGCCTGGTTGATGGGGCTGGCCCAGGATGCGCTTGGGTCGGTGGGGTTTATGTTAACCGCCGACACAGATGTGCTGTGTCGTCGACTCTGTGTCGAGGGACTTGTGTCATCGGCTGGCCGACGAAACAATGCTGTGTCGTCGGGAATTGTATCTGTGTCGTCGTTAAAAGCCGACGACACTGATCAAGATCCTTGTAGTGCATGATGCACAAGTAGGAGCTTGAAGAAAACTAACATCAACATGAATAGCACCAAAAGTACCAAATCTAGTATTCTTCACTTTAAATCACACTATCATGCAAGATCATTAGTTTCTCCAACTCCATAAGCAAGGCATCACAAAGAGAACAGTCATTAGTGCCACAAGACGGACTAGATCTAAGTGAAGCAAGCTCCTGTGACAAGCTACACACTTCCTTCTCAAGCTCCACACACCTACCTCTAGCTCTAGCATGAAATTTTCCTAACTTGCAGAAGCATCATTGAGCTCGTCATAGGTATGTACCTCATCAGATTCATTGTAGATGTCATTGTCGCTGATGCCATTCTTGTCTACTAAGAAGTACATGCCTGTGAAGTTGTCGCCACCCTTGGTCTTCTCTTGCGGATCATCCTCTCCATCATCGCTCCAAGTCTCAGCATCAAAGAAGGGGAAGTCATCAAGCAAGGTGAGGATGTGATGGAAGAGCTTCTTGTTCTTGGATAAGTTGAGGTACTTCTTCTCACTCGCAAGATCCCAAGCTGGAGCCTTCTTGTTGTGGTTCTTATTGGTATAGTCGTCTTTCTAGCACCGTTGTAATTGTTCTTGTCCTTCTTCAGCTTGAAATAGTTTGTGTGAATGTGGTTGGGCCACCACACTCGAAGCAAGTGATTGATCCATCTCTCTTTCTTTCTCTCACCCTCTTTGTAAGTATGTGATAATTTTATAGTTAGGAGGGCAAGCTAATTTTTTTTGGAAAACTTTCCAGATGCTCATTGCTCATCTCACAAAGAGCCGAGAGTGAAACATCAAAGGAAATCTCAGAAGTAGTGGGTTCAGTGGCCAAGGCCATCGACTGTAACTTCATCTTATGAGAGATAACGTCAATCTCATAAGTCTTGAGTTGGGAATAAAGCCCGTCAAGAGTCAGGGTCAATAAGTATGTGATGTCCTTGATGGAGGTCACCTTCATCTCTTAAACACGGAGGTTGAGTGCCGTAAGAAAATACCAAGCATTCTTTGAGTCAGAGTATGTAGTGCCTACAGCTTCGAGATCACTCAGGTCCTTGATGAAACAACAAAAACACTTGTCCAAGGACTCTCCAGTGTGCTGTTCAAACTTATTGTAGTCACGTTTCTACTAGTCTTACCTCACCATCTTGATCTGGGTTGCTCCCTCGTGGTAGGCATCGAGGGTGACCCAGATCTGGTGAGCAGATCACAGATAAGAGATCCTGTCGTGCTCTTTGTGTCTAAGGTTCTATATGAGAATGTTCTTTTCCTTAGCATTTGCCTTAATGTCAGTCATATTTGTGGTATTGATGTTCTCAATAGCAGGAACCTCATATAGGAGCTTCACCTTCTACGAGATCATGAAGCCCTGAGCAGTGATGTATGACTCTATCCTGGATTTCTAAAAAGGATAATCCACCCTTGAAAAGATTGGAGGTTTCGCAAAATATTTGTTTGTCACTATAGCTCTTGAGACCAATCAAGATCTAGAAAGAGCAAAATCGGGCTCTAATACCAATTGAAGGTCACAAAAGGTGAATAGAGGGGGTGAATAGAAGCTAACTAAAATTTCTCCCTCAAAATTCAAATAACATCTCTAGCTAAAAGAGCAGATCGAATGAACTGGTCAAATGAATAGTAAACCCAACAACTAGTTGGGTGAACAAGAAAACAACACTGGTCGAATGAATAGTAACTGATGAATAGTAAAATACCACTAGCTTGATGAACAGTTGATGAGCAGTAAAAATAGCACTAGTTGGGCGAACATTACCGATGAACAGTAAACTGAATCAAGCCGGTTGAACAGTACTGACACCTAGTAAAAATAGTGTTGGTTGGTGTTAATAGTACCCATGAATAGTAGTACAAATATAGCAGCTGGTTAGGTGAATAGTATTCAATGAAAATAATACTCAAGATGAACAGTTTTTTCGAATAGTGTCCGGGAATGAATGGTGTTCGATGAATAGTGATTAGGTGAATAGTAACATATGCACGATATATATCAAAATCAAGAATCAAAGTAACTTTTGATCGGCTAGTCCAAAACGTGTGGAACTTTTAATGCACCTTTCCAAGGTAGTCAGGTACCTATTCCAACTTTCAATCACAGAGATTGATGTCAAAGCTCTGACCTTTTACCAACCTAAGGAAGGTTGCATCAAAATGGGGCAAAAACAAAAAACTTCACACTGAGCTTGCTTTTGGGGATTGGATGATCAAGATCACCCTAGATGGTCTCCCACATGTCATAGCAAGCAAGAACTACAAAATAGCCCTTAAACTAACAATTACATGATCTACTAAAGTTCTCTCTCTTCTCCAACAAAAAGACCGATTTCATATAAGAAGATAGAAGAGGGAGCTATAGCTAGCCTAGATGATTGGGATATAACCTACCAAAGGTTCATCTAACAATAATTCATCCTTGGCAACAAGAACAAAAGAGAAAGAAATCAAAGAGAAATCTTTTACACAGGGAAAGGGCAACCAAATGAGCATGTACTTGAGCATGAAAATTATTTGTATTTCTTTCTGAGAGAAATAGTTACAAAACCTCACAACCAGGTGGGCAAATCTCAAGAGAGCATAAGAAAGCTATAACATCCACAAAATTTTAAAATTTGATTATTTTTAATTTTGCATTTTTGAGCTTTTTTTGGTTTTTCTTATTTTTGCTCAAAAGGAAAAACTTTTAATGTTGAATTAGAGAAAGATAAATAAATAAAAATAAAATATTATTAATAAAAAATGTACAAAAATTATATTTAATCATATGAAATCCTTAAAACCCCATTTCGCATTCAAAAGTTGTGTGAACATATTTATTTATAAAAGAAAGGTGAATTAATGAAAATTTGAATAAGAAGAACATAATTGTTATATTAAAATAAAAATGTTCCGAGCTTATATATCTTGAGCTGAAAATATTACCTTATCTTCTCAATGGATATACCAATCACAGTAAAAATACCAAAAATAAATAATCAAGTTGGTGAATTTAAAAATTTAAAAATAGAAAGCTTGTAAATTAAAAAATCCAAATGTTAGAATTATTATAACATAAATACAAAAGATCAAAAGTTGAAAGTTTACAAGAGAATACTATAAACATAGGCAACTTCTACAAAAAGTTTCAAAAATTATTGACGATATTTTAGCCCTTAAATAAATTAAAATTTGAAAATGACATATTAAACACAATAGATTGTTAGAATTAATATAAAATCTACATATATTATTTAAACTTGAAATTGTGTAGGATAACCAAAATTATCTAATCCTTACCAGGGAAATTATTAAAAATTATTGTACATGTATACTAGCTCATTTAATGGATCAAAACTAGCTCAACTAACAGTCAAAACCTTGAGATCTTCTTTTCTCTCACCAACATGTGGGACCGGCTACTATTTGGGCCCGCCTGCCACCTCGTAACTCTCTCTTCTTCTTCATCCTCTCATCAGTAACTCTCGTTGTTCCTCCCTGCCAATGCCGCAATTGTGTGTCGCTCGAGACCGACCAATGTCACACCTTTGCCATGCCGTAGCCCTCTCCGTGTTTCCCACAACCCAGCCATATCGTCTCCTAAGTAGCACCACAAAACTCTAGCCAAGTTTGCACTCATGTTCGAGCTCGTCTACACCATTTCTCTAGCTATAAAACCTGTTGTTGAGTTCGCTTAGCACTGCACTTCACTTTCCTCTCACTCTTTTTGATCGATAAGTCCTATTTCCACCTTATTTTCACCATTGCCATACAGCTTTGAGCTCGGTTAGGAGCTAATTTGAGATGGTACAAAGCTTTATTTTCAAATTAATTCCTACACTAGCTTCTAGGACCCCTAACAATTAAAACCCCAAAACCAATTTCAGAGAACATCACTTGGAACCTCGCCGCCCCTATAGCCCTTCTTCCTCACAGCTGGCTCATAGTGCTAGCCCAAACCGAGCCACCTCTAACACCAAACATTTTACGCACTTGGTCCCTTGATGCTAAATCCGAGATCGATCACACCCAAACGCTTCTCTAGGACTGTCGTGACAATCACCATAGTCGCAAACCATCGATCACCATCGCGGCCATTGCCGCTCATTGCTGGAAGCTATCACGGGTACCACCAGGGGTGCTATGATCTCTTGATGCTCACTGTGCCTTCGGTTGCACCTCCCCTACACCACCATGTCGGTGGTGAGGCATGCCCAAGATGCTCTGTTCTCGGTATCTGATCAGTGAGACCATTGTGTCAGCCTCGTCACTTGGCATGGTTGCACTCCTCTCACTAACTTGAAGGGCCCACCCGTCAACCGGCCAGGTTCAAATTAAAACCCACAAAAAAGAAAAGGCACTTTCACAGTTATGAAAGCATATTTTCTAATTTTTGCTCATTTTCTAATCCGAGCCAACTTCAATAATTTATAACTTTTGCATCCTTACTCCAAATTCAACCAAACAAGTTTCTATATTTGTATAAATCAATCTAGATTTATAATATGTAAAAATATTTCAATTTTTTTTCTCTAGACAAAATTCAAATTTGAATCAAGTAAGAACCTAGAATATGCTCTATAACAAAATATAGCAAAATAATTCTAAAAATGATGAGACAAAATTTCTTATGCTCCTAAGATTGTAAGCTCTCTAAATATATAAAAATATTTAGACCTAATATTTTAGGCTCTTCTTATCTCTCTGAGACCATCTTTGTAGAGGATGAGGATGATGGAGATGATGGTATTCCACCTAATCCAGTCCCCTCTACACCTGAGGTGCCTCTTGTTTCCATTTCTGCACCTTAGGGAGATCAGCCCTTACCTTCGGACTCTCCTTCAGCGAGTGGCTCTATTCCTGCTTCTTCTGTTCAAGAGGCAGAAGCCACTTTTATTGCTGGGCCTTTCCGTCATATTCAGAAAATTCATCCACCTGATCAGATCATTGGTGATCTATTTGAGCGACTTAGTCGCTCAAAATCAAATTTGTCTAGCTTTTACCTTCACTCAGCCTTTGTTGCCTCATTTGAGCTGAATGATGCTTCTCATGTATTATCCGACGAATCATGGAATAATGCTATACATGAGGAACTTGAGAACTTTGAAAGGAAAAATGTGTGGTAGCTCGTTGAGCCCTCATCTGGTCATAATGTCATTGGGACCAAGTGAGTGTTCAAAAACAAGCAGAGTGTGGATGGGGTTATCATTAGAAACAAGACTAGGCTAGTTGCACAGGGCTTTACTCAGGTTGAGAGTCTTGATTTTGAGGAGACTTTTACCCCTGTAGCTAGACTAGAGGCTATCCAGATCCTGCTTGCATTCTCTGCATCTTAGGGCTTCAACCTCTATCAAATGAATGTCAAGAGTGTATTCCTCAATGGCTATATTGAGAAAGAAGTTTATGTAAAGCAATCTCTAGGATTTGAGAACCCCAAATACCCAAACCATATCTTCAAGTTTTTCAAAGCTTTGTATGGGCTTAAGTAGGCCCCTAGAGCATGGTGTGAGAAGCTTATATCGTATCCTCTCAGCCATGGTTTCAAAATGGGTATAGTAGACAAGACTCTGTTCATCAGACACCAGAATTCTCATTTCCTTCTCGTCCAGATTTATGTGAATGATATTATCTTTAGTGGCTCTTCTCATTTTCTTGTGTCTCAGTTTTCTGAGGTGATGAGCACATAGTTTGAGATGTGTGTGATGGGCAAGTTGAGCTATTTCCTTGGCTTCCAAATCAAGCAGACTCGGAAGTGTACTTTCTTGTACCAAGGTAAGTACATTCGGGACCTCCTGAAGAGATTTGATATGTCTGATGGGAAACCTGTGATGAATTCTATGGCCACCACTACTGTTCTCGAGCCCGACGAGGATTGTGAGCCTGCTGATCAGAAGGAGTACTAGAGCATGATTGGCTCCCTCTTGTATCTCACTGCCTCGCACCCAAACATACATTTTGCCGTGTGTATGTGCACTCGCTTTCAGGCTTCTCCTCGCGCCTCTCATCGCTAGGGGGTGAAGCACATCTTTAGATACCTTCGAGCTACCATTGATTATGGTATTTGGTACTCTTCTTCTTCTTATTTATCGCTTAGAGACTTTTCTAATGCCGACTTTGCTGGCTATAGGATAGATAGAAAGAGCACTTCTGGTACTTGCCAATTTATTAGCACTTCTCTTGTTTCTTGGTCATCTAGGAAGTAGTTTGGAGTTACATAGTCCACCGCTGAGGCTGAGTATGTTGCTATAGCCAGTTGTTGTAGCTAGGTGCTTTGGATGAAATCGACCTTGCGGGATTGTCAACAGTTTTCGTCGGCCAGCTATTATGCCTCGACAGGGTCCGAGGTTCGATAGAGGGGATCTTCGTGGACGGACACCTATAAGCTCCCTCGGGGGATCCATGCAGACGAGGACTCAAGAACACACCGATATACCCAGGTTCAGGCCCCCAATGTGGGTAATAGCCCTACATCCCCCTTCTGCTCTTGTTAATGTGATTTGAGGAGATTACAAATGCACAATCTACACTTCGGGTTCTTCTTGAGCTCTCTCAGTGCTGTTCTCGTTCTCGCTCTTTTGTTCAAGTCCTTTTTTCCTCTCGGCTTACCCCCCTTTGTCCCATGCACCAAACCCCCCTTATATAGGCTGGGCTGGCTTGGGCATGCGAGAAGGATGACATCACACTGGTTACACTTCATTTATTACATCAGTCGTTGTAGCCCCATCCTCTGGTCTCATTCTTTGCACCATCGTCCAACTCCGCCCGGTCTGCCTGGGAAGCGACTTGTATGGGACTAGTTAGGTGTAGGACGACAAAGGGATAAGCTATCGTGCTGTCACGAAAGCCACGTGCATTCAATAGTTCTAACACGGGGTGTCGGGGGAGAAGACTTCGAGGTGAAGCTCCCCCATTTCTTCGATGTACGTCTTCACGTCTGACCGGCAGTGGACCCCCGAGCACCTTTTTGCTCCGTCGGCCGACCACGTAGCCCGGTCGCTTAGCGTCAAGGCCTGATCGCCCACCTGCTCGCCAGACCACCACGCGGCACGGTCACCTGGTGCCAGGGCCTGATCGCCCACCTGCTCGCCAGGTCGCCATGCGACGAGGTCGCCTGGCGTCAGGGCCTGATCGCCCACCACTCCTACGCATGCAACCGCTCCAGCCCTCTCCGCTTTTGCCACCTTCTCTTGGGACCTGAAGCATCATGCATTTTTGCCTTTTCGTGAACCGCCAGCGTGAGAAACCTATTAATACGCGTGCCCACAGCCGGCAGTTCATGCTCTTTTTTGACTCTTTCATCTTCTTTCCTTGCCGCTTCAACTTCCTTGTCCCAAGACCTTGCTTCGTCCAAATGTCGCAGCCTTTTCCTGCCTCAACTGTTGATAGGGAGAGGGCAGTGAGGCTCTCCCGGACCGCCGTCGAGGGCTCCCTTCACTTAAGCCATGGAACCCTTGCGCCGCGGTGCGAAGCCAGAGAAATCATCGTCTTCTCCTAGGCACTGCAGGTGGGCCTGGTCCCGCCTTTCTCTGAATTCTTCCTTACCGTCCTCCACTTCTAAGAGATCCACCATCTTCATCTCACCCCCAACGTCGTTCTCATTCTCTCCACCTTTGCTTACCTCTGCGAGATGTTCGTGGGGGTAATGCCCATTCTTCCTCTCTTCCACTTCTTCTATACTCTCCGCGGCTCCACAGACAGTGGGGTCGCGGGGAGCTACCATTTTCATCTCCACGATGGATCGGCCTCCCGCTACATCCCCTTCTAGACGAAGACCAACTGGAAGGCATGGCGGCGATCGTCAGTATGCCGTGACAATGGCCTCGATGCCACAGAGATGCCCCTCACTCGTGAGGCCAGCGAGAATCAGGCTCGCCCGTCGAGGAGCAATGAGGTTCAGACAATGGTTGCTGCATCGGCCAAGTGCGGGACTCGGATGGCCCAGGGGCAATGGTGGTCCAGGACTTCGTGACCCGAAGGATCACCCCCTGCGCCAGCGCGCCTGACTGGCGTGGCAGTACATGTGTGACGATGACATAACCCGTACCCATCCGGGTCGTAAGTTTCTGTCCTTCTTTTCTTCTAATCTTTTGTGGTGGCCATCAATCGGTAACCCTTTTCTTCTCTCTTTTTTTTCTTTAGGCTCAGCGAACCTGGACGCCCCTTCTATCACCAAGTGGCTGGGCGGGCTGCTCCCGCCAACGCCAGGCGGGTCGGATTTCCCAACCGAAGCCTGGCCATTATGTGATCTGGAGTTCGCGGAGCGTCTTCGAATCATCAAGTCACTCCCGGCGATGGACTCCACCGGGCCCATGACGCTGCCGCCTCGCGGCCTCCTGACGATCAGGGACCCCGCCCCAGTGGACGACCGAAGTGCGGGCAAGTGGCCATCCTCCTCGGATGCCTCGGGTGCAGACCCAAAGAGGCCCCGCACCAACGACCGGACGGCCGCCCCCTCCATTTCAATCGTGCCTTCGAGCACGACTGGAACAGGGTCTTATTCCGCCGTGGCGACATCTTCTGCTCCTGCCCCGGCGCCGACTTCCGTCAGATGCGCTCCACCGCAAAGTCCTCTCCACTACCCCGCAAGGAGGGCTTAATCTGCCTACATCTTCCTTCCACTTCGGCGCTTCCCGGGCGGCCCCGATGGCGCCGCAAAGTCAGTGCCGCCGAGGCGTGGGGACCCTATCTTGTGAGCCATCCAGCGCCCGAGCGGTTCATGGGGACGTCACCGACGCTGGTGCCTCTGCCAACCCCACATCGAGCGCCCTCACCGCCCCCGCCTCTCGACTGGCAGCACTGCTCGCTGAGCTTGGCAGTGCGCATGCTTCCACGGGCGCCCTCCTCACGGCGGCCACCCAGCAAGAGGTGCAGTTGACCCAGCAGATGGGGCGGCTGCGCGAGGAGCTGGCGCAGGAGAGAGAGAGAAGGGCGACCCTACTCGCCTAGGAGAAGGCAAGTGCGGCAGCCCCTGCCGCGCCGGTGGAGGAGGAAGTGGGGCGGAAGCGGTGGCGGCTGCAAGACGTTGCACAACCTCACCGTTATGCTCCACCCTGGATACAACCGCATGGTTAGGAGCCTACGGCCCCTAGGGGTGGAGCTGAGCGATGCGCTGGAATCCTCAGCGATGCAGTATGCCCTCAGCGTCACCCGCATCACCGACACTCTCGTCGGCCTGCCCACCGCCTTGTCCGCCCGCTCCACCCGAGAAGGGCGAGAAGTCGCAGTCGCCACAGTGGGGTACGTGCTGGCCTGCTGCGCTAGCCGTGACGCCTCCTTCGATGCCATGTCCACCGTGGCCGGAATCGAAGGCGACGAGGCCCAGGCGCAAGCTCACGTGCGCGAAGCCTCGGAGTACGTGACGGGGCTGATGAAGGTGGAGCACCCAGCCCTCGATGCTGCGATGGCGGAGGAGGAGGCGGGGGACGACACCGGGCACATCCAAGTTGTCGATGACACTCGGGCGGCCCTTCTTGTTTTCTTTGTTCCTTTCTTTCTTTTTTCTATAGCCATGTACATACATTTTTTAGCATCTTAACGAAATTGTCATCCTTTGCGTTTGCCTGAATGCCTATTTGTAAGTATATTTGCCCGCGACAACTTGCCCGGCCACCAGGCGACCAACCCCCTGACCTTGCCACGATGCGGGTCTGGGGGTTTAGATTAGGTCGATGCTCCAGCATTCTCCCTGTACTTGTATGCAATCGCTACAAATACGAGCAGAAGTTACGCAAGATATGCAAGGAATAGACCAAAAGATCATAAATCCCGGCGCGTGTGGTTGTCACTATCCCATTGTCTTTCAGATCTTAAACCCTTGCGATCTCTCGGAACCTGACTACGGCGCTACATGGTGAGGTAGCAGGTTCCCAGGGGTGGTTTTGGGCCAGCGGTGCTCGCGGTGACAACCCGGGGTGTACTAGCCGCATTGAACACCGTGTCGAACTCGACCCACAGTGCTTTGTCCTACTCGGCATAAGCGCTAGGTGTTACCGCTTATCGACAAGGAACCACTAGGCTACCGGTACCCATGACAACCACGTGAAACACGACCCACCAGGGCCAAATGGGAAAGACAAGAAAGAAAAATGGGGGGCCCGTGAGGCAAACAACTTAACTTATTATCGGGCGTCGCCGATCAGCTTAATGGAGGAAAAACCCATTCCCTGGCTGATCGGAGTGAACCATTGAGCACTTACAATTCTCAGAGGTAGAATTTTCACAACATCTCCAAGTTCTGGGAGTTCGCTAGCTCTTGGCTGTCCTCAGTGGCCAACCGGACCGCCTCGGGCCGAGAGACTGAGACCACCTTGAAGGGGCTTTCCCACAGGGGAGACAGCTTATTGCGACCGGCCCGCACTTGAGTTCTGCGCAAGACGAGGCCGCTCATTGCCAGTGCTCTCTTACGGACCCGGGTGGCGTGGTACCGCCTGAGGCTCTGCTGATACCGAGTAGCACGCAGAGCTGCTCGATCGCGCACCTCCTCCAGAAGGTTGACTTCTTCTCGGCGCTAGTCTTCCTAGCCCTCCTCGCTAAACGCCAAAACGCGCGGGGAGCCTAAAGACAACTCAGACGGAAGGATAGCTTCTGCCCCATAGATCAGGAAGAAAGGTGTTTCTCTGGTCGCCCTACTGGGGGTGGTTCGAAGTGACCACAACACCGCCGGAAGTTCATCTGTCCACCGCGGTCCCCGCTTGTGAAGTCGGTCAATTGCTCTAGTCTTGAGGTCCCTCAATACCAGCGCGTTGGCACGCTCCGCCTGGCCATTGCTCCTTAGGTGGGCCACCGAGGTGAAACACACCTTGGTGCCCATCTCTTCGCAGAACTCCAGGAAGGCCATTGTCGGTGATGATGTGGTTGGTGACTCCGAAGCGGGTGAAGATTCCATGCATGAACTTGATGGCAGTGGAGGCCGTGATGGCGCGCACTGCCTCGTCTTCAACCTATTTGGTGAATTTGTCAATGGCGATGAATAGATGGGTGAAGCCCCTTGTGGCCCATGGGAACGGACCCAGGATATCCAGCCCCCGGACCGCGAACGGCCAAGAGAGCGGGATGGTTTGCAGCGTTTGGGCTGGTTGGTGGATCTGTCTGGCATAGAACTGGCACGCCTCGCATCTCCTCACCAGCTCGCAAGCAACCTGGAGGGCAGTAGGCCAATAGAATCCTTGGCGGAACGCTTTTCCGTCCAGCGTCTAACTGGACATATGGCTCCCGCACATGCCTCCATGGATACCAGAGAGCAGGCTACTCCCCTCTTCCCGAGTGATGCACTTCTGAAGAATTCCATTTCTACTCTGGCGACATATGTCCCCACCTACCAGAGTATAGCACTTGGCCTTACGGGCAATTTTCTCGGCTGACGTATCATCGTCGGTGACGAGGGCTGGGTACTCCTTGACCGGCCGGAGTGCGGTCAACGGATCCCCATGCTCGGAAGGCCCCGACCGCGACACAGGTATGCCTTTGGGGCCTTTCGACCTCGGCCTTGGCGCTAAGCTCGGCACCCCTCGACCTTAGGCTCGGCGGGGTCTCGCTCAAGCCCCGGGTCCGCCCTAAGATTTCGGATCGAGCATTTGGTGACGGTTGCGGAGAGCGGGTCGTGGGGATGACTCGAGTCTTGCGGCAAGTTCGAGGCGATTGCTACCAGCCCTCAAGGTGCCTGAAGGCCCCTTTCCGAGGATTGCTCCCGGTAGTTGCGTGCAAAGGAAGTATAAAGACCAAGGCGCATGAGCCCCAAGGGCGGCGAAGACAACCACAGACACACGGCGGCTCGAGCTAGGAATCACCATTCTTGTCTTGAGTTGTAAACAACGCTCTGTACACCCATATAACAAGAATCACCGCCGCAAAGGCGGCTCGAGAATAAACTATTACCTTCACGGGGCTCGAACGGTATAAACTCTTGTCTCGTGCTCGTTGTCGCCTTGCTCGACCACCACCGCGATCGATTTTCTTCGCCGTTCGAGCAAAAGCGTAGCTCGGGTCCCATAAACTCTCGACCCTACCTCTTTTCTTGCGGTTGGCGATCCCGATCGTCGGCAATTTGGCATACCGTGGGGCCCGATTGTTTTGCTCTTCGCGAGAGCGACACCAAGACTCGTGAGCATGGCCCCTTCATCGACGGATTTTCCTCGAGTGCGGACCGATTCCGTGTCCTGTTCACACCCTCGCCGTCGCCGCTCGGCAAAGACGTTACGGTGGCGGGACGGTCAAAGCGCCGAGGAGATGCGGATGACCGCGTCTGCAGACCCGTAAGGCGCTTCGCCGTATGGTGCAGTTGCCATCAACCAAGCCATAATGGCTCTCGGCGGGAGGCCGGAGAAAACCGGCCGTCTTCGAGCCGCCCGAGCTCCCTCCAACGGGGCGCCTCGCGCTATCGCTCGGGTCATAGCCAACCCGATAGGGCAAGGTCGGAGCTCCTTGGTGAGCCCGGTGAAGAACTCGGCCAAGCTGCGGCCGAGGTCAAGGCTCCATAAGATCGAAGTCGGCACTCGAGACCCGCTCGAGAAGTAATGACAACCGTCGCGCCGTCGGACGCGTCGTACACCTCTGCGAGGTTAGCCCCGAACAGCCGGGTTCGGGGCGAGGCCTTAGCGCAGACACGCCGGCGCCCCACGGGCACCGCGCCAACCAGACCGAGCTGAGCCAAGCCGCTCGAAGTTGACCCGGCGGCGAGTCTCGGACCTCTCGGGACATTCCGCCCAGCGCCCGCGGTCGGGACCGCTGTGTTACCAACGGTGATTCCGTGCTCGGCACCATGGTCGTTCTCGCGAAGGTCGGGCGCCGGCACCTCGACTCCGAGTCCGGCAGCAGCAGGGATCTCGTCGGCGATGACCATGACCGGCGTGCACCTGTCCCGGCCTACGGCTGCATGGCGTACTCCGACGGTCTTCGTCGCGTCGCGATGGCTTCGGTTCAAGCCAGCGTTGATCGAAGCGCGGCACGGACAAAGAATCTGGCGAAGTTCTGTCCATCTATTCGACCGCTATCCTGGCGGCCGGAGGGGACGAGCTCGTGATGGCGAACTACCTCCCGACCGTCCTGGACGGGGCCGCTAGGACCTGGCTTTTAATCAGAAGCCTGGCTCCTTCAGGTCGTGGCGCCAGATCAGAGCGCCCTACGCTCCAACTTCGAGTTACTCGGCGGCGGGCAGGAGAAGGACTGGATCGTGTCATCGGGGAAGAACGAACCATCTGGCGACTTCGTGCGGCGATTCATCTGCACAAGGAACTGATCCGAGCATTTCGACGAGGCCGTCATCAAGGCCTTCAAGTTCGGGTCCGTGATCGGCGTCTCACCGAAGACACAGAGATCACCTCGAGGCTCGGCGTCAACAAACTTTCCGCATGGCGGAGCGATCTGTGAACGCGGACGATGCGTCCGGTGGAAAGCGACTTCGACCAAGGTAAGCTTAGTGCTGAACCAAACAGAGGCCGGCCCGTCCAACTCGGGCGCCGACCAAAGGCACCACCACCAAGAAGCGAAGCGCGATCGCGAAGGTGGCGGAGGGCTACCGCATGATGTCGTCTCGGCGGATGGCGGTATGAGTCCTCGAGGTCGAGGCCGAGGCTCGGGAGGACTCAAAGCCTCATCAAGGTCGAACCCGACCACACCGGCGAAAACCGGTCAGCGGGAGGCCAACATGCGGCTCCGGCGGGCGATGCTTTCGGCCGCGGGGGCCGAGGGGCCTGACGGATATAGCGAATCAAAGTTACGCCTATTCCACAGGCGGCGAGCCCACGACCTGCGAACTGCAGGCTGGCGAGAATAAGTCGGGCGCTTTCTATGATCGGCGGGAGAGATGCGGTGCTCCGAAGGATGACGACCACCCGGCCGAGAGTTATACTGGCGCGAACACGGCGACCTCGACTTGGAGTTCGGCAAAGGCGGCCGGATTGATGTCATCTTCGGTGGCTCGTCGGCCTATCAGTCGGCGCGAGGTCAAGGCCGCCGCACGGACCATCTACCAGGTCACCGCTGGGAAGCCCGTCGAACAACCCTGCAAGTGGGCTGGGGCAACCATCGCCTTCTCTCCAGAGGATGCTCTCCCAGGTATGGCTCGAGACCTAAAGACCGCCTTGGTCGTGACCCCGACCATCAGCAATACCGCGGTCGGTCGCGTCATGGTCGATGGCGGTAGCTCTCTTAACTTGCTGCAGGCAGGAGCGCTCGACCGGATGCAGATTCCCCGGTCGAAGGTCAAGAGCATCACCATACCATTCTTCGGGATAGTCCCCGGGAGCTCGACCACCCCTTAGGGCGGGTTGTCTTGCCCGTCACCTTGGCGGCTCGACAACTTTCGTCTGGTGATCACCTTGAGGTGGTCGAGTGACCTCCGTACATAACGCCATCCTCGGATGGCCGGCCTTAGTCAAGTTCATGGCGGCCAACCATTATAGCCATCGGTGCATGAAGTACTGGTCCCAGCGGTGTCATCACCGTGCGAGGCGACCTAAGCGGCGCATGGTCTGCGAGACCAAGGCCTTGGCCCTCGTCGGCATCTTTGCCCCATAGCGGTCCGAGGCGACGACGAAGAACGCCCCGTAAGGCGGCAATCCAAACCTAGTGGGGAAGCGAAGGCCGTGCGCTCAATGAGAGTGACCGGACGGTGCGTCCACGTCTCGGCCGGGCTAAGTCCCAAATAGGAACTCGAGCTCGTCACTTTCCCAGCGCCAACAAAGGCATATTTGCTTGGGAGCCAGCGGACATGCTGGCGTCGAGGAGGTGATCGAGCACAAATTGCAGTGGGGTCGGCTCTCGACCTGTCGCGAAGGCTGCGACGCTTCTCCGGAGAAGGTCGCGATCATCAGGAGAACCTTGACAAGCTCTTGAAAGCCGGCTTCATTCGTGAGATTAACTACTCCAGTGGTCGCCAACCCGGTCATCGTCGCGAAGAAGGAGGAAAGTGGAGAATGTCGTCGACCATACGGGGTTGAACTCGGCTTGCGAAGGACAACTTCCGCTTCCGCATCGACGGATCGTGGACTCCACCGTGAATGCCAAGATGCTTAGCTTCTTGGATGCTTACGGGATACCACGGATCAAGGCGGTGGTCGACGACGAAACAAGACTTCCTTCATCACGCCGTTCGGCACTTATTGCTATCGACCATGTCATTTGGTCTGCGCAATCTGGGCCACCTTTCAGCGGTGATGACCAAGACTTTCGAGCCCCGGATCAGGCGAGAACCTTGAGGTCTCGTGGGCGACATCATCGTCAAAAGCTCCGCCGAGGGCGACCACGTTCGGGATCTCGAGGAGACCTTCGCCAACTGAACAAGCGCAAGATCAAGCTCAACCCCGAGAAGTGCGTGTTGGTAGCGTCCCCCGAAGGTGCTTTCGGCTATATGATCGGGGCTCGGGGTTGGTCAAACCGGAAAAGATCGAGGCGATCGAAGATGGCACCCGACCTCGATCAGCGGTGCAAAGCCTCACCGCCGCATAGCGCCCTCGGCGAGTTCATCTCGAGGCTCGGGAGCGCGGACTCCCATTCTTCCAAACCTTGCGCAAGCACGGGCTTCAGTGGACTCGAGGCCCAGTGATCCGCCGACGACTGAAGGCATACACGTCGTCCCCCCCCTCCTCATAACGCCACAACCCGGTGAGAAGTTCTTGCTATATCTCGCGGCCACCCCCATCTTGTTAGTGCCGTCCGGGTGGCGGAGCAGGGTCTCAATGACACCCATTTATTATGTCACGAGGTCTTGCGGCCCGAAGAGCGCTACCCAGTCTGAAGGTGTTATCGCTCTCCTCATGGCCGCGCAAGCTCGGCACTACTTTGAGCGCTCTGTGGTCGTCCCAAGCGACTTCCCGCCGGGACATCTGAGAACCGGAGGTGGCGGACGAATCGCCAAGTGGGCCATGGGCTGGCGGCGTTCGGCGTCCGGTCGAAGCGCGCACGACCATCAAGTCGCAAGTGCTCGCCCGACCGTGGTCGGCAGGCGTCGCAGCCAGCTCCCGAGCTTGGTCGAAGAGGAGAAGCCACAGGTCATGTTCTTGATGGCTCGAGGTCCTTCAAGCGCTCGGGGGTGGGATCCTTATCCTCACCCAGCGGCGACAAATTGAGGTCGTAATTCGTTTTGGCTTCGGCGACCAACAATGTGGCGGTCTGAAGCCCTCTTGGCCGCTTCTGAGCTTGCAAGGCCTTGGGCATCGCCGGCCGGTCGTGAAGGCGACTCGGCTCGTCATCAACCGGTTCAACAAGGACTACCGATGCTCGGGAGACTCGATGGCTAAGTACCTCGCCGAGGCACGCAAGATGGAGAAGTGGTTCGAACTTGGAGCTCAAGCACATCCCGGGAAGGACAACTCGGTAGCTTTGCCTCTCCAAGCTCGGCTCCTCCGGCGGCGGCGTCCCACCCGGCGTCATCACAGAGCAATGGCCGGGCCCGTCAATCTCCGACCACGAGGTCGCTCGCCATGATCGAAGATACCCCTCTGGGCGAGGCCATACACAATTTCCTTGCTCGGGCGACACGCCACCCGACCCCGCCGAAGAGCGGATCAAGCGCGAAGCGGGCCTATACACGCTTGTCAAGGAGAGCTCTCTGAGCGCAATGTTTTGGCGTCGACACGGTGCATCTCCACGGAGGAGGGTAAGTACCTGCTGCATGACATTCACTCAGGCCTCTGTGGGGCACACTCTTCGTACAGGACAATGGTCGGGAAGGCCTTCCGCATGGGGTACTATTGGCCCTCGGCGCTTCAGGATGCTCGTGATATCGTCCGCACCTGCCGAGCCTGCCAATTCCACGCCCGGAAGTCGCATCAACCCGCCTCGCGCTCCGGACCATCCGCTCGCGTGGCCTTCTCGACACAGGGCTGGACATCCTCGGTCCTTTTCCTCAAGCAGCCGGGGGGAAGAAGTTTCTGTTCGTCGCTATCGACACCTTCACCAAGTGGATAGAGGCTGAACCGGTCTCGACCATAACTGCTCGGGCGGCAGTTCATTTCTTCCGCTTGTTCGTGGTCACCAGGTACGGGGTTCCATGCAAGATTATCACTGACAACGGTACTCAGTTTACCAGCGAGTTGTTCCAGGAGTTTTGCGAGGAACTCGGCATTAAAATCTGCTTCGCTTCGGTGGCTCACCCCGAACAGCGGAACAATGGAACACGCCAACCGAACCGTCGTCGAGGCGTCAAGAAGCGAAGTCGCAGATGAGCTCGTCGATCTGGCAAGGCTGGGTGGGCGAACTTCCCACCGTCCTATGGTCTATTCGTACCACAACAAGCCGAGCCATAGGGTCCACACCCTTCGGCTCGTGTTGATCGGCAAATCCGCCTCCCGAGGTCACGCTGGCTCTGCCGAGTCGGCAGTCGACCAAGTCGACTTCGAGCACGAACGGTCTCTCGACCTCACCCTCGCAGAAGAAGTAAGATGCGTGCCTTTGCTCACGATCAACGCACTACACGCAAGCTCTTCGCAGACATGCGTCTCGGTCGATACGACCTAGGAAGCTCCTTGTTGGGGACCCGGCCACGAGGCGGATTGAGCTCGTCCGGCACCAACAAGTTATCCCTCATGGGAGGCCCTATAGAGTTGTTTCAGCAGATCGACGAGGGCTTCTAGGCTAGCGATGCCCGACAGAGAGCTCTCTAGCTCGTGGAATATAGATTAACCCGGAAGTTTTATGTGTAAACCCTATGCCTCAAATTTCAATAAAATTTGGTCTTTCACTTTTTATGTCTACCTCCATGATATTCTTGCTATTTCTTTTTAAATCGGTTCCTCGTTTATTTTTTTTGAACACGACCTTCGATGCGCAAACACATTCGCTCTGGTCTAAGCGCCGCAGTTTGGCGTTCACCGCCCGTGAACGAGCTAAGCGTAGCCGAACCTCTTCGCAATCTAGCTCTTCCTGTGCTCGGGCTCGGCCGAGAACCTCGCCGCTTTAGCCGTCATGATATGCATGGTCGCAAGGACCGTTCGAGCACTAACGATGTCCGCCGTGCCTTTCTACCTTCTGGTGTTCCTCCACTTTGCAAGTCGTGGCCTCTCGTCCATACTTAAGTCTTGTGCCCGAGGCATGCGTCGCTCGACCTCGGACCCAACGGGGGCTGGGTAAGGCTACCCTATTGGCGCACGACCTAGAAAGCACGGGAACGGCTAACAAGCAAAGCAAGAAAGACTTCAAAGTATCCCCAAACCGCGGGTCCACAACAGGGACGAGGTTTCTTTGTACACCAAAAACTAACCACTCCTGTTAGTACATCCCTTGCTTTTTAAAGTTTTTTTTACAGGTCGGCCATCTCGCGGGCGAGCTTCTCTTGCTCGAGCTCGGCGACTTTGGTCCTCAGGGCCGACAGCTCACTCTGGTTCTGGAGGGCCACCGTGGAGGCATCCGAAGCTCGGCGCCGTTCGTCTTGGAGCTGAGTCATCGCGCTCGTCGCCGCCCTTTTGGCACGCTCAAGCCTCCCTTCAAGCTCCGAGACCTTGGCCTCGAGCTCGGGGGACGCTTTCGCCGAGGAAGACCGGTCCGCGGCGGCCTTCTCCAGTGCCTCGACCTTGGCCTGCTCGTCCTCGACTGCCTTGTTGGCGTGGCCGAGCTTCTCTTCAGTTCGGGATCTTAGCCTCGAGGTCGGGGGCGCTTCGGTCGGAGAGGCACCGCTCTGCGGCAGACCTTCTCCGGGCTTCAACTTTGGCCCTTCGACCTTGGCGCCTTGGCGGCCGTCGCGCTCTTGCTCGGCGGCCGTATAACCATGGTCGCGTTCGGAGGCCCCGGCACGCTCGAGCTCCGCCACATGGGCCACTTCTTGTGCCCTCATAAATGCAGCGCCAAATCGTCAATCTCTGGGCCTTCGCCGAGCTCTCCTTGCTCGACCTCAATGGTCCGGATAAGCTTGTCGCGCTCAACCTCCAGCGCCTCTATTGCGTCCGAAGGCCCTTCAAAGACGGCATGCTCACGAAGGCCTTGTAGCCCTTGGGTGGCATGGTCGATCACCTTCACGACAGTAGGGAGGCCCAAAATGAGGAATAAGGAACACAGGCTACGACTCTGAAATCGCGCAGAAGACCCTTACCTTGCGAGATGGCCTTCCAGCGTATCTTGGAAAACTCCTCGTGGTCGTCGTCACGATCGCGGGGATCTCTTCCTCCTCGTCGGCCGGCTCACGATGTTAAGGTCGACCCGACCACCTTTGGCGCTTCGGTAGGGATCTCGAGTTACCGCCCTAAAGGCGGCTTTGGTGGTCGTCACCTCCTCCGGGGTTCGGCCCGTCAACAACCGGGGAAGGCGGCGCGGCAAGCGATCTTGGACCCAGCCTTCACGATCGGGCCCCACCCGTCTCGACTCTGAGGAGGCGGCCGGATCCGCCACAGATTCTCGACCTCCACCGGCGGGGTACTGCGGCCTCGGTGCCAATGTGGCCGCTTCTAAGCGGTCGCGGAGCCCTGCGGCTTGGTCACCTTCGGTGGCGGAGAATCATGACCTCGGCGCTGGGCGGCCGTGGTCGGGAGCTCGGGGTGTCGCCTCGGGCGCTGCCACAAGCCTGGGCACCCTCCCTCGCGGTGGGCGGGAGAGTCGACAACGGCGGCGCATCATGAGCCTCCGGTGTCAAAATCCATGCCGGTTCGGGTGGAGCTCTCCATCGTCCGAATCATCAAGGGCTGGTCGAACTCACCGGCCGGAGCGAGGCTCGGCGACCCGACGGAGTCGCGTTGGCCTTGGCGGCAGCGGGACCAACTCAAGCGTATCCTCCTCCTCGGACTCGGACTGCACTGGACAATAGCCATCGTCAAAGCGGGCAAATTCGAGCTCGGGTGCTCACGGTCTGCGATCAAAAGCATACACTAAGCCAAAAGATCACGAAAAGGCGCAGCCCGGGATGCAAAGAATTTACAGGTCACGGTCTCCATCTCGCCGAGAGTCGTCGAAGGTCTTGTTGCCCGATCTTTGAGGCGCCTCGCTTCTTGGCGTCCTCGCGACACAGGATCTCGAGGCCGAGCCGGCTCCCCACATCGCCCAGTGGGAAGGGCCGGGCTCAAGCCCGGGGCGAGGGTACCAAGACTGGCGCCGCCGCCAGCGCTCTCTTCTTGCAACTAGGAAGGTCTCGTCAAGCGCAAGGCACATGAACTCGAGGCTCGGGGCTCGGCCGGTAGGGTCCTTACCGTGGCGCGGTTCCCCACTCGACATCGGCCTCTTCACCTCTGACGGCTTGTCGTGGTGAGGGCCTCTTCCTCCCCTTCTTGAGTTTGCCCCGCCGTGGTGAACATCCTCTGGTATGTCGAGCAGCTCGATGGTCCGAGAACTTGCGTGGGTCGGAAGGACCTTCGCTAAAAACAAGATCAAGGGCAAGGTCGGGACGGCTTGCCTCGGCCTTCCGGCGAAATCGTTCTTGGGGCCGGATCGTCGAGGTGTATCCATGTGCGGCTTCGAACATTTCGAACATCTGCCGGAGACCGAGATTCGCCGGTCTTTGCAAGAGCATGGGCTATCAAGAAAATTTGGAAGATGGATTTGGCGGAAGTTCCAAGGCGGAGGCCTTGCTGTCGAACCTTCACGAGTGGGGTCGTCGCGCCCGCGATCTCGAAGAATGGGTGCTCCTCCTCCATGAAGGACACGGCTCCATAAGAAGTCGGCAGCGATTGCACGCTTGATGAAGACCGCAGCGTGGCGCGGATATGTATGGCGGCAATGGCCTCCTCGTCAACCTCCGGATCTTGGGCTCGGGGTCTCCTTCTTCTCGGTGTGGGGTCCCTCGTGCGTCGAGCTCGAGCTCCCCTTTCTTGAATAAAACCACCGCTCGGGCGAGGGCCAAGTGAGTCCCGGGCGGTGCACCGGGAAGAGCCATTTGAGCCGGTCCGATGTCGAATCTGGACATCCGACCACGTGGTCCTTCGAGCGGAAGAGGAGTAGTAGCGGAAGAACGGCGAGGGTGGGAAGGATTCGAGAATCCCTCACACAAATGGGAAAGGATGGCGGCGTAAGGGCGGAATTGGTGCAGTTGATGAGCTCTATTTGCAGCTAGAAAGGACGTCGCCACGAATTCGCTCTCCGGCGTCCACAGGCCAAGGAGAGCGTAATGCTCGGTGCAGACGATCTCATCATCCCTGGGGCGAGGCTCGGTCTCGTCGCCCGGCAACCGCCATGTCACCGGGTCCACTATCCCCAGGGCCTCGAGCTCCTTCATCCTCGCGGAAGACAGGGTGCTCCTTCCAAGCTTGGTCATGGCGCTGTAGAGAGCTTGAAGCGAACGGAAGAGGCCTTGCTCGGGAGAGGAGGCTAGAAGACAAAGGACGCAAGGGCGGAAGCTTTTTTGACTGGGGGTGCGGCGCTGGTCTTAAGAACCGTAACGCTCCAAAGCCCAGTCCGCGGCGCCTTAAAAGACGTGCCAACCGTGATGTGACGGGCGCAATTAAGGCTCGGAGTCGAGACGCCGCCAGGTGCCCACCAACCGTTCACATCCGTACCAACATCGAGAAGTCCGAAGGTCGCCAGGTGTCGGGGCCAAGAGACTTGCCTTGTGGTCTCCGCCCGACCTCGACCAAGGAGTCAAGACCTATGAAGGTTTTTTCGTCTCATGAAAAAGGCTCGAGGTCGTCCTGAGGGTTCCCTCCGACCTAGAGCCTCGGGGGCTAGCTGACGAGGGCTGGGTACTCCTTGACCGGCCGGAGTGCGGTCAACGGATCCCCATGCTCGGAAGGCCCGACCCGCGACTGGAGTGCCTTGGGGCCTTCGACCTCGAGTCTTGGCTACCGAGCTCGGCACCCCTCGACCTTGGGCTCGGCGGGGTCTCGCCAAGCCCTGATGCGCCCTAAGATTCGGATCGGGCATTTGGTAGCGGTTGCCAAAGCGGGTCGTGGGGATGACTCGAGTCTTGGCGGCAAGTTCGAGGCGATTGCTACCAGCCCTCAAGGTGCACGAAGGCCCCCTTTCCGAGATTGCTCGGCCGTTGCGTGCAAAGGAAGTATAAAGACCAGGGCGCATGAGGCCCCAAGGACGGCGAAGACAACCACACACACAGCGGCTCGAGCTAGGAATCACCATTCTTGTCTTGAGTTGTAAACACCGCTCTGTACACCCATATAACAAGAATCACCGCCGCCAAAGCGCTGGAATAAACTATTACCTTCACAGAGGCTCGAACCGGTATAAACTCTTGTCTCGTGCTCGTTGTCGCCTTGCTCAGACCACCACCGCGATCGATTTTCTTCGCCGTTCGAGCAAAAGCGCAGCTCGAGTCCCATAAACTCTCGACCCTACCTCTTTTCTTGCGGTTGGCGATCCGATCGTCGGCGATCGGCGATCACAGTGCGCGGAAGGCTAGGATCGGATCCATCCACTAACCTTCCCAGCCAAGTGTAGCAATCACGTGGTGATCGCTTGGGTACTCCGCTTGGCTAGGCTTTTCCCCTGGTACCGCGCCGATGGCACCGCCGTCTTCCCTCCCAGAATCAGGGGCTGAGGCGGGCGCGCTGTCTTTCCTCCCTAAACTGGAGGCTGGGACAGCCGTACCACCTTCCCCACCTAAGTCGGAGGCTGAGACAGCCGCACCATCGTCCCCCCCATGAACGGGGGCAGCGACGGACGGTCGCGTAAGTCTTTCTTCAAAGACCCCGACTGTAACAGAGGCTATTGACGACGCGAGCTGTGAAAGCCTGTCCGCCATGTGATTGTCACATCGGGGAATATGGATATACCCCAGTCCTTTGAAGCGACGCTCCACCTTCCTGACCTCCGCCAGGTATGCTGCCATGGCGGGATCAGAGCATTGAAATTCCTTTCGCGCTTGATTGATGACCAGTATGGAGTCGCCTTTAACTTAGAGACGCCGGATGCCTAACGCGGAGGTGGCGTGCAGCCCTACCAGTAAACCTTCGTACTCGGTGGTGTTGTTGGTGGCTTTGAAGTCCAGGACAACCACGTACTGAAGGATGCCATCGGTCGGGAGACCAGAATAACTCCAGCCCCCGCTCCCTCGAGCCTGAAGGAGCCATCGAAGAATAAAGTCTAGGGGGAAGGCGCAGGTATCTCTTCAGCTGCAGCAGTGGTAGGAGTTCACTCGGCGACGAATTCTACCAGTCTTTAACTCTTGATGGCGTGCGGGGGGCGAACTTGAGACAGAACTCCCCCAGCTCTACCGACCACTTGGCGACACGACCCTCGGCTTTCTGATTGTGGAGGACCTCTCGCAGGGGATAGGCAGTGACCACCGTGATCTCCCGTCCCTGGAAGTAGTGCCGTAGTTTCCTAGATGCCACTAGGACGGCGTACAACATCTTCTGTGCTTCTTGTAGTACCTTGCTGACGTAGTAGACTAGCTTTTGGACACCTTCCCTCTTTGCCACCATTAACGCGCTCACCACTGCGGGAGTTGCCGCGATATACAGGAGCAACGGCTCGCCAAGCTTGGGGGCGACTAGCACTGGCGGGGAGGAGAGATACTTCTTCAGGTCATCAAACGCTTGCTGGGCCTTCGGGGTCCATTCGAAATGATTGGTCTTCTTCAACAGTTTAAACAGGGGTAGACTCCTTTCTCCCAAGTGAGCGATAAATCGCTCGAGGGACGCCAGTCGACTAGCGAGACACTGCACTTGTTTGAGCCGAGTTGGTGGCTTCATGTGTTCGATAGCCGCTATCTTGTCGGGATTGGCCTCAATGTCTCGGCTGGACACAAGGAACCGTAGCAATTTTCCGAAGGGCACGCCGAACACACGCTTCTCGGGGTTGAGCTTCAGACAATTCTTCTAAAGGTTGGCGAAGGTTTCTTCCAGATCTTTGATCAGTCCTTCGCCCTTCTTGACCTTCACCACCAGGTCGTCGACGTACACCTCGAGGTTCCGTCCTATCTGCGGACGGAAGAAAATATGTATAGCATGCTGATAAGTAGAATCAGCATTTTTTAACCCAAATGCCATCCTGATATAACAATAAATGCCCATCGGGGTTACAAAAGCGGTTTTTTCTTCATCCTCCACCGCCATGCTAATCTGGTGGTACCTTAAGTACGCGTCTAGAAAGCACAGCAGCTTGCACCCCGCCGTAGAGTCGACGATGAGATCAACGCGCGGCAAAGCTTCGACAGGCCTTGTTGAGGTCGGTGAAGTCGATGCACATCCGCCACTTCCCGTTGGACTTCTTGACGAGCATGGGGTTGGCAAGCCACTCGGGGTGAGATACTTCCCTGTGATGCCCGCGCGCAGCAGCTTCTCTACCTCCTCCCGAATGGCATCTTGTCGCTCTGGTGCCTGTCTCCGGACCTTTTGTCAGACCGGGCGCACTCCTGGGAGCATTGCCAATCGGTGCTCGATCACCTCCTTGGGGACCCTAGTCATGTCGGACGATTGCCAAGCAAACACGTCTAAGTTAGACCGGAGGAAGGTGACGAGCGTGCTTTCCTATTTGGCGCCAAGGTGGGCATCCACCTTGACGGTCTTCTCGGGCTCAGCCACACTCAGGGAGACCACCTTAACCTCACCGAATGAGCCAGGCGAGGCATGGGTCTTTGCCGGAGGGGCTCCCGAGTAGGCAACATCAGCTTACCTAGCACAGGTGGCGCCGACTAGGTCCAATGCCTGCTTGTGGCAGCGCAAGGCTTCTGGCCTGTCCACTTGGATGACTATGGGGCCACCGGGCCCTGGTATCTTCACCACCATGTACGCATAGTGGGTCGCCGCCATGAACTTGACCAACGTCGGTCAGCCAAGCAGGGCGTTGTACGGAAAGTCGAAGTCGGCGACCTCAAAGTCCACCACTTCCGTACGGTAGTTGCTCTCATCCCCAAAGGTAACGGGGAGGCGCACCTGGCCCAAGGGCACTGAGCCAGCCCCCGGGGTGACCCCGTAGAAAGGTAGGGCAGGGCGCAGCTCCTGCGGCGATATCTGGAGTGCCTGAAACACTTTGGAGGATAAGAGGTTATGGAGCCTCCTTTTGTGGATTTTTGTTGCAGGGTTGTTTGGAGTATTTTGAGCAGAGGAAAATTTTATTTTGCGACCGTTCACCTCCCCTTTGTTCTCCATCTCGATCCTTTAGATTAGAACTATTTTGATACTCAAATCTAAAGTCGCAATCAGCACTGCATGAGATCAAACTATCCCAGATCTAAACTTCTTCCAATCAAAATTAGTATCAACATTAAAACAGCAAACCCTAGAAGAATAAAATTAGATTACAGCCTTCAAATCCCATGCCATGTAGAAAACAATTTTTACCTTCCCGAAGATCCGCAAGATGAACGTCTAGATGCAAGAGGAGGGAGGGAGGGCGCCCAAGGGAGAGGAGGAGAGAACCACTGCACCAAGGGTAGGGAAAGGGTGCGGCTGCTGTAGGAAGGAGGTGGAAGGGGTGGGGAGAGTTGAGAGGAGGGCGGGTTAGGGTTAGACCACTAATTCTTCCCCCACATGGGTCAAAAACCAGACTCTGGCGGCGCATAATAACCCCTCGTGGTCAAAATAGCCTACAAAATTCCAAATTTCAGCCCAAAATAACAAAAACTATTCGAGATATTACATAAGGTCTGTTACTACTATTTAATAATAATTTGCTACTTTTTTAGTTAATTTATTAAATGTAATGGTATTTTATCTATGTTGCCATTGTGTGTATTAGTGTGATTCTAGACTAGTGCAATATACACAAAGGGTTTCGGATTTAATAATCCTAGTCCCGACATGCAGCGGTCGCTCCCCCGGCTTATTTCATGTTTTACGCTTCCTCCTTCTCAAAACATGTTTTTTTTTTTAGTTTTACAATTTCTTCATGCCCATGTCAATAACCAAACAGCACATCTTCATTTATGCCTGACCATCTTCATTTATGCCTGACCAGACAAAAATCATCAGAATTCCAAGCTACCTCCAGGCACCCCTTTTGGCTTAGACATAACCAAAGAAGCTAAAAGTCACTAGCTAGGAATACAGGGACACCGGCAAGCAGTTGTCATTTCTAGATTAATAGCGTGCGCAATAACGTTGTTAGCTCTAAAAAATGACGACAATACTGCTTGAATTAAACATGCATAGACTTTGGGCTCATAATCTTGTTTGATTGAGTACGCTTAGACAGTTAGTTTGTTCTCAAGCTACATAATTACAGAACAGAAAATTCGTAAGTGGAGTATATTTTTCGGGTAATAAATAAGCAAATAACGAAAGCTCAATATATAAAATATATTCAAATCACAAGATCTCTTTTACTGGGGAAAAAATTCACAAGTACATAACACAATGTGATAGACCATTTATTTTCATTCATAATGAAAACAGAGGCCCCTGGGCCGGGCCATGCGACCTTTTCCCCCGGGAAGCAAATCTTAATTCGGTGGCTACAATATTTAGAATCATTCTAAACAAATCTCCATGACTTTGCTCTTCAATCAACATTTCCTGTGCTCTTACCGGCACAAGGATTGTATCCTCACCTGTGTGATGGCACTCGCAAATTAAGATACGGTACGGTTATAAGGTGTGAACAGGCTAGCAATCATCTTACGGCACTACATGCATCGTGATGAGGAAAGGTCGACCCTTGCTTAAACTACAGTTCAAATCTTGGATCAGTCGGGCTCAGACCAGGATTAGACATCAGAATACACAGCTCCACATAATCAAAGTGGCTGAACCTTAGGTTCGGCTTTGATGTTGCTCCATTTAGTTCGAGCCATGCAAATCGCCCAGGTCACGAACTAAACAACTCCTAACAAGCTAATCTTGTTATAGTCACAAAAAATTAGGCGGGACGATAATACATTTCCTGGTCTAGACGGATTCGACCGAAAAATTGGGTAATTTTCCCAATTTGACGTTACGGATCGGTCCTGTATTTCAACATGAAAGTAAGCTTGTATTGTAATTTAGCTCCATGTTTCAGTTGGTGCACGAGAAAAAGGGTGGAAGCTTCATTTAAGTCTATCTTTTCAAGCCGTTCTTTTGTGCCAAATTAATGCCCTATCCATGGAAATCAACCTTCTGCTTCTCCTAAGCCTCGCCAACAATGCCATGCTTTCTTTTCCATAGCCCTCCTGCTACCACCACAAGCATGCAAATTTCAACTTTTCAAGTCCTGCATGAAACATGGAAACAGTAGTAATTAGCAAAAATTAAGGTGAACATTAAGGAATCAAATAATTAATTGCGGCCGTAATCTTAATAAATGAAGAGCCTTGCTCAACTGTCATTAATCAACCAATTGAACGGTCAAAAGAAACAAAAGTCACGATTATTTCCAGAGTCATACTCATAACCATCAAAGAAACGAAACAATAAATAAAAAACAAAATTAAGAAAAAAGAAACAATTATCTCTACACGACGCTCTTGTCCTTGGCAATGGAGAGCTCCTCTAGCCACTCAAGAATCCTACTCCTCCGTGCAGTACTCTGTCCACTCTTCACCCCTCCTTTCTTCTTCTCTTCTGCCTTCTTCCTCCTCCGCCTCGCCGCCGCAGCAGCTGCCTCCGCCGAGTCCACCGGCTCGACGGCGTCAGGTGAGCAATTGCACACCAGGCCAGCTCCCAACATCGACAACGCGAGCTTCTTCTCCTTGGCCACCGCCTCCTTACAGGCGGCGCTCGGCTGCTCGAACCTTGCGCTCCGGCTCCTGCCTCTCGCAGCGGTTGTCTTCCTGGACTCGACCGCGCGCGGCGGGTAGACCTCGGGGGCGCCGACGACGCCCAAGCGTATGATGCCCCATGCGGCCGGTGGAGCCGACCCGGTGCTGCGGCGCGCGGCCGACGCAGCCGAGCCGCCGCTCCGGCGCGGCGGTGGGCGCGGTGACGGACTCGGGTGAGCATAGAACAGGCTGCTCGACAGCGACCGCCGCGGCGGCGCGACGGCATCGGAGGAGGCGCTCTTGGACGAGTGGCTGCGACCGACGGAGTCGGAGGACGCGCTCTTCAACGAGGTGCTTCGGCTGACGCTGCTGCTGCTGCTGGAGCTCACGCTGCGGCTGTCGGAGCGCGAGCTGAAGCCGCCGGAGGACGCCGCCGTCGTGGCGCCGTCCAGCGAGTCCGAGCGAAGCAGCAGGAGGGCGGACGCGTCGGCCGAGGCTTCCGAGGAGAGGCGCAGCGGGAGGAGCTTTCCGTTGGAGAAGACCTCGTCAGCGACGCACATGCCAGCTGCCGCGTCCTCGCCGGCCGTTGCGAGCCCGCCGGACGAGATTATACAGAACTCGAATTCCTCGGGCGCTGCCAAGGCGGAGTTGTCGGCGGCATCTCCATCGCCCGGCCGGCATTGGGGCTCGGTTTCTTGGCTTGCCATAGATCGTTTCTTGCTGTCTTGGTTTGAAGGAGGAAGGGAGAGAGACATGGCTAGGTTTTGCTTTTGCATTTGGTTTTCTTGGGTTTGGAGAGACAGAGATGTGGTCTGTGCTCAGCTCTGTGCTGTGGTGTCATTGTGTCTATTTATACGTGTACGTTGATCTTTTTATTGGACAAGAGAATAAACAAAGGAGAGGGAAAAGGAGACAAGCTAGAATGAATATATCAAATAAAAATATGAGTACTTGGATTGAAAACCGTGAACTGATTCGTTCAACTGTTGTTCTGTTCTTGTCCATTGGATTTTGAGTAAATGGGAAATGTCTGGTTTGCAAAATAACTATTAGGAGATATTTGTAAAACGGTGGCAAAAGCTAAGCATTAATTTTGCTCTAGATCTCTACTCTCTCCGTTTCTTTTTTACATCGCGTCTTTGAATCGGTGCCTCAAGTTTGACCACCAAAAGTTTAAAACTTTGTAGATTGCCTACATAAAAATTATATAATATTGGATTTATCGCTAAAAGTAATTTTATAATATTATAAAATTATTTTTACATCTTAATGTAAAGCTACAAAAATAAAAGTCAAGTCTGCATCACAGAGACTATGAAAAGGAAAAAAGAACGGGTACAACTGGTTTTAGGTTGCCCTCAAAAAAAAAAATTCAGAACACCCTCCTCGCACAACATGTATCATTTTTCCACCTGCCTGCACCCTTTCCCTTTCCTTTTTCGGACTCACTTCCCCGCCTCCCATCTAGGGATGGCAATCGGTGGTATGGTAGTACACCTCCCATGAGACCAACCCAAAACCGAAATTCATACCGAACCGAACCGAAATCTCTCACGGTACATACCACGCCCATACCCGAACCCGATGGGTACAGAACCCGAAATTAAATTCACCTCACAATCAAATTTTCAACCATCAATTGTCAATCAATTCATTTGTAATTTCTATGTTTAAAGGAAAAATATATGGTGTATATAATCATGAAAGTTACGCATCTTACATCTCGAGCGATGCTTGAAAATCTTGAATTAACCTTCCATTATTTTTAATTTATATTAATTAATTCGGTACCCATGGGTACCACGGGGTCTGAACCGAACCGAACCCGAACCGAAATTTGAAACCAGCAGGTGCGAAATCAAACCCATACCGAACCCACGGGTAATTTTGCATCTCTACTCCCATCCTTCCTCTCCAACACAACATTTTCAAATTTGAAAAAATTTAGTTTTAAAAATTTTAAATAGGAAGTTTTAGCTAAAAACAACAACCCAAAATTATTAACTCAAAAATTCAACTCGAAAAGTTTCAACTCAAAAAAATTTAAATAAAATATTAAATTAGAAATTTTCAACTAAAAAAATCAAAAAAAAGTTACAAATTAGAAAGTTTCAACACAAAAAAATTCAAAGTGGAAAGTTTCACATAGGAAAAATTAAAATTGAAAAAATTTAAATAAAAATTCTCAAATTAGAAAGTTTCGACTTGAAATTTTTTAAATGAAAAAGTTTCAACTCCAAAAACATTCAATTAAAAAACTTTTGATTCAAAAACATTCTATATGAAAAGTTTCAATTCAAAAACTTTTATAACTGGTTAAAAAATACTTCTTGTTCAAAAACGTAGGGAGAAATTTGAAAAACAAAAACTATTTTCAGTTTAAGGGGAAGGGATTGGGGGCAGAAAGGGGGATGGAGAGGATTATGCCAAGTATCACGATGAGAGAGCTTTTAAGGGAGAAAAGAAGTAGGGGATGGAAGAAGGTGCTGCCACTTGCCACAACAAAAGAGCCTTTGGCACCCTTAGAGCATCTCCAGCAGAGCCCCTAAACCAGCTCCTAAACCTTAAAATAGGGAGTTTAGTAAAAAATACAGATCCAACAGGGCCCCTAATCCAGCCCCTAAATTTGCCTCCTGAGTCCCAATTCCCAGGGAGCTCCTAAACCTTAAAATAGGGAGTTAAGTGAAGGATGGTTTGCATTAATTAGATTCTTTGGCGTATCTTTCTTTGGATGAGTTGCAAGCTATTGCATCTGCATCTCTTCTTTGAAAATTTTGAAAATTTTAAATTTAAATTTTAAATATCATGTTTTAAATTGTAAATGTTAATATGCTTATGTTTTATGTATTACAAATATTTTTGATTGAATTTTAGTGGTGTCAAATTAAGATTATACAGCGGATATGTCAAAATAGGAGAAGAAGTAAAATAGGGGCTGCGATTTAGGGATGTTCTTTGGACTTGTGCTCAAAAGCAGGGCCCTAAAAATAGAAGTCCTAAATCCAAAATAGAGGCCTGTTTTAGGAACCCTTCCTGGAGATGCTCTTAGGTAGTGTTTGGTTCAAAGACAAAAGTGGATGGGATGGTCCCATCCTTGTTTTTCTACTCATCCATTTGTTTGGTTGGTTGGTAAGATGGACATGGGCATCCAAAAAAGAGAATATTCTTTAGATATGCTGGATGAAGGGATCCCAGGAATTTGGCCGGATGAGCCCATCCAGGTATCACCATGTGCTAGGTTTATGTATTTATTAGCTTTTATTTTTCACAAGCATCAGCTTAGCGCAGTTGGTTGGAAACTTTGGACTCTTCTAGAGGTCTTGCGCTTGAATCCGGCCTCCGCGTAGCACTGTAGCACCATGAAGTACTGTAGCATCTACAATGTGTGCGGAATTTTTGTTTTTTTTAATAAATTTCAAAATTTTAAAGCTACAATCGGTTTATTTTTTTCATTCCAAAATTGTTAAAAAGATTTTTTTCTCTCTGTTAGAATTAACAAACCGTCTATCCTCATCATTCATCCAACCAAGCAAAAAATTAGCTCATCTCATCCATCCTCATACATCCAACTAAACAAAAAATTGGTCCATCCTTATACACTCAACTAAACAGCCACCTGGATGACTCTATCCCATCCAGATTGGATGGTCTATCCCATCCAACCTCGTCCAGGCAACCAAACACACCCTTAAATTAGCAATTCCCGAAAAGAACCGAGGGAGTATGCTATATAAGTATTGATTAAAATTATTTACCATACAAGTACCTCTAATTGGTTAATAAGCAAAATTGCAGACATATTATTTAAAAAAAGAGAAAAGTAACACAAATGTTCTTAAAAAAAATTGACACATATGAAAGTTCAAAATATAGAATCCAATCAAATATATGGTTATACAAGCACTATTAAATGTTATAGTAAGTTTAGGGACTCCTTGGAACATGAAATTTTTTTTAATGAAGCAATGAAATTGTTCCCTGCAAAATACCTTCTGAATTTCTTTGAGATCTGTCATTGAAGAAAACTCAACTTCTCTACCACCACGAGAGGATGTTTGGATATGCTTGTAAAATATGCTCTTCTAAAATATATGTTAGCCAGTGCTTTCAATAAGAAATATGCTAGTTGGAATTGTATCTTTTAAAACCTCTCCTTTGTGATTTGTGGAATTCTGTTGTTGTATGGAAACTAACAAAAAAAAAGTATTTGTATTTCCCTAAAAACAGGATGAGGTGCACTGATATGTACATCCAAATTGCTAACAAAACTGGCACTATATTATTGCACACTCAAATATTTGTACTTCCTTAAAAACAAGCGCAGGTTCAGCTATTTCATAAAATTAAAGATGGCTTCAGACTCATTTTGTCAATACTTTTTCTCAATCTAGACGGATTGCTCTTATCTTGTTTTTTTCATCTACCTCATCGACACGAGGGCATTATTACAAAAGTTCCGCTTTAGTACAACTTGAACAAATAATGCCAAGATGAATTTGTACTTAAGTAATTCCAAGAAACATCGAGATATATATATATATATATATATATATATATATATATATATATATATATGCTGTGTTGAAAAGAGAAATACGAGATTAATTCTTTATTTACATATCTCTAAACCCTCTTCTCGAGCTATTTTTTTATGAGCACATGATATTGTAATAGTACTATTTGATACTTCCATATCTCACAGAGAAGGGAAATAATAAAGAAATGTTCCCTTCTGTCATAAATTGCATTTTGCGCGCATTTGATTTTCAATCCAGTTACTCCACATGCCAATATCCATACAGTTGAGAGGACTTTCTAGAAAGATTGAACAGGTGAATTGCATTTGTTTGGGGGAAGAAACCAAGAATAACTGATTATTGACTTCTACACTGTCTTTGATTGTATTTTTCAGAGGAACAAGTGTCCGTTAAATCGCACATGTAATTCATCAGAACAAGTCCAGGTGTTTTATCATATAAATTACTAATTACTAGAATATTTACAGCATTGATCGCTATAAAAAAGAGAATATTTTACCGCATATCTTGATTAGTCTTTAGAAACAAACACAAGAAGATAATTGGCAGCTCAGAATTCAGATAGAACAAGGCAAACATGTGGCATGATTATTTGACAGAGAATGTGGGGAATCCAGTGTGCTTATCGAGAGATTTCCCCAACAGAGATTAATCATAAGCGCGCACAAAATGGTCAGTATTGCGGCCATTTGGAACAATCATGATTAGCTCGGTTCGTATGGCACAATCTCGGGTCAATTCACGTCAGATACTGATGCAAATCAAGAATCTGAATAATTTACACAGCGTACGATGTAGTCTGGGAAGCACATTTGTCGATGATTCGTTATTTTCGCAGTTACATGACAAGAAAACTAATCCGAAACTGAGGCGACACAACAAAGAATTGAGGACGCTCTAAAGTAATTCAAACATGTGGACGCTTTGTCCGAGATGAATCCAAAATTCATCTTATTTTTAGGGCTAAAATGAAACCGCCAATCCACAATGTTTTCCATCAATCATTGATCAAGTCTCTAGCAGACAAACGTGACGCTGGACGGCATGTTAGCCAGGTCAGAGTTCCAGCATTTTATATGCATGTATGTACATTTGTCTTTCAAGTTGGCTTTCAGAAATTCTAGTTCTCTTTCTCGAAGAGGTGAGGATTCTAATCGTAGTACGGTCCACAACGAGGAAAACGTATAGAAGATTTGAGGAAGTACTGTATCTGATCTCTGATTTGCTATTAGGACGCGTATAGCCTAATTGATGCCAAATTAAGGCTCTTCCGAACAATCCCAATTGAGCTTTCAGAACAACCAGGGTTCAAAAATTCGTCGAATTTCGGCGAAATTTCGCATTTCGGGACAGGCCAAATTATGATGTACCGGCCGAATTTAAAATTTTTTTTAAAAAAATGAATTTGCTACAGTACTGCTACAGTAATTTCAGGCATTTCGGAGAACTTTCGGGTTTTTAATCCAGATTTTAAGTTTTAATACCCGGAATAGGCCGGAATTAGTCCAATTACCCCTAAGAAAGTCATATTACATGAAAAATTTGTTGAAAAACTAATTTTTTGAGATATTTTAAAATTTGGGCAGAAAAACTGTTAGATTTTTATAAAATTGTACAAGCTTGATAATGATCTAAAAAATTTATAGTATCATACTTAGTAGTGTAGGATCATATAGAAAATTTTTCAAAATAATTAAAATTCATTTGTTATCTTTAAAAAATCAAAAACCGAATGGACATAATTGGGACAGTAAACTTGTTAGATTTTTCTAAATTTTCTCGAGTGTAATCATGATCTAAAATTTTTATGATAGATTAAAATTTCCTCAGTAATATTCTATAAAATTTTAAAAAAATTAACTTTTTTGTCAATAAAATCTATAAAACCATTGAACTTCATTTGTTATACTATATTGCAAAAAACAAAAGGGAAAGAACATAAATGCTACTATGCCTTGTAAGAATTTTATAAATTCACTGGAGTGTGATCATGATTCAAAATTTTTATGAAATCTTAAAAACTTCCTTATCACTGTTCTGTAAAAGTTTTACAAATTTTAAACCTTCTTTTATCGCTAAAGCAAATCTATGTATTGATTATCACGCTTTTCTCAGCACGTAGCACAGTCAGAATTTTTGGAACTTCTTCAAGCATGATAATCATATGAAACTTTTATAAAAACATTAGTGATACATCAAGACCTTCTACAAAAATTTACAAAATTTTCTGACGTGGTTTGAACTATTTTTCATTCTGTTCAAATTTACCAGTAAGGCTTTTATCAGGATAGCAGCACTCTCCGAATTTTTAAAAATTCGTAAATCTTGATCACCATCCGAAAATTTTATTGAAACATTATGATTCATCAGCATCATGCACAAAAAATTTCAAAATTTTCTAACATCATTTGTACCATTTTTAATCCGGTTCAAACTTGCTGGTCAACGTTTCATCTGGATAGTACCAATGTTTGAATTTTCAAAAATTCCACAGACCTGATAATCACCTGAAAATTTTATGAGAATATCTTTAATGTGTCAGAAACCTTCGAAACAAATTTCAAAATTTTTTGATATCATTTGAACTATTTTTTTATCAGTGCAATTTCGGTGAAATTTCGGGTAATTTCGGTGCCAAACAAACCGGATTTGAATTTTTCTTTTCGAATTTTGAATGGATTTCGTCCGAAATGCCAAAATTTCAGATTTTAGCCATGGACGAAATTTTGTTCAAAACAAAATTTTGAACCCTGAGAACAACACACCCAAACATTTTCTTCAGTAGTCAGTAATAATGGCTGCCGCTGTTTGAAGAGGATGAAATGATAGCGGGTAGTGGGGGCAAGACAGCGCAGGGGAGAAGGCTCCATGCGCCATCAAAATGAATGCGACCGAGCAGCTGTCCTCCCATGCATCTTTTCAAATGCGCGCGGCCGTGCGTGACAAGTTGGACGCATGAGAGCTTGAGAGGACACCACCTTTTGCTCTTTCACCTCGTCAAGCACCTGTAATGGGGAACAGGTGGGCTTCACCTCTTTCGGTTCTTTCGTGACAAAAGTGAGACAACGATGTGGTGCCCCTCAACTGCTCTAGTCCTCTACTTCTCTTTGATAGCTACCAACCTTTTTGCAGGTAAAGTTGCAATGGCAATGGCGTGCGGCATTGCAACTTTGCAAGAATGCAAAGGTCAGAGGCCAATGTGCTTCGTTGTGCCATGCATGGATGGATGGTCATTGATGCATTTCCCAGTGTTGTTCTGGTCCCCATCCCATGAATGACCTCACTTCAGCTGTTCAGGTTGTCCCTAGCATATGTTAGGGCTCCACGGCCGCTGTGTCATGAGCTATAGAAAATGGGAACCGAATGGAAGATTGAGGTGTTGGGTTTACTTGTTTGGAACAGAAGGTACAGTAGGTACCTGCATATATGCATGGTTTGCAAGGGGGAAGTGTCAAGGCTTGGAACATTTTGCCAGGTTAAAAAAAGTTTTCATGTTTCGTACTATTTGTTTCAATGAAGGTCCAGTATTTTGGTTGGACAGTTTCCGGAGAAGTTTCAGGCACGGCCCCAACAAGGGAAGGAATAGTTTCAGGCGCTGTTCAGCATTATGGAGGGGATCCTCTGCTGTAGCTGTTGAATAATAACATTAGTTTTTGCATCTTTGTTTGATCGCAACATCAATGGATGAGATTAACGGGAGAAATTAAGGGTACCGACTGTCGATGATTGGGGCCTAAGAGTCCCGTATCGAACTTGTGAGAAAATAAAATACGAGAACATGATTAAGTAGGGACTTTATTGTTACGGACACAAAGAATGTTACAAAAATGAATTCAATATAATGCAATCCGATCATGATGAGTTTGTCCTTTTTGGGTATGCAGACCATCCTATTTATGCATATATAAGCGGTGACAGTTAATACTACTACAAAAACCTCGTCTTCATCCACATGCCTTCCTTAAGTCTTGAACCATCTTGTTTTTTTTGGCAACTATCGTGTCCCTTAGTCAACCATTGTAAGTTTTCAAATATACCAATAATCTAGAAAGGGCTTATTATAAAATCGTATGATTGGCCACCATTGCCCAAGACTAGTCACTACTACAAAAAGAGTTATATTAGACATATCATCACAGACTGTTTTTTTTATAAAAAACCGTCTGTGATGTGTTTCGGACACATCGCAGACGGTTTGTGGTTGAAACTGTCTGTGATGTCGGATCATCACAGACGGTTTTATCCACAAACCGTCTGTGATGAAAACGAGAACTTCACAGACGGTTTTTGGCTAGAACCGTCTACGATGAGGTGAACATCACAGACGGTTCTAGCGAAAAACCGTCTGTGATCAAAGCGAGAACTTCACAGATGGTTTTTGGTTAGAACCGTCTGTGATGTTGGTTTTTGGCTAGAACCGTCTGTGATAGCCAAAAATCATCTGTAAAGTTTTCGCTTTCATCATAGACGGTTTTTGGCTACGGTTCTATCTACAAACTGTCTATAAAGTTCTCGCTTTCATCACAGACGGTTTGTGGATAAAACCGTCTGTGATAAGGTGAACACCATAGGCAGTCTAGCCAAAAACCGTTTGTGATGTTCACCACATCACAGACGATTTTAATTTGAAACCGCCACAAATGATAAAAAATAAAAAATTTTAAATATTGATAATTACCTCTCCTGCCTTCTTTGAAAGAATTGAAATTAAATAATATTATATTTGAAATAATTGGAACTAATATTCCATTTGCAATAATAAAAAAGAACGGCCGAAACAGATTCAAAACTTCGGAGGCCGTTTTGAGGCCCTAAACGACCTTTTTTTTAATTCCGTCATCGTACAACAAGATTCGACCATCTGATTTTCGCGCACTTATGAAATTCGGGTGCTACTTTTTGTTATCTTTCAAACGAGCCAAAGAACACCCCGATCGGAGTTACGAGTCAAAAGTTATAACCATTTTAACAAAAGTGCTTGGATTTCTTGTTTGCAAACTAGAATCGGTGCCTAAAAGAACATAATCGGAGAGCTCATCGTGTGATGATTCCAGAAAGCTCAAGAACACCAAAATCGAAGGTACGAGTCAAAAGTTATGATGTTTTTACAAGTTCCATGAATAGTAATGGCACATATATTGCAAGCATCATTAATAGTCAAAAGTATGGAAAATAAATTTAAAAGCTTTAAATTTTGTAATTACCTCAATAGTTTGCTAATTTGAAATAATTGGAAATCGGTGTTCGGGTGCTTCACAGGGTTAAAAGGAGGAGGGAGGCATAATATGTCAGATGTTATCATACCACCACTAAAATACTAGATCTTATAAGAACTCTGAAATTAAGCGTGCTTGGACGAGAGTAGTAATAGGATGGGTGACCTCTTAGGAAGACCACATGTGTGATGTTAAAAACGTCTGGGAAGACCACACGAGTAGTAATTAGGCCAGAGTAGTATTAGTAGTATTAGGATGGGTGATGACGAATACCCATACCAGGGGTACCCCACAGCAAAGTATATATCTATTTCAAGATCATTTTTCTCTCAGTCATGCAGACATAGCAGCAAGACTGACAGCGATGCAGAGTGCTGGGGGGTATTACCAAAGACTCCATCCCCCACAGATGGGATTGTCCCCAAATATCGGTTGGAACACCAGACAATCCGACTCGGGCCCAGCTCTAGGCCCGACGGGGGCCACGAAAGACCCTCAGCCTTGACCAGGCCCACCAGGGGCAGTCCGACCAGGCGTCGGGTCAGACGATCCAGGTGCCGACACAGCCACAGTCGGACGCCTCCGCAAGCTCCGTGGGATTGGTCGGGAGCCCCATGACCTCGACTTGGCCTCAGGACTGATCCCAAACGAGCCCCGACTCAGCAACCTTCGTCACATCGCCAATCGACCCCGAATTGGTCACCTGCCCCGTGCACACGATAGTGCACCAGGCGGTGGCTCTCTCAAGGTGGCGGGGGCAGAAGTCAAAGCATCGGTCGGCATCGACAAGCGTCACGGAGGCAGTCGCACCTTCCCGATGAAACGCTGCCTGTTGTGTCTACCAACCCGGCGTGGGGCAACAGGGACTTGTCAATCGTCAAGACCGAAGACCAGGAACTCCCAGGCGTAGCGTACCCCTACCTTTTCTCCTCCAAACTCCCGTGTAACCTGCCCCCCTCCGCCTATATAAAGGGAGGCAGGACCCTCAGGGAAGGGGATCGATCGGACATTCGCGTCCTTATTCGCGTTCGATTCCCACGCACCCACATCCGTGCCATCCGACCTAGGCAAACACTCCCGACCTCCTCCACTCGGATGAATGCTAAGGGCCTGTCCTTAGCCCCCCGCTTGTAATCCTGTAGTTCGCTACACCCCGAGCAATACAAAATCACCACATGAACTGGATGTAGGGATATTCGGCCCGAACCAGTATACATCTTGGGCTCCGTTCGTCTAACCATTCAAGGAGAGGGAGCGCGCGGCCCCTATACTTACAAATTTACTTGCCGGTTGTACGAAACACCGACAGGTGACATCCTAGGAAATCTCCCCTAATTTAGTGTTTTTAAATTATTAGCTAGAACAGCATATGATGAGTCCTTATCACAGACGGTTCTAGCCTAGATCAACCGTCTGTGATGACCTATTGTCATCACTGAAACTTTGATACAGACGGTTCACAAAACCGTCTGTGATGTGGTGTTTTGTAGTAGTGGGTCATTCCTTGATCTTAACTGGTCATCATTGGTTCCCGACCAATTTGTTACTAATGAGGATAAGACTTCCTTTCAATCATAGTCATAGACATAAACATTACGTTAAATGGCCCCCTAATATATGGACCTACTCTTTAGGGGATTTTGACCATGAAATATTAACCTGGTCAAAAATCATCGTTAGCTAGCCCATAAGGTTTAATAAAATTAAAAATATTTACTTAAGGTTTTATTACCTCAAATCGTGCATCCACAAGATTTTCTCATTTGCAACCATTTCAGTTAATATTGAGAATGTGGGAGAGAGAAAAATATTATGTTTTCTTTGTAACAATACCCAAAGATCGCAGTAAGTAGGTAAACAATTTGCATAAAAAATAGATACAAAAAGACTCCTTTCCTTTTACCTTCATTTTACCCTACCTCCATCACAGTTTTCATCTATAAGCCTTTTGCCTTCACTTTTACCCTACCTCCATGCTTCCTTTTCTATCTCAACCATGGGGACTCTAGGCAAATTAACCTTTAAAAAGAACAAGATCTAATAGCTAGAGAATCAAGGCCTTCTTCTACCTAGGGCTTTCATCAGATAGACTCATTGCAGCAATGAAATGGCTCCGATTACACTAGAAGGTCAAATCATTCATTTCATCTCCTTTTTGAAATCAGGTTTTTCCTTGCCTGAGAGTGAATTTCTAGCAGATGTTCTAGATCACTTTGGGATAGAACTCTTTCACCTTGGGCCACAATAAATTTCGATCCTTATTGTATGTTTGTCTTTTTTTCCATTTCTATCAATTTACTATCAACAACAGAGGTACGGGGAATTGTAGTAGCATGTACTTCAGTATTCAAGACCAGATGGCCATAAAATATCCTCCCCTTCCAACTAAAGAAGTGGTTTTACTCTGAACTTCTTGGAAGGTAGCCACTTGAAGTATAATGGAAGTCCTCCTCCAATGTAGTTAGCACAAGATATGAAAAATGACGAGGCTTCCTTACAGTTGACAACTTAAGAAAAAAAATTGGTCCATACAGTCATCTCTCTCATGGTAGCCTGGTTGATTGGTTGAAGGATCATCCATGGTTTTCTCCAGCACAAAATTGGCCCCATGAGCAAAAGAGTCAGCTATGCCTGGATGCTTTAAGGGGATAATGACTCAACCAAAGATGGTTGTAGATGTATGTTTTTACCCTCAAAATTTTTATGAGGAATGTTAAACTTGGTCATATATACATTACTAAATTTATTTGTATTTCTTTGTTTAGAATTACGAGAAGAAGTCAAAGAAAGCACTTCTACTATTCTGAATAATGTGAGGGATGGCTCGAAGCCAACTTCCTTCGACGGCCAGCCCTCTAGTTTGATCGGAGCCTCTACAAAGTTCATAAATAAACTAATGCTGGTATGTACAAAACAGACAATATTGAGTCTTTTGCTGAGATTGTAGTAGATAAAAACTTTTTTTCTTTAGATGCATGGTATGTCGGGACTCGAATATTCAAATTTGGATCATCTGTGCATTCTGCACTTGTCTAAGATCATGCTAGTGCACACAGTAGCAATAGAGATATAATATCACAATCATACACAGTGAAAATAGAATAAAAGACTATATTTATTAATTAAAAGATAGATGAATTACCTTACATTTATTAGGCCTCACAAGGCATTAACACAAAGAAATAGCAGCGAAATGAAAAAAGTTTTGCAAATAACCTATCAATATGCTACATGCATCTGATAAGGTTAGATTCCTAGTAACTCACATCGTCGTAGAACTCTTCATAGTAAATGTAGATTCCTCTTCAACTGATAGATTTATTGGGACAAGAGTGAGTACACAAAGCACTCAATAAGTTATGCATATATTACAAGTCTACTATAACTGCATGCAAACCTTTTTCTAAAGAATGACTGATATGGCTATTTTTCAGTAAAGCATGATTTTCAATTGAATACAAGTAAGTAGATTAAAACAAAGAGTAAGACAAATAATATAATAATAAATTTCTCAAATATTTCTCAAGATAAACTAATACACAATCTAAACCAAATTTCATTACTTCCATTAGCACATAGCCTCCATTCCAAAGTTTATTTTTTATAAAATCTAACCCTTGTATGAAATTCTTGAGCATTGTCCATAATTGAGGATATGGCTATTCGAATAGGTTGTACACTCTAAGGAGGTTATATACTTTATCAACAAGATATGATTAATCTAATAATGTCGGCCATAACATGTACTCATCAATGTGCAACTAAGAAGATCACAAAAAAACTTTCAAAAACTTTGTCAGAACATAGACACTCTTGATAAACATAGTCTCACTATTCCACCTTCACATAGAGCAGAAGAATAGAAGGGACTCATCATTGAATTAGGAACATTCATTATTCAAGATGAAGAGCCACTACAACACACTCGTTCCCCAATCGCGCACATAGCTTGGTTATCCTCGTGGGATATCAGATGTCAAAACTTGGTAACATAGTAAGCTAGTTCTGATCTATAACAAACATTTAGTTGTATAATTAGCCCATTTCAATGGCTTACAAGGTTAAGTCCTTACCTGATTGAGGCAAGACTTTCAACTTTTCTTAGAAACCAATATCAAATGATTCATACAGAATCTCCAACCCAATGTCACATAAGCCCACCCTAACAGGTACCCACTTGCCTCATTCTAAATTATTTAACACCCCACTTGATTATCGTGCAACACATGCTATCAACAATCTTCAACTCATTTTGTCACAACACATGACACACCATTGTCATAAACATGTTCATTGAATTTGCACTTTCAAAAGATATCAGTTGTTCGTGGCATGGCTAAGCAAACTAAGCATGCTCTAATCAACCCACGTTGGCACATATTAGCAACCAACTAATAATTATCCATCCTTGGGTGACAAATAATCATGGCATAACAAATGACAAGATAGGTATAATTCAAATGGGATGACTTTCTAATTTCCAAATTACTCGAAAATAATATGCAATAGATTAAAACAAATAGCATTAATAAAATTAGGTTCAATATGATTAGAGAACAATTTGCCTTGGAACAATGCCTGATTTTGATATGGACATTGAACTTGAATCAACTCTTCACCTTCGAACGCTCCTAGCACTTCAACATCTAAGCGAAATGAATGATGAAATAAATATAAAATAGAGACAAAAACTCTAAACATCAAATAAAATACACCAAAATATATATCTTGAATTTAGATGAATTTAAAAATTTGAATGGGCTCAATCAACTCTTGAAAGATTCACCAAACAATTAAATCTGGAAAAAAATGAGAATAGAATATTCTCTCTCAAAAGACTGACAAATGAGCCTAAGGTATTTTCTTTGAAAAAGTGACCTATGAGCATGTAACACCCCAGCGCCAAACGCACCGCGAATGCTACCAACCCACGATAATTCTCCACAACAAGATCAACTAAACCGAGAAAAAAAAACCAAAGAAGACATAAAAGACTAACACCTCTATGAACTTGACTGCAATCACCCACTAAACTCTAGAATCGGCTTAAAACTAAGTCACCGAAATTTACAAAATTTCGGCATGACCTCTCTAGAAAATAGGACATCCACTCAGCAGACAGAAAACATATGCAGTCACATGATATCAATCTAGCAGGTCCTTAGTTAACCAACCTCACATCCAATAGAAATAAATAACTCCCCCACGACAAAAGACACATTACAAACACAGAAGTTACATTCAGACTTAACGAATCAGTTAACTAGATTGTGGAGGCCGAAGGCGTGCACGTAATACTACTCCCAACCAGACGAGCCAACTTCAAGGTACCTAAAACAGGAAACAAACAAGCGTGAGTCCAAGACTCAGCAAAGTGCAACAAGCAGACAAAGTAAGAAATTAAACTAAAATACAGCTACTTCAAAACATAGAATAACAGTTTCTTTAATTGGCATTCGTAAATAAATGAAGGCAGTTGAATTCATAAAAGATCCAAAACATAAGAGTATGATTACTCCATCATTTACCATAATCATTACTTAGCTGAGAACATCCAGGAACAGAAGCAGTAATTAACTCCACTTACCGCAACCAACTCGAAAATGTAACAAAACTTACCTCTGCCTCAATAAACATTTCTGGATGAGTCCACGCCTCAATCCTCAACCTGTTCTTCCCATTCTTATCAATCTCATTTACCCGTTGCAACACACAATGCAATGGAATGCGTTTATGCGTTTATGCTTTCATGCTCAAGTGCATAAACCATACAAAAGAAGAAGCTCATATCCATACATCACAATCAACTCATTACACATGATTCATCAATATCCATGCAATACAGGTACAGATTTCCCATACAAAAGCAGAATCCATATCCATACACCACAAAAGAAGACTCTCATATCTATACATTACAATCAATGCATAAAACATGATTCATCATTGACAATGCAATGCAGATTGCACAATTTCCATGCATATGATGCATCATGCATGCTCATCTCCTCTTTTAGCACATACCGGTATGGCCGAGTGCACACCCGTCAGTGTGCACCCTCTCATTCCCCTTCCACCCCGTGGTGGAGGGTGCCTACTCTTACTGACTCGCTCCCATACACCCACGTATATGGGACTACAAGGTAGGACTTTCGTACTCACTACAGGTGAGCACAGAGGCCCGCATCAGAATGGGTCGCCTCTTCCATCATGAATGCACAAATGCAATTGACATAAACCAATTTGCAAACTACATTCATTCCTCACATTTGCATAGCCATAGTCAAATACATAAATATCAGCCACTCCTCACATCCATAAATTACCATTCACATCCTCAACACTCATAATCGCATTCGCAACACTCAAAATCACGTTCTCAACACTTATAATCATACTCACATCACCAATACTCGAGTAATTACTAATTCCATCTATCTTGATTATAAATCAAACCATTTTCACAATCAAATTCCATACTCCGTCCTCACATTCATTTATCCTCAATACTTCATACAAACCATAATCTTTTATCATGACTACGAATTGAACCATTATTCTTGAATCAAAACTCATGGCTTTAATATCAATAATACCCTAATCCTACTAGTAAGCACCAACACGGAACACAAGTTAGCACAACAAGTCACATAGACAAGGCACATAATTCTTCAATGTAACACACATAGCAAACAAACAAGGATGCACATGCAAATTTCATCCATACTAGTGTTGTCAATATAACCACAACAAGCATTAGCGACTCTCATATCAAATCGATCAAGACATGCAATCTACAATTCATAAAATTCAATCAATTGATGCACTTGCCTTCAACTTCTCGAGACGGTGTGGCGAGACGAGTTACCATACCTGGGGTCACACCACCTGCACATGGATATAACTCACTCAAAAACATGCCCATAAATCAACACAAGACTCATACTAAGTCGGCTTCGCAACCCACTCCTAAAAACCTGGAAACAGAAATCTGCCAACCCAGGACAGCACTTGGTAAAACAGTCATAACTTTTAGTCGGATGAACGAAACTTAGTGATTTCAGTCGCTATTGAAAAATAATTCGATTATCTACAACTTTTTCTATAGCCAACCGACCGGAAAAAGCACCGATATTTCTCAGATTTGCGACGAACAGCAGACAGCCGCAGAACTAACGCGTTCTGGACAGCACGCGGTAAAATAGCTATAACTTTTAAACGGCTGAACGAAATTTAGCGATTCCGGTCTTCATTGAAAGGTAATTTGATTATCTACAACTTTCGTTATAGCCAAACCCCCAGGAAACGCTTGTAGAATTTTCAAACAGCAGCTCTAACAAGGGACGAAAATCTGCTCGAACCAGAAATCTCAAATCACTCAAATCTCTAAATCCCTCAACTAAATACATTGCAAAACAAGAATCCTAACTGGGCATTTCATCAAACACCATACATGCAAGCCTAAAGGATTCCCACCACCTAGGGTTTTACCTCAATCCTTCTCATGGAGGAAGAAGGGAGGTGGGGAAGAGGTTGTAGGAGCTGTTGCTGCCGGCTGAAACTGCTCCGAAGGGAGGTCACCGGAGTTGGTGCTAGAGCCGCCGGCCATGGTGGAAAGGGCAGCAAGGGAAGACGCCGGCCACCAAGAGGGAGCAGTAGGAGGAGGCGCCGGCCACCAGGAAGGAGCAGCAGTAGGAGACGCCGGCCACCAGGAGGGAGAAATGGCGCACAGCCATGGCAGTCGGCCTGGGAAGAAAGGAAAATGGGGGAGTCGGCATGCAGGAAAAAGAAGTGCCTCCAAGTATTCTCAACCACACATTAAGAGAGTTAGGTGAGAGAGAACAAAATCGATGAGGGGCAAAATCACCCAGCTCAGACGTCTGCCCTTTTTTTTTCTTTTGCTGTCACATATAGCCAAATAAAATGTAAAGATGCATATGCATATACTTTCTGAACCAAGTCAATCGACAACTGCTGATACCTAAGGTATTGTCAACTTACAAAGGGGAAAAAACACATTTTTTTTTACATGTACTCACTAAATTGCATGCAGAGATCTGCCAACAGCGAACAATAAATCTGTAACACCCCGGCCAAAAACCTTGAAAAACCATTTGCGGTATTACAGAGCACACTCCCAATGAGATGGTGCATGTACCGGCTAGAACGCGGCACGACGAAGATGATGGCATAAACCAAGGGTAGAGAAGATCACCGATAGCAACTAATCAAAGCTACTTCTCTCACAACGATGCTCTCAAAAAACTTTAGATCCTGGCAAAACATAGGTGTCCCAAGGCAGCTAGGGTTAGGCTTTGGATTATGGTGCTCACGGTAGTCTTGGCGCTCACCTTTATAGCACCTTGGTGTCTATGTGGTGCAAGAAATAGAATCCATATTTGGTTTTGACATGGGAACAATGAACCTGTTACCAACTCATGTGGCTCGACAGGCTAGTGGACTAGGCAAGGCTACTAGGCTACGGTGCTAGGCTTGGCTAGCACCAGGTTTCAGGCCAAACGAATTGGGCTTTGGCCCAAAGGTAAAACTAGATTTTTATTTACTTTTCTCTTTTTAGAAATGTAGAAAATGCAAATAGGATCCAAATAAATAGCAAATAGACTTAGAAAATTCCCAAAAATTTTTGTAAAATACTTTAGAGCATATTAACTCAAATAAAATAATTTCAACAGATTTTCACTTGAGCATTCATCCTGTTAAATCCTTTTTGAATTAGATAAATTCTAAATTAAGCTTTAGTTCATAATAAAAAAATTAAGAAAATTTTGGAAATGCTAAAATATATGAAACCAATTAGATGGTACAAAATTTGGGATGTTACATGGTAGAAAGAGAGATGGTAACTAGGCTAGATCTAGCAGTCAACCCCACCAGCAAAGAACGCTAAGACCACCCTAGTTGGGTCTTCAAAGGTCATGGTAAATAGACCAACGATAGGACTAGAGCCAGTGCTACAACTTCTATTGGTGCTTAAGTTGTGACGTCGATTAGCATTGCATCAAACAATACTATTCTAACTAGCACTCCTCCCGCATTGGATCAAAGCATATTCATCAACAATCTAGGTGCACTAGAAAAAAAGTAGATATTCAAAGACATCTCATCATCACCTTCCTCCATTCCCATATGTTGAGGGTGAAGGTGATGATGTTGAGGAAGAGGAGGAGGGTCTTTTGATCAAAGTGGGACTACCTAGGATTAGTAGTCCTAGAGTAGGCATTTCTTAAGACCAAGTAGGTGGTGGTAGATGTACATTAGCTACCACAATGCTTTGGTTCTTTTGAAGCAAAATTGGTCTCCTTTTGGAGTAAGTAGTCAAACTTAACTCTTTCTTTGTTTGATTTTTTTGAATCATTCTCTTAAACAATTTTTTCTATTTTAGCCCATCGACCACTTCTCCTCATCCAATTGAAGATCAAGGAGAAGTTAGAGAACAGCCATCCCCTAATCGCTTGGTTAAATTGGCATAGACCAGATTGGAAGAGGCAGCAGTGGCAATGGCTACGATAGAGGAAGTGATTAGGGATGCTTCAGCCAGCACAGAAGAGGCAGCAATACATATGGTTGAAAGGTAGTGAAGGTGCTTTGACTTCCCCAAAATTAATGTCTAAGAAGTAGAAGCCAAGCAGGCCTTAATTATTATAGAAGAAGTAGTTGGATATGTTCCAACCTCATGAGGTGGCCGTTGAGTAGACTCCAACCATTGGAGTTGTGTCTATCATTGAAGTAAGGGTTGAAGTTCCTCCTGACCATAATATTGGTCAACATTTAACATCTGAACCAATTAATCAAGTCTTGTTTATCTTTCAATTTGTTTTGCTTGAGAAATTACTCATTTTAATTTTTTCTCTTGTTTCTTGAATAGAAAGAAATTCCTTCTCCAAGAATGAATTTTATCTCAAAAACTGGTGCTTTGGTGTTGTGGAGATCTCCTCTAAGCCAAAGCATGCTTTGACTAGTTCCACAGAGGCAAGAGTCGACCAACATACTATACCAGATCAACACTACAGGATGACACGTCCTCGCAAGCTGTAGAACCGCTTGAAATAAGAGTATTCCAAGCAGTAGGACCGCTTGGAATTCTAATATCTACTGCTTTCTATACGGCTGCTTGTAAAAGTATTCCAAGCGGTATATACATTAAAAGCAGTCCTACCGCTAGTAAAATTGTTTTTAAAAGCAGTAGTACCGCTTGGGATATTGAAATTTTAAAAGCAGTACGACAGCTTTAACAAAAATTCCAAGCTGTACATGTGCTTGCATTTAGCATTTCAAGCAACTCAAATAATGATTACTAAATAATCGAACTACCGCTTGGAAAAACAATTGCATTAGTTTAATACATATCCACTTAATAAATGTTCACCAAATTTATAATACAATTGCATTAGTTTAATATATATCCACTTAATAAATGTTCGCCAAATTTATAATAATATCAAGCACCCATAACATACAATCCAAGCACTATGACATATAATTCCTCGAGAAAGCAACATACCAAAGTTTCATTATCACAAATCATCCACAGGTACAACATGTGAACATCACCAAAATTGATTACTAATAAAATTCGTTAGATAAATCAACCAAACAACTGCAATTTGGATTACTACATATCAAAACATAGTAGGAGCATAGTCTTTCCAGTGTTTTACAACTCAGCTAAACAACGGCTAAAAACCCAAACATCATTGACTCTAGTCTAGAGAGGCACACCACCTTCACCCTTCTCCTTACCAAAGTCCTTCCTTGTGAACACGATCTGCAGGAAGATGAACATTAGTTACAAACTCATGAGCCGGTCACGATAGATGTGGGCAAAACTGACTATCTGATGTAAATTATTACCCTTTGCTCAATGACAAGATCCCATGCTTTGCCACTCAGAGCATATCGGATAAGGAACTTGATGATATCAAGCGGGAAGTAGAAGATGAGATTGTAAAGCCACACAATACCATTGACCCACCCAATGCCTTTGATCGAAGTGAATGCCCGGTCGGCATACACAACAATCGATGTAGCAATCAGTAGTTAAACACGAATTTTTATCTTAATGCGACTTATCTCTGAAACAATTTATAAGAGGAGAGAGATTAAAAGCGGACCAATTGCAATAACCAAGAAAGCAAAGACCGGTAGAAACCAGGCGCTCAACAAATGACCAATTGCGCGACCTTGTGACAAAGATGAGAGCTTGGTGATGGTGCTAACTTGGAGGTAAATAGCAGAGGCAAGCTTTTGGAAATCATCTTGAGCTGTCTTCTCAAGGCTTTCTACATGGAATATTCTCGAAAAGTTATCAACGAGAAGCATCAATAAATAAATATCAAGGCGAGGCCTAGCTATACACAAAGTTTCTTACAAAAAAGATCAAGATTCAGAACACCTTATTAAGTAATTAGAAGTAGTAGAGATAATTACACTCACCCAATTGAATAAATATAAGCTGGTGAAGTCTGATAGAAGTGCAATTGAATAAATAAGCTCATTCTCCTCATCTCCTCTGGTGACAAAAAAATGAAGGTCTTGGATGAACTTATACACAATAATGTGAGTGTCAAACATTACAATCTCAATTTGTAAGGGGAACAGATAAATAAAACTGGATGACTTGACATAGAGCGAGCGATTGTGTAAAATTTTCACATAAGAGATCAGCATAAAAGATATGAGGACAAAACATAAAGGTATATATAGATAAGTATATCATTGTTCTAATATAAGCAATAAGCAAGCGATAATGGTATTAAACATTACGAACTCTTCTTTCTTGTTTTCTCTTCTTTCTTTTTTCTCTGACGGTGAAGTGCATTTCTTCTTTTTCTCTTCTTTCTTTTCTCCTCTTTACCGCCATCGTTATACTCAGCAAGAAATCGAGCGAGCCCATACTCAGCAATCAAATCATGTACAATGATTACGTAATTAGTTTCAAATCAAAGCAGAAAAAAAAGAATAGTGAATTGTAACACACGGAGCATCCAAGATCAGTTACTGCTTTTAATGCACCTTGTGCTATCTGCAAGCAGAGGTGTGCAAATAGCATTATAGAGCTCATCATAGTAAAAGAAATAATTAAGCATGACTCAGGCTATATCTCACCTTCCTCCTTTCATCCGAGCATAAGAGATATTGTTAGCAACAAGGGAGTGCTCTAATACATCAAGAACATCATTCCAACTTGAAAAAACAAGTAGTTTGGCTGCTCCATCAGTTAAAGTGATCCTCAAAATCCTTCTTGCACAACTTCAATCTTAATTAGAACAAAAAAGGAGTTCCATGAGTTATTGGACCCAACTTGAACACAAAATTACTTATTAAACAGTCCTGAGTTGGTAAGAGTATGGTGAGGTACATGGCCTATAAGTTTTATCTGCTAATAGTTCATTTAATTGCATCCGAGTAACGACATTTAAAAAAAGAAGTGCATCCGAGTAACGGCATTTAAAAAAACTAACAATATAGACAGATTTGTCCATCTTTTCAGATGCATCTATTCAAAACTAATCGTGTACTTGACCAAGTTCAAGCAACTCGACCCTAAGGAAGTTTAGTTAATGCAAAGGTTAATTCTTCTTTGCGCGAACAAGATCTTGCCGCCTTCCATGTTAAATCAATTATAAACAGAGTAACAGACAACTAAACGAAGTTCACACAATTTCTACTTCCAAAATGTAGTGTGGTAAATTGTAGTTCAATAAGCAGTAATAAGATATTTGAAACACAGAACAGGTAGAACAGTCAGAAGTAAGGAAATTAAATGAAACCTTTGTTCCATATGAGCCTCGGACAGAAATAGACCTTTCTGCCAAATCCTCAGCTTGTTTATCAGCACTTTCACTATTTACCCTGTCTTATATTTTTTTGCAGTGAGAGAAGTCGGAAGAGGAGTTGAAGAATGGCTGCTCCTTATATATTGACGAATTAGGTAACTGTCAAGCTAGTTGAGGCGGTTGTTGAGCTGACCAAATCGGTTGATGTTCCGGTAGTCATCCCATGTCGAAAGCAACTCTGTGTCATCCCCCTGTAACGAACCCAACAATCCATAGATCAGACATGCGCGCAGAAAGAAAAAGATGTTTTTCCCAGGAGAAAACAATCCTAATAGAAGATTTGAGCTCCTAATTTTGCATGAAGATTGATCATGCATTGTTCAACTTTTACATATTCCTTTTGATAGCTGGTGAAGTCTGATAGAAGTGCAATTGAATAAATATATTCAATTCCTAATTAGAAGTAGTAGAGATAATTACACTCACCCAATGAATGCAGCACCATAACGGAGGCCATCGAAGGTACACCTGAAACTCTTTATTAGCAACAAAGCATTTTCACCCATCCCCCTACCTCACCCGTAAAACAGTAAAAACAATTGGACATCCAAACATCAAGGAAGTTACCAGTGACCAGTCAGATAAAATAGACAAACTGCAAGAAGGCTCCATTGTATAGAGAAGGATATAAAGAGCAGAAGTACAAAGTTTACTCCCCTCGCATGGATGTCACATGTGTGATTGTAAATAGAAAAGTTTGAACATTGCACTTCTATTACAAATAAAGACAGCTTGCACTATATACTTCTATTACAAATAAAGACAGTTCGCACTATATACTTCTATTACAAATAAAGACAGTTCACACTAGGCAATAAAGACAGTATGGAAATAGAAGCATGGAAATTCTTAAACATAAATATTTAACTAAGTTGTCCAGATACATAGCACATGGAAATATTCATAATGGTGATTTTGCATGGAATGGATAGGAAATGTAATAAGCTAAGGAACTCAGAATATGATATTAGAAACCATAAAGCGCAAACAACAAGAACAATACAGAAATAAATGTTGCAATGATCTAGGAAAATTGGGAATGGTGAGCAAACTAGGTTGTGGGAGGATCCCTAGCTTGGTGATAATTCTTTCTCAGATCAATATCCTTCCCTTTAGAATGTGATTGGAAATAAAATGTAAGAGTGTCCTTTGTTTTTGAACAAGGCATAGATAGCATTTCATTTAGAGGAACACTTATAAATGGTATCCGAAACACTTGGAACCATCTGTTTTTGAGAAGCTCTAAAGTCATCCAATTTAGTCTATGTATGCACATATGATTTAGTCTAATGTTTCATTCCAACATAAGGTGATCTGGCATTTGAGACTTCCTTTAAAGATCAAAATTTTCTTACCGTATGAAGTAACATAAACTGAAGAAATGAAACAACTGCATATGTATTGAATACTGACCAAACAGTGAATGAACCAATACTTTCTAGCATGCAAGTCTACTGATTAAAGGCCTAATTCACAAAGAGGGCATACTCAACCATTTTAGCAATTGTTAGGGAGAGGGATAGATGCAATACCGACAACTTGATTTCTTCCTCCATTTGAAATTTCTCCATCGCATCGCAGCTTGTTTCATCACCCATTCTTGAAGTTCAAGAGCCACATGGAAAAATAACTGCAGAAAATTAATGAACAATAATTATATCAAAGCTAAATGGGAATAAGTAACATGGATTTCACATGGTATATTAACCTGCACAATCTCCCAAAGATCAGCTTTCTTTTTGGGGTCAACTTCAAACCAAGTTGGAGAGGATAGAGGTATCCCCGACCTCACAATAGTTGATATAAAATTGGTTAGTGGTGCAGCTTTGTCTCCGATCGGTTGATTCTTATCATTGCATTGAACACGAATTTTTGGATCACTATCCTTCCTCATCCAAATGTCATGTTTCACAGTGTGGCCTCGACCCTTCCTTTTCTTTGTTGGCTCTATAACCAATATGTTACATGTTAACAAACGTACTAAATTTGCACAATGCTACAAACATTAAAATTGTTTCTTATAAGTTACCTGCATGTATAGTTTCATCTTCATCATCTTGGTTTTGTTCATCATTAACATAATTAGAGTCTAGATTTAAATCGTCTTGCTCTTCATCATTAATTCTTGCACTGCTTTTCAAATTCCGCTTCCGTAGCTGAGGAGGCACTTCACGACCTTGTGGGATGGATCTACGCCTACCATTAGTACCAAATATGGTAGTCTACATTGAACCAAATGCAATCAGTTACACACATTAGCTTAGGTTAGAAAAATGTAGACTACCACAACAAATGAAGATCATGTGGTACTAACCTTTTTTATACCAAGTGCATCCTTAATGTTAGTAGGTACTCGAATCCCAGCTGCGTGTAATGCCTCACTGTTCCTTGCAATTCTTGTTCTTCTTTCCTCCTCATACTCATTGAAGGGAGAATAATCATTTCCTCCTTCGTCTTCCATCCTTTTTTCTGCATTATTAACACATATATATGAGCATGTAGAAGTAATGTCATGATCAACAAAGAGCATATGGTGAACAAAGCCAAACAAGTAAAATATCTTACTTCCTAGAACTTAATTCACCGACAATTATGCCATCTATATCTTGCCTTTCACAGTTAATCCTATCTTCGGAGACACATAATTGTCTATCCACATCGATGTTCAAATCAGGGATTTCATGAGTAATATCAACTTCAACTTCTTCAATTTCTTCCAATGCTGACATATCATATGTGTCTCTCGGTCTTGATTGAAGGACAGCATGCCAATTTTTATCAAGAGGATCTTGAACATAATAGACTTGAGTTGCTTGCGATGCTAAAATGTATGGTTCATTAGATAGCTCCTTCCCGGTGTTGAATAAATAGTTAAAGTTCACTGTGGTAATTCCAAATTCATCGGTTTTTACATACTTATCCTTTTGACGAACATCAACCCAATCACATTTAAACAAGATGATGCTGCTACCCTTCCTATGATAATCTAACTCAAGTATCTTTGTTATCACACCATAGTAAGTAACATCTCTTATTTCTGGATCTTCATCCCTAGAACTAGAAAAACTATTAGTTTTTGCTACAATAGCCACTCCACTATTTTGTACAGGCCTACCCTCATCATAACTTTTTGTGTGGAAACTATAACCATTCATTGCGTAGCTACTGTACTTTGTTGCAACCATAAAAGGTTCACTAGCCAACACACGAATATCCTTCGGTATGTCTTCATCTTGTGCTAATAATACATCCACCTATCAACATTAGTATCTTAGTTATTCATAAATTTAATGACATAAGTACGATGTGTATTCAAATGTCGTATGCTGACTTACATGCAACCTAAACCACACATGGAATGTTGCATGGTGTATACGCTCTCTCTCATGTTTTCTATGATGACCAATTGAAGAAAGATACTCCAAATGTTTCCTGCATTCATAATCTAGGTAAGATGATACTCACTTGTGGTTTAAATAGAACTAAGGATTCTTTCAAATCAGTTTGAGTACATACGACACATATGGATCAATGTGCTCATAATTAGTCAAGACATATCTATGAGCTTGAATCCAATTTTTGTGGTCAAGTGTAACTGTGCACTTTCCAACCAATCCACGACCAGTGCTAAAATAGGATCCATTCTTTATGTCTGAGCCATGGCCATCATCGTTTCTATGTTGACGATTAAATCTGGTCTCACATCCATGCAAGTAGCAAGAGCAAAATGTCATACTCTCATCAAAAACATAATTTTCAGCAATTGAACCTTCTGGATGACTTCTTGTTCAGACATATCCCTTTAACCTTAACCAAAATCTATACAACATTTTAAATAAATTAGTTTCACAATAGTATATTAGTATAGTAACAAATATTAGAATCATTAGCACACCAATAAGACAAAAATACCTTTCAACAGGATACATGTTGCGGTATTGTCTGAGTCCGACAATTTTTACTTGGATGGTAGATGCACCATAAGATGCACCATCACATCAAAAAAAGACGGTGGAAAGATCTTCTCAAGAACTCATAATGTCTCTGCAATTTCATATTCTAGGTACTCTATATCACTCACCCGAATCACAGGATGAAATATTTTCTTGAAAAAATTGCTAACACGAATAAGTGCTGCACTTACATGATCAGGTAAGAATTTTCTAACAGCCAATGGGAGCAAGTGTTCTAATAAGACATGGCAATCATGAGTTTTTAGGCTGACCAATTTCCTCTCTTCAACATTTACACAATTTTGGAAATCAGCTGCATATCCATCTGGAAATTTAACACCTTTCAACCATTCAAAAACTATTTTCTTTTCTGTTAAGTTCATTGTGTAACATGCAGGAGGCAAATAAAATTCATCACCAACCGGAACAGGGTGAAGTTCCTTCTTAAAACCAAGTGCTTCCAAATCCAATCGAGAGTTCAAGTTGTCCTTATATCAAACACTGTGTTTACTATATTGTCACACACATTTTTTTCGATATGCATTACATCAAGATTATGCCACTGCATAACATCTTTCCAATATGGCAATTCTAACCAAATAGGTTTTCTATTACAAATAGTTTTTGGTTCACCATCCTTACGCTTGCGTTTTTGTGGCTTTTTTTCCCTTTGGATCTTTGCCAAAATTATTGACAATGCCTTTTGTTTGTTCGAGAACATCATGTCCAAAAAGTGGAATGGGTGCTTCCCTAAATTCTGGGGTGCCATCAAAAGAGTTGGCATCACATCTAAATTCATGATCAGCATGCAAGAATCGACGATGCCCCATGAAGCAATATTTTCTCCCTTTCTTTAGAAAAATGGAACTTGTCTCTGCATGGCAACAAACACACCCAACCTCCCCAGAAGTAACTTGTCCGGATACATATCCAAGACCAGGATAATCAGTAATTGTTGACAACAACGCGGCTCGTAGTTGAAACCATTCACCAGTTGCTGCATCATAAGTTCTATAACCTTCCTTCCAAAGAACTAATAGATCATGGATCAAAGGCTGAAAGTATACATCCATGTCCTTTCCAACACATTTACGACCAGGGATAAGCAACGACAAAATAAAATTTGGTTGCTTCATGCACATCCATGGTGGCAGGTTGTATGGAATTAAGATAATAGGCCATGTGCTATATGCTGAAGTTAAATTTCTAAAAGGATTCATACCATCAGTACCTAGAGCAAGCCTAATATTGCGACAATCAGAACTAAACTCTGGGTACTTATTGTCAAAATCCTTCCATAGAGTTGAATCTGCCGGATGATGCATTAGTCCATCCTTTGGAAGGCCTTCCTTATGGTACCTCATATCACTTGCTAATTTTCTAGACATATAGTACCTTTGAAGTCTTTTCTTTAATGGAAAATGTCGAAGAACTTTATGGGGAACCCTATGCACTCTCTTTCCATCAGGACTCTTCTTTTCTAACTTTCATCTAGAAGTACCACATTTTGGGCAAGCATCTTTTTTAGCATGATCCTTCCAAAAAAGTACACAATCATATTTGCATGCATGGATATTTTCATAACCTAATCCAAGGCAGCTCACCATCTTCTTAGCTTCATTAAAATTTTTTGGTAGTGAAGTGTCTACTGGAAAGGCCTCGTCAAGTAATTTTAAAAGAGTATCAAAACTATTATTTGTCCACCCCCAAAGAACTTAGTGTGAAGAAGTCTCACTACAAAGCGCAACTTGGTGAATTTGCACCCATGATCTGATGGTTGGCTAGCATCATTTGCTAAGTTATAAAAAGCCTCAACATCTTCATTCGGACCCCCTAAATCACCATCACCATCACTACCATTTTGGAAACCATATCCTATGTCTCAAGCATTTCTGTCATCTCATCATCTATTTCTTGCTCTATTTCTAAATAAGTTTCAGGTTCACATGTGAGTTCTATTTGTTGTTCATGCGTTACAGTTTTCTCTCCATGAAAAATCCATGTGGTGTATCCTTCTAAGAATCCTTCGCATATCAAGTATTCATGGACAACCGTTGTTATATACCAAGTGCTATTCACACACTTTTTGCATGGGCATCGAATTTGATTTCCTTTTTGCTGAATTTGTAAAAGCAAACTCTAAGAAACTTTTGACGCCATCCAGATACTTCTTTGAGTGCCTACAATTGTCATTAATTATATTATATGCATACTTAGTTTACAAAATGTGTGTATATTTAATTTAATTATAAGTTGTTTAACTTGTACCTCGGCTCACTCATTCAATCCTTATTCATGCTCATGACGATTGTCCAATGAAAAATGAATAGGCGATTGAACTACAATCATATCAAACCCAAAGTACCAGCTCAATTTGAGATATAGACAATAAAACTTGTAGGCAAATAAGAGGGTATTTGATCAATCATATACCTTAATGACCGGATGAAGATGGCCAACGCTGCACCGCTTCGTTCAACCGATTGCTTTGGCGGCTCCCTCTGCGCCTTGCTCGTCGTCTAGGCCGACGGCTCCCCTCTGCCGCATACTCGTGGAATGTGAATTGTATAGCATTAAAATTTGTGATAAAAATAATCCAACCAAAACATATACCGACACAAATAATACAAAACATACGGTCAAACTATGGCGTCAAAGAGCATAAAACATATAAAATATCACTAGCACATGACAATTAACAAGTTCCATACAACATAGGACATCTTCATATAGCAGTCCACGACCTTTTGCTAACAGATCCACTGCTCGGAACATGCAGAATCAATCTTTTTTCCTCACAAGTAATCCTTTGGTATGTTTATATCTCCGGTGGCTTGTAGAGCCAAGGACGATAAGGATGCCAAAAGTATGTGCTCCTTTCTTGGATCGATGACGAAGCCTTCGGTTTGTTATAACAAAAAAGGTACAAATTTTAAGGGGACAAGCCAAATGATCAGCTGCAATAATGCAAATCATGCCCTCCTCCACAAGTACATACTATTCCTTGTCCGCTATCCACTTCGGGATGACTACAAGAACAATGATAACCAGAGAAAAATGAAGAAATAGTGGCATCAAATATTGCTTTTGGATCTGAAATGGACTTGTTGTTGCTGGCCACTATCTCTCTGTTTAATATCCGGCAACTATTATTTCTTCAAAAAGGACAACAGACTAGGAATGTAGGACACTAAAAAAAATTTCCCCAGAATAAAACAAAGTAATGCTGCGTTTGATCCCCTAATAAATTCATGACCCCTTTTACGACACAGATACAAAATATATAGATTCATCTACAGCAATCATAGTTCACATCATATAGTTGTAATATTATATAAACTTACCTATTGGACCAAAATAAAGGTAAAGTATCATGGGTGGATCAAGTGAAAAAATATCACTTTCTCCTCAACAGAAATGAGCTTATTGCTTGAGATAATCACATTAAGAAAAGGGATAAGCCACTCCCTTGCAAGACAACAACATTCCATCCTCCGCTAAAACTAAAAGACACCTCACAAAGCTTGATACTTAGAGTAAAATCAGAGACGTTGAAAAAATAGAAAAATTCTGAGTAGAAAAACCTGGAAACTCCTATCTGTTGAAACTAAAAACCTGACAAAACTATTCGCTAGAAGAATGGACTGCTAACAAAACTGCTGAATTAAACAAAATCTATTGAAGCCTAAATTTCACTCCTAAACCAAAGTAAAAAGTTTTTGCTGCAAATAAATTAAGTATCTTTGTTCAATTAACTGATCTACATACTATTTGTCATAGTAATTTTACTAAAAAGGAAGAACAATCCGATGTAGCAACTAAACTCTTCAAATTTTCAGTGAAGGATATAGTTACCTGGGTAACTCAACTAACCAATACTTACTATTTGCACACCATCTCTTCTCATATCAATCTCAAACTTGAGTGTGAAGGGCTGACCTTGTATTTTCATAGGCCGACAAAACAATTTGTTTGAGTGAGGGGTTGATCTTGTATTGTTTTAGTAGTTTAGTTTAGATCTGTGTTTTTGCACAAGCAAACAAAACAATGATTGACCCATACAAAAACTATACTTTCAGGATAAACAAAACTAGTAGGTGTAAAACAAAAAGTAATCTTAGCTTATAAAAGAGCTGTAATAGTAGCTTACGAAACCACCACACTCAACTGACATAACATTAGGATTAGCGACTAACAAAACATTTGGATTAGCGAACTAACAAAACAATAGAACAATACAATTGGTCAACACAAAACCAACCACTCTCAGCAAGTCTTAAGACCAAACTCACTGTCTATATAGCTTGGCAGTGTGAATGTCTAGGATTAGGGAACACTACTATTGTAAGCAGTGAAGCATACAAACAAATATACCATTTTAAGTACACAAGACATTTGTAATTAGCAAAAAAAAACAAAACTGTTATTATATGCTAACCAAACATTTATAGTGAATCCTTGTAATATAAAAAGTAAAAAACTGTTCGGAATTTGTCAATACAAATGCAAATCACTACACCACTACCTTTAGTCAGTCAAGAGGTCGATAATCTAGAAATCACTACACCATTGCCTCAGTCCTTAGTCGGTCAAGAGGTCCGAATCTAGAAAGAGAGTTCAATAAGAGTTTAGCACACGTGGTATTATTAGTTAATCTAGTAGGGCTCATTTTGCTTCATCAAACCAAAAATTCTCGGCTAAGAAAAATACAAATTCTAGAAGCATAGCTCATGTTGCTATTAAATATCAATGTAGTATTCAACACTAAGTACTAAATCTTTAATTGAAATAAAAAACTAGTAAGGCTAACGCAAGCTAAGAAAACACATCTGTCCCGTTAAACCATCAAAAGCTTAGTTAATCTAGTAGGGCTCATGTTGCTTCACGTAAGGAACTTGTCTGCGAACCCAAAACAACCTAGAAAATGTAATCACCGAAAAAAGTCATGTCCGGTCTTCCATCCCTCCCCCTTCTCTCTCTCTCTCTCACACACACACAAATCTGATGGGAAAGACGAGACCATGGAATATGACACGAGCAATGCTATACTTACATCGTCGCCTACACTGATCCGATGAGTGTCAGCCATCTCAGATACCTCTCTCTCTCACACACACACAACCACACAAATCGAAAAGGGGAAAGGTAAGAGACCATGGAACAGGACACGAGCAACACTACCCTCACCTGACGCCAATGCTGATCAGGTTGAATGCCGGCCATTTCTCCGATTCCCTTCCCTCTCCCCCTCTGAGCACATGCTGAAGTGAGGAATAGAACCAGTCGAGAAAGGGGAAAAAGAAGTAAAAGGAAGTTCTAATAGGGTGGGTTGAATACAACATCACTGGTCTACTTGAAGAACATTCACTATGGTAAAATCAAAAGATAGATGATTCTGTGGTAAACTTGAAGAACATTACCTCGACCAGTGAATCAGCAGCGGCAATTGAAGCCCCTCTCCTCCCTCCACCACTGCCTAGAAGCTCTCAGATGCACCGAAGAATCAGGTTCTCAGTGGTCGGTCGTGCACGTACGACGTCCTCCTGCTGAAGGCAATCGTGTCGGTGATGGAGCCGGCGCGGCTGATGGCAGTGAGCTCCGACTGGTGCAGGAGGTGGTGCGAGTGGTGGCGGACGGGTGTCCTCAAAGGCGATGAAAGCGGCGCGCACGCGTCTTTGTGCCGCCTTTGTGCCGTGGGGCGGAACAGCGTCAAGGCCGTGGAGACCGCGCGGTGGCGGTCTTTGGTGGAGCTGCTCCTCGACGAGGGCGGCACATGAGCGAAGTTGGCGATGGTGGTGTCGACCACCTCTGCGAGTGAGGAGGGGCGATCGAGCGGTGGCGCATCCCGGCCGGGGTGGCGATTTGGGGATTTAGGATAACCCTAGCGCAGAGGTGCGGTAATGGTGGTGCGTGGGAGATGTGTGGGATTTTTTGATATGGTTGGGAGTTGGGACATGGTGGCGTGGCTCGTGGGTTGAGAAAAATGTGTGCGCCAAAATTTTCATCACCCGCCAAACAGCTATTCCAAGCAGTACTACCATCTTAAATAATTTTTCAAAGCGGTCTGTCTACTTGTGATGATACAACTCTTTCAAAGCGGTACCACTGCTAATAATTTGAACCTTTCTAGACGGTGATACTGCTTTTGAAATAAAATTTTATTTGAAGCAGCACTACCACTTTCAATTTTATTTTTTCTAAGCAGTTGCAGCGCTAGCAGTAATAGGATATCCTGTAGTGCAAGCTGGATATAGTGAATTAGATAACAAACATATGGACTTGAACAACAAGGCAACAACTTCTTGACGTAATCCTTTTTAATCTTAAGATAATTATAACTCCTCATTATTATGTTTACATAATACAATTGAAATACTTGACATAATCAAAATTTATATGAATAATCTTAGAAAAGCAGATGCGTCCAAGGATACTAAAATTGCGATATTGAAGAAGTATAAAATACTCTTATTCAACTATTCAAATTATTTGTTTTGCCTTTCTAACATTTTTGCAATTTTAGACAGCTTAACCAAGAAAAGAAATCTTCTGGTTCAATAATTCAATGATATGAGAACATTTTAGTTTTTGCTAACAATATTGTCAAAGATTACAAATTGCAACTTGTTCATGTAGAATAAAGCCTCAAAATAAAGAATAATAGTATCAAGGAGGTCATCATAGAACGAGAACGTCTTCAAGAGCTGAATCAAAAGCTTTCTTCAAACCACAAGGTGTGTGGCTCAACTTATGAGAAGCTCTTCAAGAACATGATACACTTCTTGAGAAATACATGAAAGAGACAGAAAGTAAACTTTTATCATAGTAACTCTGTCTATATTTTATGTGTGAATAGTTTATAATTATTTTCTTCCCAAAATTTTCAAAATTTACAGGAACAACTTAAAGAGCAGAGATCTTACACTTGAAAAGAAATATATAAAAAGAAATAGAGAAGCTATTGTATAAATCTATAAGAAAAATCTAAACTGTGAATAAAAAATGAAATCCTCATAAAAGTAATTAAAAAGAGCCAGCAATCCAATCTCATTTGTTATATCTTTTATTTTGAAGTAGCTTAAAATAATTGATGTGGATGTAAAGTTCATAGAGCTTGTACTTACAAAGAATAATCCATCCGCTGAAGAGCTGGTTAATGACATCGAATCACATATGAAACTTCTTGTTGATCACATCCCAAAAATGTCTCAAACCATGAAGATCTCTCTCCAGTTGATTATAGTCACCCATGTTGGCACATTGTTCATCCAATTGAAGCATTTGTGCAAGGATGCAATAGACTTGGAGAAATTAGCTCTTGATCTGCACTTGAACTCTACAAAACAGATAAAGAGGAAAAGAGAGGAGGTAGCTACTGCAGTAGTAGCATTCATGAAGAATGTAAATTCCAGTTTAAGTAAACCAATAACTTGATCATTAATGTAATTATGTAAATATTTTTTCATATGATTCCTTTATTTGATATTTTTGTTATGTATATAATGTTGAGTATGATATTAGCTCCCGATTGTGATTTGTTACCAATGCAATAGTTAACTTATCACATGGACTGAAATAAGTGAGGCTCTACGACCAGTATAACCTTCACAATATAGTTAGTATTAACTAGTAGCAAGCTTAAAATAAACTTAATCTAATGAGTTTCTAAGAAGTAGATATTGGCTTAAAAGGAAAGTCTCTACTAGAAATTATCTAAAAACATGACCAATAACTTTGTATATGTTAGGAAACTGTGGTCGGAAGTCATGTAGTTCAACCTTTATCGCAAAAGATAAATAATATGGAACAGAAAACTTAAATTTAAATAAGAAATAATAAACATGAACATAAACTTTATTAATGACAAAGAGTTTGTTATACGTAGAATTTGTGAAGTTGTTCAATGTTCCAAGCGTTGGAAAGGATTTGTCCATCTTCCATACCAATTCGAACAGCACAATAATGAAAGGTCCTTTTTACTGGGGAGATAACTTTTCAAATTTTATTAATTATGTATTCTTCTAAGAACCAAGTCACCCATATTTGGTGGAACTCTTCTGTTGTATTATCTTCGTAGCCCATGTATATAAGTTGCTGACCTCATAACTCCTTGATCGTGTTTCTCTTCAAGAAGGTTCATGTCATCTTCATGTTGCTCAACTTGATTGAATTTATCATGGAGGTCAACCGATGTTGATCATAATGAATTTCATTAGGTAATACCGCTTCTACCTCATAGACTACTTGAATAGGTATTTCACCTATAGCACTACTGGTCATAGTACGTAGTGTTCAGAGTACTGAGTAGAGTTCATGTACCCAAGCCCCTAAGCATACTTTGAGTCTATCAAAGACTCTTTTCTTCATGCCTTATATGATTTGACTATTAGCGTGTTCAACCGCTCTATTGCTCTTTGGATTAGCAACATAAGCGATATTAATCTATGTGCCTATTTCATCACAACAATATTGAAATAGACCACGTACAAACAATCCACATCATTTTTCACAAAAAAACATTTTGCTGCTAACATAGTAATTGTAATTATTGGTTCGGCTTCGATATATTTAGTAAATGTATCAATAGCCACAAATAGAAATTTGTACCAATTAGTTTCCCTAGATAAAAGTCTAACTACTATATCAATTCCCCATGTCAAAAATAGCCTTGATAATGGTATTGTCTATAACTGATTGGATGGTTGGTGTACCTGGCGAACATGAAATTGAGATTATTCGTATGTCTTTACAAGATGTATTGCATTTTATGGTGTAGTTGGCCCATAACAGCCTTGTTGAAATGCTTTAATGATTATGTGAAGCATGTGCTCAACATAAACCCTTGTATATTTCATCAAGTAATTTATTCCTACTTTCCTGATATATACAACACATTAGAACACCATGTGCTCCTTTTTTTGTACAGGTCATTGTCAACTAGTATGTATATTTGCACCTTCCGAATTAATCTACTCACTACTACAGAAAATGTCATTACTGCCGGGTCCACATCGGCATCATTGCCGGATGTGGACCTGGCACTACCTAAGTGGCAGTGATAGTTAGGGACTATCACTACCACATTTTGAACAGGCAATAATAATCACTATCACTGCCGATTCATGTTTTACAATTGGTAGTGATAAGTTTTATCACTACCAGATTTTCCTCGATAACCGACAGTGATAACTCCTTATCTCTACCTGTTTGTTCTATAATGGGCAGTGATAAGGAGTTATCACTGCCAGTTACCCTCAATAATCAGCAGTGATAACTCCTTATCACTGCCATATTTTCCTCCAAAACTAGTAGTGATGGGGGTTTTTAAAGCTTTTTGTATATTTTTTGTAGTATATGTATTATGTAATGTTGTAGCATATATATTGTACAGTAGATGTATTCTGTACAGTATATGTTATGCACAATATTAATGAAGCATCGCTATAGCATAATTCAAACACATTGAAGAATCGTAATATTTAATTATTATATTGTTCATTCACAATTGTTCACATGTCACTTAAGCTATAGTGTGTGGCTCGTAAAAATCACCCTTCGGGTTGATAACTTCTCGAACGATGAATCTAGCCATCTGCTCTCTAAGGGTTTCAATTTCATTGTTGAGTAGGCTGTTGGTGCCCAGCTTCATGCACAATCATTGAAGAAATTGAAGCATTAATTAGTGTCATCGTCTTTATAAAGAAAAATAGATGTTAACATGTAATGATATACTATCTCGCCGTTGTAGTCGGCACTGTCAGTGACGAACACATGCATATGTGTCATTATGTAGTACCCACATAAATTGTTCCCTTGCTGCTGTCTTAGGCACGGAAAATAGGCTTTTATTGTGAACTTCATGATTGGACAACACTACTGGCTCTTCTTGCGGTATTTTGTGTACACCCTGTGTATGGGTTTGAGTAGTCATTAAACTTAATTAGGTGCAATAGAATGGAAGATTACTGAAGCAATAAAGCACCAACTGAGTTTACCTGTCTAGCAACTCTATTACTTCTTTATAATCGTCTGTCGATTTCCTCATTGAGTCCAAGACAGTGATCATGCTTTCATTTAACATGATGACGAGGAGGATCCAGTGAAAGCTGCAGAAGCCAATTAGTCATCACATAGTATTGCGCATGAAATGTGTGAGACTAGTAGGCAGGGAAACACGTACTAAAAGTTATAGGGTAAAAGTATGTAGGTCTTGTCTTGTAGCTTTAGCAGTGCCTTGAGTATGTAGTCCTCAATCTCTTTCACCATGTTTGGATCTTGAAGAAGTTTGTAGTTAACAAGGTCAGGGTCGAGGGATCCTACCCTTTCATTTAAGTCCGCTCTGAGTGTCACTGCCTCCATTCTACATAAGAAAGAAGTCAGACCCTTAATTTAAGGGTACGTGAATATACAACATGAATTATACAAGAAACTTATAGAGTCCACATTCTTAATATAGACACATCTATGGCATCTCATTGGTAAAACTAGTATATTTCTCTATGTTCTACCAGAAAATGCCGTCCTTGTTGAAATCCACATGTTTGTATCTGACGGGGGAACGCATCGCTCTTTGTCTCTTGGACAAACTGCTGGTACCATTGATGTAGACGTCGTAACTATGTTGTCTGTCTGGGCTCCTCGTCTGGATCCACCAATGCTTCCCCGTTAATGAATGGCCACCTTAGAGAGGGCTCCTGCCCTTTAGCACCCCTTGGTCTGTAGCAACAACTCCTTTACCACCATCTCCTTTAGATTTGTTCCTAGAGATGCGCTCATAGTCTGATCGTTAGCTAAGTTGAGGAGATTCAGTTACCTGTCCTATTTGTTTAACTGTTGCTAAGCCCAGGAAGAAATCCCTTTTGGCAGCTTCGATTACAACCTTATCAGGTGGTGGCGACTTTTTGAAGTGAGCTGTTATGCTGGCGTCTACTTCCTTTCTAGTTTCTTCTTCGTTTAGGTCATACGCTCGTTTCTTAAGAGATTGTGCTAGCTTCACAGATGAGGAACTTCCCCCCCCCCAGACTGTGAAGAATTTTGAGATCATGATGCTCTTTGATAATTTTTTTGTGGTGTTAGAGTAGGAGAAGGAATTTTTTTGGGTGACGCCAGAGGAGGACTTTTCCAGGGTGGATAGTCCACCTCATCATCATTATTATAATCATCGTCATCGTCATTATCTGAGACAAACTTTATGTAGCGCTTGCACCACGTGATGAATGTTTCTAGGCTTTGTCCAAGATTATTTTCCCCTCCTCGCTCGGGATCTCTACCTCAACTTTACGATATTTATAAACCACACTGTCCACTGATACTCTGGTGTATCCCTGAGGAATTGGGTGATTATGCAACATTTGCCTCTCGATGCATGGCCAAGCCACCCTTTCAACCACCTTAATAGTAATGTTCACTATGGACAGGTGCAGACTGCAACATGTCGGCTCTACAATTTTGTCCATGAGAAAACTATTGGCTGAGTCCTCTTCGGGAGGGCCCACAAATGCTTGGCTACTTTTACGAGCACCGAGGGGGACTCTAGAACTAGTGGCCGAAGTCATGTGACTGACGTTCGTTGAGGACATTTGCTAGCATTTCTTGCATCATTTGCATCTTTTCTTCTAATTGCATTTCTTTTTTCTACATTCAGTCTTTTATTTCTCGTACACATGCATTCAACTATTCTTGTCTCGATTTCTTTAGATGCCTATAAATTTCGGTGTTCTCTAGGAATGCTGCTTTCCAGGGCACCAAGCCGAACCCTCTACTGCGACTAGGGTGCTCTTTGTTACCCAGGGCATGTGTTAGCTCGTCATTCTCCCTTCTTTGTTGGAAGGAGCCTTAGGTAGCTTGGGCGTGGGCATCTGCAATCTTCTTCGAGATTTCCTTGTCTTTCTCACTTTTGAAGCTTAAGCTACCATCATCCGACAGAGTAGCTCCCCTCGCAAGCATTCAGTACTTCGATCTTGGGGCCATCTCAGACATCACAGGAACAACTCCACTATGAGTTAGCTCTTCTTCCCGTGTATGCCACTTGGGTACTTTCTTCACGTAGCCATCGGTGCCTAGCACATGGAGGTAAATGTTCTTGTCCAAGTTTGTCTTGTTCTGTTGGCTAACAGCCTGGGCTTCATCAGAATTCTTATAATGTGTGGATTCATCCAAAAATTGCCTCAACCTCGGGTATTTATCAAAGTCCTGCGTTTGATCCTTTTTCACGTACTCCTTATTCAGTTTTGTCTTTCAATTCTTCCATGTGGATCCTATGATGGTTAGTGCACGTTTCTTGGCAAATTCCAACTAATCTTCGAGAAACTAGAACTTGGCTGTCAACTCTGTCCACAATGTTTCCTTGATGTCATCGGGAACATACAACGGGCAATCGTCATAGTGTGTCCATGATTTATAGATGATGGGCACATTATCTCTAGTTAGGATCCCGCATGCTGTCCAATATGCCCCAAGCAATGATGCGAGTATAGCTGGTTCCCCGACTACATTAAGCTCCACGAGCACCTTTCATTCACCTTCCCCAACTTGCTGGGACCTCGGCCACGACGCTGCCTCCATTCACCTAATGTCTAACCCTGCATTTTGACCATTTCATTAGTCATCTGGCCCTGCTAAAGAATTACCCCGTCTACGTGAAGAATTTCATCGGGAAGCACATCCTACTAAAGAATTACCTCATGTACATTTGTTTCCTCGGGTTGCTCTAGGTTGAGGAACCTTGTCGAGCTTTAGTTCAAGGGCTCAGTGCCATCCGGCACTTGTCCCTAGTTAGAGGCCATGTGCAGCAAGTTTATCTGAAATTTTAAATTAACAAAGTCATGAGATGAATCTTGACACGACATGAATCACCATTTTGTCATGAGTTAGAGTTGCTAATATCAACGTTTTGCATATATAAGGCGTAATTACCATTTTGTCGTGCGTTAGAGTTACTAATATCAACATTTTGTATATAAATAAAGCAAGGCAGACATGAAATATAAATCATATACATCAATACCACCATTATACATCCATGGCACCATTAAACATACATATATACAAATTAATTACATACATACACCAGTATAAATGGGGAGACATTCCATCGAACATAACGCGCGTGAACTATAGCGATGCAATAAATTGGGCACGATTTAATTGAGATTTGATAAGGTTAAATAGTGGTTCTAGATTGTCTGAAACATTTTGCAAATTTTTATCCTGATAGTCCAAGGGCTCCAGTTTCCATTTTCTTTAGTTTCATCTTATTCCCTCTTGTGGTTTTCAAATGAAAAATTCTGAAATTTGGCATGGTGGTCTTAAATGAAGAAATTCTAAAAATTCATGGTAAATGAAAGAGAACATTTTGGCAACTCATTAAATAATTTGTAGCAAAATTTGTGATGTTACACAGTATCAACCTACCAAATCCCAATTATTAGATAAAATATAGGAATGATGACTGGAAAGGAAACTAAAATGCAAATGCATATAGTACTTTACTGCGAGAAAGTCTGTATTATCATCAACTGTAACATCCCAAAATTTGCTCTTTATTATTAGTTATTGTTGTTTTAATTGCAATTTGAGAGTTTTGTGAATTTTCTAGATTTATTGGATTTTTCTGGGATTTATTGGAATTATTTTAAATTAAGTATATTAGCCTTTTGTTGAAAACTAATTAAATATAGATAAAATTAATATAAAGTTTTACCAAAAATATTTTATTTGAGTCCAGAATGTCTCAAAGTATTTTTGAGATTTTTCATACATTTTTTCTTGTGTTTTTGTTGCCTAAAATAAATCAAAGTATTTTATGTAATTATTTTAAAAAGGAAACCCTAAGAAATCAGCGTGAACAATACTGGGCCAAGCCCAGCATTGTGCTCGCTCGGCCCATGGGCTATGCCGCCCGTTAGCCTTGTTTCTAGAAGCATCGCTCGTGATCGTTGATATCACATCGGATGGCTAGATTGTCTGTGTCTAACGGTGAAAACCCTAGGATTCTTGGCCGTTGGATTCACGATCGAACGCTCGGGATTAGTCACTACAGGGAATGTCATTAGCAAATCTCAGCCATTGATTCTGTTGGACAGGCAGGATGTGTCATGGTAGCTTGGGATCTACTGAATCCGGGCCGTTGAGATCCGCCGTATGTGCGGTTTGGATTGGGAGCATCGTAGCCGAAGATCTCGCCACGTGGATGGCTAGGGAAGCTCTTCGTAGCATCGCCGTGTTATTCCCACACTCGGCGGTGAGGCCATTGCAATCTCGACGGCCGTGCTGCCCAGGCCTCTAGGTGCTATAAAAGGAGACCTTGCCCTCTCCTCGAGGATCACCAGTGTCCGCCGCAGCGCTTGGTAGAAGATCTTCACCGAAGATACTGAGGAACGCATCTACAATCTCGCTGGAGTTCATCGAGGTTTTCACCAAGTTTCACCACCGTCGAGACCCCCTTCCACTGGGTTGACCCCAGATCCGGAACCCTTGTATCAAACCGCAGCTGTGTAGTACCCCGATGGTCATCGAAACATCGCCGTTGCACCGCGCCAAGGGCGTCGTCCTTGCCTCCGGTAAGAAGCCGTCGCCGCCATGCCATTCGTGTTCATGCAAGCTCAGGACTGTCAGATTGGAAGAGGATGGTGGAGATTGTGCCGCATCGCTGCATTAAAAGGGATCGCCATCGGTAAGAAGTGACTGTAGGATTGGATCGGACGGTCGATGCCTTGCCGCGTGGCCCAAGATCTGCAACCGTTAGATCTGATCTGAACAGTGCAATATCCGGTCACATTGTCAACCGTTGGATCATGGTGGGTGAACTAGATCTCATCTTGGGTCGGACCAATCGAGAGTTGACGCGTGGACATGACGTCAGTGATGACATCAGCGGATGCACGGCACAATGTTGTGGTTCTACGGTGGACCTGTTGTACAGTGCATAGAGTCCACAAAACAGTGTCGAGCCACGTGTCAGCATCTGATTGGTTTGGTTCGGAGCTGATGTCAGCATGATGCAATAAATCGGATTTCCTTTATAAAAATAATTCGGATATTATTTGATTTTCTGATTTTTATAATTTTTGTATCTTCCGAGAGCTCGTTCTCCCTCATACGAACCCCGATTGAGGTGATTCAAATTTCTAAAAATTTGTAAAATTGAGATCTATTTCATAGTTAATTTTTTTTTATTTTTGGAGTTAATTTTCTCTCTGTTGTGGCTATTCATTTGCTTTTCTCTCTCGATTCGCGTAGACGTAGAGTTGTGTGACACATCGGAGGGAGATTTGACAACTCTAAATCAGATTCCATAGCAAGACCAAGACCTTTGCCAAGGCAAGTTGTACTTTGATCATGTTGAACCCATGTTTACGAAGTTGCTATTTTGTTTTACCATATTGCATATTATTTCATGTGTGCAAATGTTTTCAATCTAAATTGGGACTTAACTAATCATACCTTTTGATCTATACCCTACCTTGTCATTTGTATGCCATGATCTATTTGTCACATTAGATTGGTTCACTATAGTTGATTGATATTAAAGTCAACATGGGATGGTTAGTTCGTAATAGCTTGCTTAGCCATGCCACGTCATCACATGTACTTGAATTATTGATCATTAATCTTGACTAATGGAATATGGAACAATGTTATGAACTTGTGTGTCATGTGTCATCATACAATGAGATTAAGTTGTTGTGACGAGGGAGGTCATGCAATGATGTTGACTTGTGGATAGCACGTGGTGCTTGGTAATCAACTGGGCTGGTAATCACTTAGATTGAAGTAAGTGGCAAGGGGCAAGTGTGCCAAGGTGGGCCCGAAGGGTAGAGGGTATATGCAAGTCTTGCTTTGATCACCCTAAGGACTTAACCTTACGAGCCTTTGACCTGAGTCAATCATGCAACCACATTCTGTTATGGGGCAGCCTAACTGACTAATTTGCAATGTCTTAGCTTTAGTACTGTTTGTGGTGGTGTGAGTCCGTGTTCACAGATGAACTCACATGGCATAAGAGGGGGCCCTATTGTGGTGGTTTAGCACTTCAGAGTTGAAAATGTCAGCGGGAAGTACTGGGCTAGGGCAAGGCATTGTAAAGGCTTTGTTATGATCACTCGCCTGTGTGGTGTATGGTTGTATCATGTGGGTAAAATGCATAACCTCTGCAGAGTGTAAATCTATTCGGATAGCCATGCTTGCAGAATTGAGCATAGCTCAGGAATTACAGTCAAGGGTTAGTTTAATAAAATGGAAACTAAATTGGATGGTAGGTTGCCATATGAGAGGATGAAACTTGACTTCGAGTTGGAAACTTGGTTTACTTGAGAACTCTTGAATCTATTTATTACTGTTATTTATTTTACTGTCTTTTCAATCTATGTATCGTACTTGTTGATAAACATTGCTTTACTGCAAATAAGCCATGTTAGCCATACCTTTGGAATAAGCTTTGCATATAGTTATATAGAGTTGCATATAGTGCACAACCTGTTGAGTGCTTTTGTACTCATCCTTGCCATCACCAACAAATCTACAGTTGAGGAGTCGTAGCCCCTATTGGAGGGAGGAGTTTCAGATGGATGCGAGTTATTAGGCCCAAGCCTTGTCAGTCACTTATAATGAACTGATGAGTCACCAGCGTCTTCTATTTTTTCGCTGCATTTGTCTTAGTCTTTATTTTCAGTCTAGCCCTCTATAGCTTCATAATGTAAGTTGATCATAAGATCATACACTTAGTTATATCAAGATGAAAGATCATGTGGAGGTCTAACCTTGTTGGTGATGAGTTATTGACTATGTTTAAAGTAGAGGTGCTTATGTTTGAATTTGATTTGAATTGGGTATTCACTAGGGTTTTAGGTGAGCTGATACACGGCCATGTCTTTGAAGCGATAGTACCGAGCAACATCTTGCCGGTCCTAAGAGGCGGTAGTGCCAGCCTATTGAGCGAATTTTAGTTTTGGTTTTTGGAATTGCATAAGATATATTGCATATCATTTTGGGCAATGCTATGGAATGTGTTTCCTTGTTTTTGATAGTTGCAGGACTAGAGGAACATGTGGAGGTCTATCCATGTTTATGATGAGTAATTGATTGGATTTTAGCTTAGTTTGCTTTGGAATTGAGTGTGATTTGAATTGAATTTTCAATTTGGAGCAATTTGAGATTTGATTGCCTTTTCTGGTACTACCAGTCATGGAAGAGCGGTGCTACCAGTCGGCTGATAGCACCGAATCTTCTGAGCATTAATATTTTAATTAAGGATTTTGTGATGATTATTGCATATCTTTTGGACATTGCTATGTGATGGGTTTTCCTGCCGGCTGATAGCACCGAATCTTCTGAGCGTTAATATACCATTGCTTCTAGCACAACCACTTGGAGCTGTTATGATTACCATCATCATCTCTTCAAGTTAGAATTTTGTCACGTTCATCAACACATGATGGAATCCCTTTGCTCTTCTCTTTGGGATCTCTTATTGATACCTATCAATACATAATGGCATCCATCTTCTCGATTCTTGACTTGATGGTAATCAACACATGATTGCATCCAAATCTTCATCACCGTTGGACTTAACCTACTTTCAAAACTCATAAAAAAGGCTAGTCTAACAAACATGGTTGTCTCAATTATCAATGGTCCATTAACACATAATAGGTGCCTCCAAGATACTTTCACCTAATCCCTTGATGATTGACCACAACCTAAATCAATTGATTGAAATAATTTGATTTGTCTTGAGTATGTTAATACAACTAATGCTTCATATACTCAAGAACTTTTCATTTGTCCTTTAGCCAACAAAGAATACCATCAACACATAATTAGTTCTTTGATGATTGAATGACAACCGAGTACAATTTAAATAGACTTTAAATTGTCTTGAATATATTAACTATACAAGTTTTCTATACTCATTTTGGATGGTTTCTAAGTAATGATCCAAATTATATATAGTGGTGGAAAGAGATCAATAATATGTAGACCATCAAGTATAGAATAAACTCCATTAAATATGTGCATATAAATAATTGAACTTTGAATCAATATGCACATATTCAATTAGAAATTGCTTTAGAGTTTTTCCTATATTAACATGAGTATACTACAACTATACAAGTTATATATATATACACACACACTCAAGAGTTAATTTCAAAGTTATGATCCCTTATAAATTGAAAGAGGTAAAGGTATCAACACTTTTAAAATTAAAGATTAAGCATAAACTCCCCCTAAATGTGTGCATTCATGTATATATAGAATTGAAAACATTATGCACATCTTAACGTTAAAACTATAGTGGAGTTCTTCATTTATCTTGAATCTAAGGAATGTATCTAGAAATAATAAAGTTGCATTGGATACATACTTTTTGGATTTTTATTTTTCTTTTTCATGAGACTAATCAAAAATATACTCAATAAACATGTTAGTCACATATTTAGAATTATCAATGAAATCATAAAATATTTGACATCAAAGATGGCAACAATGTATATATACTATGTGTTATCTAATGCATACCTTTGATAATTTTATCCTTTCATCCAAAAAAGACTAATTAGAGTTAAGCTCAACAAAAGGGTTAGTCTATAAAAAGATTTATCATTAATTAACAATTGAGACTAATCAATATTATGATTATTAAATGAGTTAGTCTCAATATTAGATTTGTCATTAACTCCGAAACCAAATTAATGGAGCTTGAACTTTCACCCGGCATGGTCCTGTTTTCACGCCATGCTAGCTAGACCCATATGCATGTGCCATGTCATGTTAACTGTGCCACGAGCCATCCCAAAAAAGCCCAGCCCAACACCAGGCACTACTACAGAATGGTACACCACTATCGCTTAATCTGGGTTGGTTCTTAAGTTTTTAGGAAAAACGATTATGATAGATAACTTTGGAAGGGTGTTAATAATAATCACTATCGGTTCTCAAGTTAGAAATGATTATGATGTAGCACTGGATACATCATAATCAATTCTAATATTAGAACCGATTGAGATGTGTCATGTAAGTGATTGTGATGTATGCATGCACATCACTATCGTTCACTCATCACTATCGCTTCTCACACAAGAACCAATAGTGATGTGCATCTCTACATCACTATCGATTCTTATAGAAGAACCAATAATGATGTCTGTGCTCATAACTATCGGTTCTTACATAAGAACCGATAGTGATGTACATGTGTACATCACTATCGCTTCTTAGGTAAGAACCAATAGTGATGTGCATGACACATCTCAATTGGTTCTAATGTTAGAATCGATTGTGATGTACTTCGCTAGGTTATTTATACTCTCGGGGTGAACTCTCTCCTCTGTTGTTGTTCCCGAGGCTAAGAAAATCACTGCCATATGAAAAAATAGCACACATTCTTCTTGGAAGCAATACTAGGGTGAGAAAATTTTAAATCCTCAAGGTTGGGTGTTAAGAGGATAAATTTGAAGTCCTAGCTTGAGGAGATTTTGTCAGGACCCGAATGTGCAATTCAGGACCCTCTGTTTATTCCTCACTAATCTAGGATCACGTTAGTGCACACAGGCTCAACATAGATTGTAACTCTCCAGCATCTCACGTGCCCTGAATGCCACAACATCATACTATTTTGCTATGACTTAATTAATTTACACATAATTTACTACAACAAGAATAGCTTTTAGCCACACATGCTTTGCAACACATATAACATGTGTTATAGGAAGAACACTATTCCAACACATCATATATGTTGCAGGGCATATGTGTAGCAGGTGAAACTTTCCTGTCAAAACACAAGGAAGCTCACACATTGTTGTGACAAAATATAAAAAAAATTATCTTGACATGCAATTTCTTTAATAGTTGGCGATCATCATATTTACATATATTTTCCTGCTATAATTCCATCATTTTTAACATATAGTGACTATATTACTATTATTTATAAATATTTTACACAATTATATCACTACTATACCGACAAAAACCGTGGTTTTTGACCATATTGAGCTGGTTCGATATCTAAAAGCGGTCTAATTAAAAATTTAAAAAATTTGAAAAAAAATTATGCGATATAAAATTGATCATTTTTAGTCAAAACCGACTAGTTTTCGATCAAATCAACTAATTTTAAGTCAAAATCGTGTAGCAACACCATAGTGGTCAGCACCCACCAATTAGTCAGTCAATTTTTAGTCAAAACCGTCTAGTTTTTGGTGAAAACCGATTGATTTTAATTTTTTTTAAAAAAAATTAGATTCTCAAGCAATTTTTGACTCAATATTTTCAATTTTTGCATTTTGATTTTTGAATGTTTTTTCCAAAATCAATTTTGTGAACCTAAGTCTATATGTTTTGCTCATTTTCTTAACTAGTACATCAAATTCCCACGTCCTACCTCACCAGAATACACACATTGGGCCCACCTTGCAGCCATGAATACTGACGCCAAGGATTTCCCACCCTGCAGCCATGGATCCTGACGCCAAGGATTTGTTTGTATAGCCCCAAATCCCATCTCCGAGAATTGGGGATTTCTCCACTACATTCTTGCAGATCCCTTCCCCAATGTTCTAAACATTGCCCCATAGCCCGACCTTGTTGATGATGTTGATGCTATGGATCCAGACGCAATTGGCCCTGAATCTCAAGAGGATGCTGCCAGATCACTACCAACTCGAATCTCTTTAGTGCTATAGCTCGTAGGTGTTGCCTACCATGGATCCTCTTCTCTTGACAGGTTGCATCCTCTGTCATCTCCCTAGATGACGCCGCCATGTTCATTACGATCCCTGTTTCTTTTTTCTTTATTTCTAGATAAAATGGTGGATATGTTGCTGCCCTGTGCTAACTCATCCCCCTCTCCATTGGTGACCACGATGACAACTGCCAGTTGTTCTTGAGTTCCTCTCAGCATCTAGCACTTCCATGCTCCCAACTCATCCAGTTTGCATATGTGATCTGGTGTATCTCCCTGCATTAATTGGCACCAAAGTCGCACACTGCAGATCAGCCACTACACTTGTTATTTGTGATTTTGTATCCTTGATTGCTTATTAGGGCATCAATTATGTAACAAGCTTAAGAAATTGATATCAGCTATGCTTCTCAAGTTTTCCCAATTTCGTCTTACAGCACACATGAAAACTTTTGGTGGAATCTTCTTTTGTCCATATGAGATTAATTTTTTAGGCAATGCAGAGTTATAAAGTTTCTAATTAATCACTTGTAATTTCTTTCAGTTTGTTTTGACAGCTTAACCTATCAGACTGTGTTGCCACATGTCATGTTCAATGAAATGCTCCGCCCAACACTAGATTATCTCAGGTAAAATTTGTTTGCTTTCCTGAATCTTGGTTGGCAAAACTACTATTGTACAATACAATCTTCTGAATTGCTTTGATACGAGCTATTACATATTCTTGTATTTTGAATGGGGATATTGGATGAAATTTTATTGTCATTTTAGATGCTTGCAAGTAATACAATGCAAACGATAAGTTGGTAACTCTGTGATGATCACAACCTAGGACATCCCTTCTAGCTCTTAAAAATTCAGCAAGCACTTAAGGCTCTTTGTGATGTAATATATTAAACACTTCTCTTATTGGTCATTAACTAAAATTTCCTTAGTTTAAGGCTCACAAATGCTCTTTCCTTTGCTTACTATCGTTTTTTCTCTCTGGTTAACCTTGGCTATAATAGAATTTCATGGGAGATGATTTGATTAAAATTGGTGCACTTACTTGCAGATTTGCTGTCGTTGAAGACTTTGAGTTATAACTTGCTTCCTTGACACCATATCTACACTTGTTTAGTATGTTTTCATAAGTCACTAGGTACAATTACTGTATTAGTAAGGTTCATTACATATTAGCTTTTTAATAATGAGTGCACTCAACTTGTTTGATGAATTGCGCTATATCAACCATAGTTTTGTGCCTGTAAGCTGAAGCTCTAATATTCTAATTTCTAAAGTATCATGACCTGTGTAATCTCTTTATGCATAATGGAAGTTGCTTAATGACAAATCATTTTTCCTCAGTTAATTTTAATGATTTTAGTGGCTTCATTAGTTTCCATTTTGGACCAGGTTGGAGAACTGCAACAGGCCTGCTGATTTCTTCGTTATGCTGGTCCATGTCCTTCCAATTTGTTCATGTACTCTTAAATATCAGACTACATGAAGGTAATATATATGAAACTGAAAAGCAGACTTCAATTCGATTTACATCTGATGCTTACTAGGTAATATGTAGGAAACACGTAAGCATGCACTCAAAGTTGTTTATGATGTTAATGTAGCATGTACCAAACACTTCTCAAATTGGCCATTAGCTTAAATTCTTTAGTTTTTAGCTCATGGAAATTTTTCCTATGCTTATATTTTTAATCTCTAATTCCAGGGAAATGATGGTATGTTTACAAGTGATGCTTGCTTGGTGACTTGCTGACTCTATGGTTCAAGTTATAAGGTATACCTGCTTGCTTGTGGCCAACTCTATACTAGTTTTCTATAAGTCCAAGGGTTTTTTATGTATGTTTCCTTACATTTAGCTCTTAGCAACAATGAAGCTTGACCTATATACAATTGCACAATTATGGTATATATCAGATCATGAAAATTGGTGGTGACTTACTGTGTTATTGTAACTTTTGTGTATGACTATATATTTCAATCATTGAAATAACACCTTCCAACCCTTGATTATGCCACACTCTATCTCAATGATGTTGTGTTCAGTACTTATACTTCTAATGTATCTTACATTTCCTAGCTACAAAATTACAGGTGGTCAACATTTTTTAAAAAAAAAAACTGAATGGCATGCCACATGTAATCTGAAATTCTAAAAATCCAAAGTATCCACTTGTTCTATGATTTTGTACTAGCATACCATGTAATCTCGAGTTCTAAAAATCTGAATTATCATGATTTGTGCAATTATTTATCTTCATCTACAGTGTAGGCTACTAAATGCCAAAATCAGTGTTCACAAAAGCGTAAAAAAGCGCCACTAGGCGGTGCCTAGGCGCTTAGCGGTTGGCCTCCGCCTCGCCTTGGCATGAAATCATGCCCTAGGCGGAGGGGCCACCTAGGTGGAGGTTGACGGTGCTAGGCCAGTGTGCAGGCGGGAGCAGGTGGAGCTTGGCATTGAAAAGTAGAGGAAGGCAGAGAAAAAGTAGAGCTTGGCGGAGAAGAAGCCTAGGCGATGCGGATGGGATAAGAGGGGAAGACTGGTAGGGGAGAGAGGGAATGCTAGGTTATCGAGCTGATCTGGTGTGAGCGTCGATCCTCTTCGGCCATCAGGTGTGAGCCTTGATCCTCCCCATTGCCAGGTCTCCTTAGTCGTCGTAGATCGTCTTCACCGCTGCCAGCACCCGAGCTACTCCTCGCCTCCCACGCCAAAGATCCTCCCCGCCTTCTAGCCATCTCGCCTCCCACACCGCCAGCGCTCGAGGTCGTCCCCGTCTTCACGCCGCCAGCCCCAGAGTTCTTCCTCCTACACCAGAGCCTGAGCGATGAGCCTTCAGCCCTTCGCCCCTTTAGGTGATCAGGTCTGGTGCTTGGCTTTTTGTTTTTTCCACTGTTGCCTGTTTCTATCGAACTAAAATACTAAGTGGAGAACTGATGCGGCCAAAGGTCTTGACCGCGTCTACTGCAGGCACAATCGCCAGGAGCAGGGGGAGTAGCCTTCCTAATAGAGTTTATCTCCTTCCTTAATAGAGTTTATCTCTTTCTTTAATAGAGTTATCTCTTTCTATCTGTTGCAATTTCAATTAAGTAGTTACCATGTTTTTAGGATCTGTTAGTTAAGTCTGCATGAATAAAAAGGGAAGAGCTAGAGGGAAAAGGTACGCTTTCAGTACCACAAATCTAGTCTCAGTATTGCTGCCGATAAACCGCCGGTGGCACCGTGATACCATTATCTCGCCAGATTCCGCTACGACGGCGACCACTTCCCTCTCGCGCGCAGGTCTCCGTCCGGGGACTCGTGCGTTCCAACGTTCCCAAACCTAAGAACCGCATCAATTGGTATCAGAGCCGTCCGATCCTCGGCTTCCGCAACAAAGTCCCAGTAATTCTCGACGCAAGATGACTCCGGAGGATGAAGAATGGCGCAGCCGATTGACAGCAGACGTCGAAGGGCTGAAGGACTCGGTGACCGAGCTGCACAAAACTGTCGCCGACTTCATCAAAGCCCAAGGAAAGTGACGGGAGGAGGAAGATCTCGACAGGGATATCGGAGGTTCGGGTCATGGGGGCCCTAGGCGCCAGGCGGAGGGACCCAACGGCCGAATCGGTCCCTCATGGGGAGACGGAGATGGCCGCGACGCTGGCCGTTCCCGCAATTCCCTGTGTGACGAGTGGAGCGGGGGAGACGATCGGCACCAACGCGAGCCACCTCGGCGCCGTCACGGCGACCGGGAAGATTGGGAAGAAGCAACCGATCGCGATCGGCTGCTACCGCGGGCGCCGCGGTGTGAACTTCCGATCTATGATGGGAGCGAAGACCCTCTCCTTTGGCTCCGCCAATGCGAGCGGTTCGCGCGCGCCTATGACATACCGCACCGCAAATATGTCCAGATGGCCGGTCTCCATGTGCGAGGCGAAGCCCAGGAGGTATTCGATAACTGGGAATTGGAGGGAGGCACCATCACCTGGGATGAATTCTATGAAACATTCCTCCAACGTTTCACGCGCCATGCCTCAGCCGGTCCTCTTGGTGATCTGGTCAACCTCAAGCAGGGGGAATCGCGTGTGGACGACTATGCAAGGGAGTTCCAGCGCCTTCTCGCCCGAGCTCCGCGCATGCGAAGGGAAGACCAGATTGAAACCTTTACGGCCGGACTCTCCATTACACTCGCGGGTGACGTGCGGCGCGATCGACCCCGTGATCTCGCAGAGGCAGACGCATTCGCACGCGAGTCAGAACGGCGCGAGGACGCATGGATCGCGCGGGTTTCTCGGAGTTGGACTCCTCCGAGTCGGCCGCGTCCACCATTCAGCCGTGGAGCCCCGGTCGTGGGGCTAGCGCCAGCGCCTATTCTGCCGTTGGGAACTGCCGGCCCGACTGTGCCCGCTTCCCCTCCTACGGCAGTGGCGACCGGCCGGACCACAGGAGGATCCTCCGGCGGCTCCATTCGGGCAGGACCTGCAGCTTTGCAAGGATCATCCGCAACCTCTCCTTATCGCCGCCGCCTGGGCGCCGATGAGATCGCGGAGCGGCGGGCAAAAGGGTTATGCTTCAACTGTGATGAAACGTACACTCGAGGGCACCGCTGCCGGCGTCTCTTCTACTTGGAAGCCATCAGCGAGGATGAAGAGGAACCGGACGCGATTGAGGATGAGCAGCTAGAGTTGTCGTCACTAGCGCTCCGAGGACCCCGCAAGGGCTGCACGATGCAGTTGGAGATTCGCATGAGGAACAAGACGCTGCGTGGGTTGGTGGACACAGGCAGTACGCACAACTTCATCAGTGCGTACACCGCCGACCGCGTAGGCTTACCACAACAACCTGGGGGCGGCCAGCATGTTCGTGTGGCCAACGGCGCAGAACTCCCCTACCTAGGCCGCACCACAGAAGACTTCAGCGTGGGCGCTCATTCCTTCAGAGCCCCATTCTTCATTATTCCTTTAGAGGGCTTCGACCTAGTGCTCGGAGTGCAGTGGCTCAAGCCATTCGGCGACGTCGTATGGAACTTCGACTCCCTCAAGATGTCATTCCAGTTCGGGGGGCGCAACATCATCCTGCAGGGCATGGGCATTCCGTCTGGGCCTCAGGTGCTTCAACTCAATGCTCAACCGGAAGAGGTAACTGCCTTAGTCACTGCATTCCAGGACATCTTTGCCGAGCCGCAGGGGCTGCCGCCTGCCCGGGCGTGCGACCATCGGGTTTGCTTACAGGCAGGCACCGATCCGGTGGTTGTTCGGCCATATCGTTACCCCTTCCGGCAGAAGGATGAAATCGAGAAGCAATGTGCCACCATGTTAGCCCAGGGGATCATCAGGCCCAGCCAATCGCCCTTCTCCTCGCCGGTTCTCTTGGTCGCAAAGGATTATGGCTCGTGGCGGTTCTGCGTGGATTACCGTGCTCTCAACTCCAAGACAATCAAAGACAAGTTCCCCATTCCAATCGTCGAGGAGCTCCTTGATGAGCTACACGGTGCCCGAGTTTTCTCCAAGCTGGATCTCCGCTCCGGATACCATCAGGTTAGGATGCGGCCCGAGGATGTGGAGAAAACAGCATTCCGAACCCACCATGGCCACTTCGAGTTCTTGGTCATGGCGTTCGGCCTGTGCAACGCGCCATCCACTTTCCAGGCGCTCATGAACGAGGTTCTGGCCGACTTCCTACGAAAATTTGTTCTTGTCTTCTTCGATGATATTTTGATCTACAGCAAGACGGCCGACGAGCATCTTCATCATCTCCGGCAAGTGCTAACTCGTCTTCGGCACCACCAACTCTTCCTCAAGCTATCCAAGTGCGCTTTCGCGCAATCGGCGGTGGCTTACTTAGGCCACATCATTTCCAGCCAAGGGGTGTCGGCTAATCCTCAGAAGCTTCAGGCCATCGCCTCTTGGCCGACTCCAGCTTCTGCATCCGCGGTGCGAAGCTTCCTCGGCCTGGCCGGCTATTACCGGCGGTTTATTCGGCAGTACGCCACCATCGCCGAGCCGCTGACTCGCCTCCTTCGCCATCAGTCATTCGGTTGGACCGCGGAAGCGAAGCCTTCACAAGACTCAAGACCGCCTTCACGGCTCCGGTTCATGGGCTACGATTTTGACACCACCTTTGTGGTCGAGTGCGATGCCTCCAGCCTTGGCATTGGCGCTGTTCTCCAACAAGAGGGTCACCCCGTGGCCTTCTACAGCCGGAAGCTGGCCGACCGTCATGTCCGTCTCACTGCATATGAGCGCGAACTGATTGGTCTCTCCAAAGCCATTCGGCATTGGCGGCCTTATCTTTGGGGGCGCCCCTTTTTGGTGCGGACGGACCATGCCAGCTTGAAGTATCTCCTGAAGCAGGCTTTGATCACACCTCCGCAGCAGCACTGGCTCAGCAAATTGATGGGCTTCGATTTCAGCGTCGAATACAAACTAGGCCGAACCAACCGGGCCGCCGATTCCCTTTCCAGGATGTATGACGAGGAGGTAACCTGTGCTGCTCTATCCTCTCCAACGGGGTCTGTCATGGCCGAGTGGCAGGCACTTCTTCGCCAAGATCCCGAGGTTCAACGGCGCTGCACCGAACTCCTCCAGGCTGCTCCGGCCGCTAATGGTGCGAGCGCCGAGTGGTCCTCCAGCGATGGATTACTCTTCAAGGCTGGCAAACTACACCTTCCTGCTTCCTCACCGGTTCGCCACATGATCGTGGCTGCCTACCACGATCTGACCCATGAGGGCATGCATAAAACCCTACACCGGGTCAGGTCTCATTTCACTTGGGACAAGCAGCGGCAAACGGTCGAAGATTACATTAAAAAAGGCGCAGATTCGCCAAAGAAACAAGGCCGCTTGCTTGTCACCGCCGCCTACTTCAAATTTCTTCTGTGCCGCACCATGTTTGGGCCGATATTTCCATGGATTTCATCATCCGCCTGCCCAAGTCGCAAGGGATGACAGCTATTCTCGTGGTCGTCGATAGACTCTCCAAGTATGGTCACTTCATTGCCCTCGTTGCCCTACTATGCCCCCGTGTCGCGCCATCTTCTTTGATCAGGTGGTCCGTCTCCATGGCGTGCCCGAGACAATTGTGTCAGACTGCGACCCGGTTTTCACCAGCGCCTTTTGGCAGGATTTATTCAAGCGGTGTGGTACCCGGTTATTGACATCCTCAGCATATCATCCTCAAACGGACGGTCAGACCGAGGTGGTTAATCGCACATTGGAGATGTACTTGCGCTGTTTGTCCACTGACAACCCGTCCTCTTGGGTTAAATGGCTGCCATGGGCAGAGTTTTGCTACAACACCTCCTACCATTCGGGTCTCCGAATGGCACCGTTTGAGCTCGTGTATGGCCGGCCACCTCCCAGTGTCATCCCTTATACACAGGGCACCACCACAATTGATGCAGCTTGGATCGGTTGGTGGATCGATGCTCTCCTTGCTCGAGCTCGATGTAACCTATTATGCGTTTCGTAACAGATGAAGCAAAGACTATGATGGGGCCATCGTGAGGTCTCCTTCTCGGTGGGTTCGTGGGTGTGGTTGCGCCAAGATCACCGCAGCTTGTCCTTGCGCACCACCGCCAAAGACAAGCTCTCTCCTCGGTTTTTCAGGCCCTTCCGCATCACTGATCGTGTCGGGGAGGTAGCTTATCGGTTGGAACTTCCAGCAGGCGCTCGCCTCCATGATGTCTTTCACGTCTCGCTGCTCAAGCCGTTCCATGGGTCTCCACCGCCGGTTCCTCCTCCGCTTCCCCTGGACATGACTTCTGCCGAGCCTTCCTCTCCATATCGGGCCGAGCCTGCACTTCTCTTGGGTCAACGCTTTCCGCGGACATCGCCAGCTTCTTGGTCCAAGGATGTGCCAAAGCCAACCAAAGGTCGGGTTACATGGGTGGATGCCATCACTCTCACGGTCAGATACTCGATTTCAAGCTTGAGGACAAGCTTGGTGTCCAGGGGGGAAGCATTGATGCGGCCAAAGGTCTTGACCGCGTCTACTGCAGGCGCAATCGCCAGGAGCAGGGGGAGTAGCCTTCCTAATAGAGTTTATCTCCTTCCTTAATAGAGTTTATCTCTTTCTTTAATAAAGTTATCTCTTTCTATCTGCTGCAATTTCAATTAAGTAGTTACCATGTTTTTAGGATCTCGTTAGTTAAGTCCGCATGAATAAAAAGGAAGAGCTAGAGGAAAAGGTACGCCAAGACCACAAATCCAGCCTCAGCGCCATTGCCGATAAACCGCCGGTGGCACCGCATACCATTATCTCTCGCCAGAGATTCCGCTACGACGGCGACCACTTCCCTCTCGCTCGCAGGTCTCCGTCCGGGGACTCGTGCGTTCCAACGTTCCCAAACCCAAGAACCGCATCAAGAACTGACTAACTGTAGCCAACTTGAGTTGAATATTTAATACAACAAGTCAGCAATTGAAATACTAAATGGATGATCCTGAGATGGGACTAAATGCAAGAGGAAAAAAATCCATATATGCATTCTCCAGATTATATAGCAAGTTAGAACTTGGAAGTCAGCTAGTGTACTAGACAACTAGTATTGAACATAATAAAGTATACAGCGTATACTTATGAAGGCTGGTTTTGCAAAATTGTTATGAAACTATGAATTGAGCTTGTACACTGCAAAGTGCAAACTTGTACATTACTGTACTATGAATAAGATGGTCTTTACTGCACGTTCCTACATGATATATGAGTTAAACATTGCCCATTTTGCGATTTCCGCCTAGGCGCCGCCTAAGCGGGCTAGGCGCTAGGCAGTGGGCCTCCGCCCACCTACCACCTAGCACTTTTTTGAACATTAGCCAAAATATGTTTGCTCTATTAATTGAAATACATGAGAGTAGGGATATGTTCAATTTTTTCTAATATTAGGGGTTCATTTGTTCCCTCTTTTGAATGAGATTAGAGAACAACAATTGTTCTGCAGAGTTATTTATTTTGAAGGTCCTTATTCTTTATTTTTGCTAATACTTTTCAGTCCATAATGAAAAGTTCAGTTTTAGACTACTATTAAATTTCTGATACCTAAATGCAATATATCTGCAACTGAAATTCAGACTTCAATTCGATTTATTTAAATCTGATGTGTTATACTGTTAATAGGTAGGTGAGCTCCTCCAACTAGGTTAAATAACCTTCCATAGTAATCAGATTGGTGCTTTTGCTTGTATGCTCTCTGTTTATTTTCCTTTCACAATAGAATTTTGATTTTTCTTGACATTTTAGTGTCTCATCATGGTGAGGAAGGAAGGGCAGATATATCCTGCTTCCTATGGTTAATTCTTCATCAATTGACTACTAAGCAACACCAATCAGCTGAGGGACTATCTAGAAGCTCACAAGTTGGAAAATTTTAATCCCTATAGCATTCTTTAGGAATTTCTATTCTGTTTTAAGTATTGGCAAGATATTACAAACTGATCCAGAGATTTTGTGAATTTTGCAGCAACTCCCAATTCATGTTAACCTTGAGGCATAGAAGATTGAACCATATATAATGGGAGACACTGTATCAATGTCTGTTTAGTAGGTAGAATTTCATCGTCTATGACAAACGAAAGGAAGGCCCCAGGGTTTACCTTTTCGCAGTAAACCGCTCGGTTACCGCGAAAACCGAGCGTACCACGCCGGTTCGGTAATACAAACCGAGCGGTTTACCGCGTAATTTCAAATTCAAATTCAAAAATTTCGAAAATTTTGAGAAAATGTATTCAAAAAATTCCTAAAATTAGTATTAATTCCTATGTTACTTATGGTGCAAAATTTTTCCCCAAAAAATGATGTTTGGAGATGTTTTGGAGGCATTACAAATATTTTTTTTTCCGGATACGAGTACGGGTACGGGTAGTGAAAATCGGGTAGGTACGGATACGGATACCGGGTATTTACAGGCGGGTAGAAAACGGATACGGATATTATACGACGGGTACAATACGATAATCTGTACTTAGCCTGATAGTACGCAAACTACCTAGAATCAAAGCAAATATATAAAACTTACAGGCGCTTCATTAAAATTTATAGTATCCATGATTACCTCAAGTAGAGATACCAATTATCACACATAATCCAACAATAAAGGAACTGTGCAAGATTTCAAAGTAGAGTGCATACCTTATCAAGAGAAAGAATTTTTGTCCATATGAACCCAAGAATTTGACTTAACTCCATCGCACTTGTTTGAAGCAGCTTTGAGTACGTAAGGAAAATACCAATGCAGACAAAGCCTGAATCAATGAAGTATCGAGTTTAAAGTCCTAATAAGAGAATAAACAACCAGCACTTTGTACCCAAAAAAGAATGCATGAAGAAGAGGTCAACCCCATACCAAATCAATCGCCCAAGGTCCCATGTCAAGAAATCTTCCGAGCAGAACAAGTGCTCTAAATCTGTGGATCGACTAAGCGGGACTGCACAAAACAAAAGATGTATCAGAGCAAAGAAAACAAGAAAAGAAGATAACTAAAGTCTAAAGGAATCCATGAAACACATTTGAGGGTGCAATTTTCCTTTTCTAAATGGAGAGCATTCATGTTGCAATGTGTATAACCAAGCAATGTTCATTACCTTAATAAAATATGCAAAGCTGAAAACAACATAAAAGGAGCAGTCGTGAGATCACAAGTAGGGTGTGTAGTAATCTTACTTGAATAAACGTCTGTGCAATAACAGTAATTCTAGGATCTTCTTCGTTGATCAAATGTACAATACCATAGTCAATTTGAGAAACGCATAGAAAGATATTATTGATGGTTAAGCAGATAAACACAAGCACATAACAAAGGAGCTACTGAAATCTCACAAGAAACATTCAAAAGAATCCAGCTAATTCAATAAAAAGAATCAGTCAAGTAATTTGCAGTCATTCCTACCCCCAATAATATGCATAAATAAACTAGCAGAATCATGAATTCTATTCTCTTTTCCACAACACATAATTATTTAGAAGAAACAAACATTTCAAGTAGAAGATACCTCAAAATGAAAGGGGTTGATAGGCTATCAGCAGCATACCTCAAAATGAAGCAGATATGAAGTGCCACCAAATATAGTCCAACACACATATATAGTCCAACACACGCAAGGCAAAGTTGACAGCTCATATATAGTCCAACACACGGTGATATCATGAGAGCAAAGTTGAAGAAAATAACAGTCAATGACCACAAAAGACAGCTCATATATAGTCCAATACACAAGGATAGTTCAATTCATACAAATCACCCAATGCATTGGCATATAGTCCAACACCGCAATACAAAATATAATGACAGAGTTCGAATCACACAATAGTCTAGTACAACACATAATGATAGTTTTCAAATTACATAAAATAGTTCATGCATGCTTGAAGATCTCAAGTCGCGACATCGTCCTCCATTTCCGTAGCATTCATAGCATCACTTATGGTTTTAATTTCACTCTCTAAATCTGAAATTAATAGAGAGCATATTACTAGTCATGAAGACATGTAATATAAACATAAATGAGAACACATAGGCAAGAAAATCAAACCTTGTTCCGAAGCAATCGTCCAATCCTTGGTGCAAACCAAGGCCTCAATAATTTCAGGTTTAAGCCGGGCACGAAATGCATCAACAATGCGTCCACTCGAGCTAAATGCCGACTCAAGCAAATCAGAGAAACTTGCATAGATAACACATCACGAGCAAGGGTAGAAAGAATAGGAAAATTTGTCATTTGCCCCTTCCACCATGATAGGACATCAAATGGTACATCACCATCATTGATCTTTACTAGGCCCTCACTCATGTACACATCCAACTTTGACCTCTTCTTCTCATTACTTGCAGCTTGATACAACTCATCAAGATCAACCTCATCCTCATCATCCATCAATCGATCATTTGGATTAGGAACAAAACCACTCTCCTGCGAGCTAGAAACCTTATTGGCTGATTTTGCATTGATAGTTGATGAATAGAAAGTAAATAATTCATTCACAACATTCATGAATTCCAACTTTCTATCTCAAATTGCCTCATTGTCATACATCTTACGATATACAACTCAACCATTTTATGTTTGTACCTTGGATCAAGAAATGCTCCCAACGCCAAAGACATATTGTTCATTTCCCAATACTTCTCAAACTTTTGTTTCATAGAGAATGCCATAGTAGAAATTATGACATCACTATTCTCACACCATCTTGCAATAGCCATCTTTATCTCAGAAAATTTCCGAAAGAAATGATTTGCAATAGGATATGTAGTGCTAGAGAAAAGTAATGCGACATCATAAAACTTTTTCAAACACTTGCTAATATTTGTTGCATTCAACTAATCCATATCTGAAGGAGTGATATGACCATATCTGTCCTTATCTTTTTTAGCGAGGCGATCAAAAGCATCCTTGTAGTAAATGGCATCTCTAATCATAATATATGTAGAATTCCATCTTGTGGCAACATCCAAGGAAAGGGCTTTTTTAGTGTCTAGATCACATTCTTTACCACACTTCTCAAATGCCTCCAACTGTTGAGGTGATCTTTTTATAATTGTTATACACTGTCTTATGTTTCCAATGGTATTTCCAATTATTGCTAACCCATCTCTAGCAATAAGGTTTAATATATGATTTGCACATCTAACATGAAAGAATTTTCCACCACATACAAGTAAGCCTTTAGCATTGTCAATGATTATATCAACTGCAACTTTGTTTGAAGCGGCATTGTCCAAAGAAAGAGCAAACATTTTCTTATCAAGGTTCCAATTCAACACATTTGAAAAAAATGTATCACTCAATTTTATCCCTCCATGGCTGCCTTCTACATGGATAAAATTGATAATTCTTTTTTGCATGCTCCAATTATCATCAACCCAATGCGCCGTGACACACAAGTATGACTTGTTTTGAATAGATGTCCATGTATCCATAGTGAAACTAACACGGCAAGAGAGTGTTTTGAAGTGGTTATACAACCTATTCTTTTCCTCCTTATAAAGATCCATGATCTCTTTACGAACCGTAACACGAGACTTGAAAGGAAAGGTTGGTCGCAGTGATTTGATAAATTTCACAAAATACTTATGTTGGGCGATATTAAACGGATACTCATGCATGATGATGGCATAATAAAAATGTCTCAAGCTAGTATTCTCGTCATACCGATATGTTGCAATGCTGTCCCCATCCTGACTTAGGAGTTGTTGACCTTTCAAAACACTATGCTTCAATTTCAAGTGATTACTAAAAGCCTTTGTACCATTTATACTTTCATTTCTAGCTTTATAAAGATCTATTGCATTTTGCCCACTTCGCTTGATGATTGAATCATCATCCTTACCACATCTACCTCATACCTTGTGAAATGTTGCCAAACCCATGAAGTGAGCTTTTTCCAGCTTTTGGTATCTTCTTGTTCTTCTTCGCCTTGGACGCCTTCCACGCTTACTTTCACAAGATGCATTTACACTTGCACTTGCACTTGCAAATTAAGTAGACTACAAACAAAATCACATAGAAAGGCAATTATTAATTTTCAATCAATTACAAAATTAAATATACAAGGCAATGATCAAAATAGGATACCTTCAGTCGGCTTAGGCATTAAAACCATGGCCTTGTCCTTGCTTGACCCCGCTGCTTTGAATGCGGATGCCATAAACTTGCTTGTAGGGGTACCAACGGACTTATTGATGTTGGAGCTTATCTTCGGCGCCTTACTCTTGTTCAAAGGCTGAGTTGCCGCTGCCTTTCCCTTGTTCAAATGGGTTGAGATTTCAGCAAGTCTTCGTTGTTTCACCGGACGATGGCATGCACCCGTGGACTTCTTCTTCTTGCCCAAACAGACTTGTTTGCCGATGGCATGCTCTTCGCTGGCAGTAGCAGGGTCAATAGCAATAACATTATCCTCCGGCTCCGCCATGTTATCTAGGGGTTCATTGCTACCAGCATCACCACCCTCCTCAATTGGAACTTCAACTCCGTCCTCGGTGCAAGCACAACCAATGTCACCAATATCATCCACATCCATTGTTACACCTTATGTAAACCCTATATTGCAACAGATTCTTAAGTCTTAACCTTGTCACCGCAAAACTATCCAACAAGAGAAGAATAATATGTAAGAAATATCTCTCAGCCCATGATAGTGTTTTTTCAGATTTTCCCATTTTTGTTCATCTTTACCAAATCTACCTCAATCATGTGCACTAGTTTTTGCTCACGGAGGCGGCGGCCCCGAGGCGGCGGCGGGCCTCAGAGGGAGCCGAGGCGCAGGGCCCGAGGTGGGGGCGGGGACTGACGGGCGGCGGGCCCTGGCGGTGGCGGCTGGGGCATGCAAGTCAAGGGCGAGCCGACGAGTCGGGCGAGGGCTCGAGGGAGCCAGGCCCAGGGATGATGCCGAGCCGGGCGGGCGGGCGAAGGGCGAAGGCCGTGCAGGACCGCCGAGTCGCCGACCGCAGGAGCCAGAGGCGATCGATTTCGATTTTCGATTGGGGGATTTTCGATTGGGGGATTTGGGGGGAATAGTTCGGCAGGTACTCAGGTCAATAAACTCTAAGCTCTCACTTGGGCCAACCCTAAAAGGCTCAAATCTAGCGTTAAATGTTAATGCCTTAATGGGCCGTGGCTGACTGGCATGTAGTATGTATTTGATACTCCTGCATTCGAACCCTGATACCAGATCCGACCCGAGATCCCTGTATTGTCCGTAGTGTCCGTCCGAATCCGACCGAATCCGACGCCACTATCCGCACTATCCAGATCCGACCGGGAAAAATTACCCAGATCCAGATCCGAAAAACGGTAAAAACACTACCCAGATCCGACTGACGGTAATACCCGACCCATTTTCACCCCTACTCAGTACTACCTGCTAAGGTTTCAACATTGGTGTGACTAGTTAATAAATCTAGAGCCCCCCTTGCGCCATGTTAGTCTACCGATGCGAGGACTTGTTATCACAACCCGAGACTCACACCTGACACACACTTGTGGTTGTATGAATGACTCAGTTCAAATTTTTTCAAGGTTAAGTTCTTAATTGACCAAGGCAAGACAAACCAAAAACCATCATAACCATGAACCAACAAATACCATAAAAAATGTGACCGCCCAAATGCCACATTGGCCCATCACAAATTCTTACCACTTGCCTCAGTCTAAATTATTTTACCACCCCAGTTGTTTTACCATGCACCACATGCTATCAACAACAACATTGTGTGACAACACCTGACACACAAGTTAATAAACACGTTCCATAATCATTAAGCCAGATTTATTATTTTCACATAAAATAATGACTCATTGCGTGGCTAAGCATACTACTTGTGTTCTAACAACCCATCTTGGCAATTATAGCTACTAACTAATAAGTAACCATCTTAGGGTGACAAATGAAATATGTTAGATGACATGGCAAGGTGGATGTATCACAAAGTGGATGAATAACTAATCCCAACATAATTGAAACAAATGGTAATTGAATTAGTATGCAGTACTTTAAAACAATATAATATTTTAAACATGGGTGCAACATGACCAAAGCACAACTTGCCCTCAAAGATGAAACATACCAAATTTTGCTTTAAAAAATTATTATTATTTTGTTGTTATTTATGCATTTTGTGATTTTTCTAATTTATTTTGATTTTTTGGTTTTTATTGGAATTTATTGAATATATTTGTGTTTGGCCTTTTATTGAAAAGTATTTAAATAATGATAAAGTTTATATAAAGTTTAGTTGAAAATATTTTATTTGAGTTCAAAATATCTCAAAGTATTTATGAGAATTTTCTTTGATTTTTTCTTGATATTGTTTTGCTTAAAACTATTTAAATTTATTTCTGTAATTATTTTAAAAGAAAAATTTGTAGAAAATTGTTGTAACAGTGTTGGGCCAGAGCACATCACTTTTTGCGTGTGGCCCATCGATGTGCAGCCCATGGCCCAACTTCTAGAATCTTGGATTTCTGTCGTCAGATTCAAATCCAACGGTGGATGCGTTTAGTGAAACCCTAACGCGATGTGACCATCTGATTCTGCATGCGTGTGGGATTTGAACACGTCATAGTTCATCCTACCCATTCAATCTGCCATGTGGCATGTTCTGGTGTTGTCATCACCAATGAGGATTTAGACTCCGCCACCATGATGACATCGGAGTTCTTCACCATGTTGAGCCCGGAAGCATGGGGTATTTAAGTCACGGGTGGTCACCTAAAGTTTCAGTAGCTATTATGCCTGGACGGAGTCCGGGGTTCGATAGAGGGGATCTTCATGGAAGGACACCTATGAGCTCCCCCGAGGGATCCACGCAGACAAGGATTCAAGAACACGCCGATATACCCAGGTTCGGGCCCCCGATGTGGGTAACAGCCCTACGTCCTGCTTCTGATCTTGTTAATGTGTTTTGAGGGGATTACAAACGCATGATCTACACTCCGGGTTCTTCTTGAGCTCTCTCAGTGTTCTCCCCGTTCTCGCTCTTTCGTTCAAGTTCTTCTTCTTTTTCTCTCGGCTTCCGGCCCTTTCTCCCATGCACCGAACCCCCCTTATATAGGTCGGGTTGGCTCGGGCATGTGAGAAGGATGACATCATACTAATTACACTTCATTTATTACATCAGTCGATGTAGCCCCATCCTCTGGCCTTATTCTTTGCACCATCGTCCAACTCCACCCGGTCCGCCCGGGAAACGACTTGTATGGGACGGGTTAGGTGCAGGACGACAGAGGGATAAGCTATTGTGCTGTCAGCAGAGCCACACGCATTCAATGGTTCTGACACGGTGTGTCGGGGGAGAAGACTTCAACGCGACGCTCCCCCATTCCTTCGATGTACGCTTCCACGCCTGACCGGCAGCAGACCCCCGAGCACCTTCTTACTCCGTCGGCCGACCACGTAGCCCGTCCGCCTGGCGTCAGGGCCTAATCGCCAGGCTGCCATGCGACGCGATCGCCTAGCGTTAGGGCCTGATCGCCCACCTGCTCGCTAGGCTGCCACGCGACGCGATCGCTTTGCATCGTGGCTCGATCGCCCACCGCCTCGCCAGTTAGTCATTGCCGTGCCCGAATTTACGGATTCGACACTCAGGTATATTGTACTAGTCCAGATCATGCTAGTACACACAAGCTAAACAGTTGAAGTACCACAATCATACACAATGAATTTAATAATAAAGTACTTCAATCATGAATAATAACGAGTTACACGGCCTTATGGCCTCCTTATAATAATTCACACGCAGGCGATAAATATCAAAGTAGCACAAGTTTATCAGCGGAAGCAAAAGTAAGACAAGGAACCCTTCCTAACCACAGGCAACTGAGTGCGGCTCAACCCCTAATCCTCCTGGCCTTCGATGAACTCCTCCTCCCAAGCTAGCACGGCTTCTTCTTCTGAGGTTTTGTCGATGCAAGGGTGAGTATACAACATATTCAACAAGTCATGCACAATGCGTGTCTATTACTACATGCATGGCTTATCCCAAAGGAAAGGCTTAATTGGTTATTTTGCTTTAAAGATTTCTTTTAAACAGTAATCCTATTAGATTAAAAGCAAGAAACCAATATTATTAATAATTAATTTTCAATTCTTTTCCAAGAGTTTGGCATACAAACCCAAGTTTCATTCATCGCCTTTTGGCACACACCACCCATCCACATCTTTTATTTTTAAAATCTAACCCTTGACTGTAATCACCGAAAGCATTGTCCATTATCATGACACGCTATTCAATAGGTTTACACACACACTCGCAGAGGTCAGACACTTTACCCACAGGATACACGCCACCACACATGTGATTGATTGCAACAAAGTCTTTCAGAGACAAACACTTAACCAAAGGAACCTCTCCAAGATCGCCTTTCTAACACTTCCTCACATGAGCCAAAGCTTAGAACAGCACATACCGTTAGATGGGTACCAAGCCGCAAAGACAGTACGCCCCCATACTGTTACATTTTCGTAATCACACCCCGAGGTATCAAAGGAAAGATATTAGAGACCTCCTAAACTAGGTCCGCCCCATTCCTGACAAGTGGTTGTACGAGAAACTCAGTTCAAAGTCTCAAGGTAAAGTCCTTAATCGTCCCGCAAGACATCCATTTTATACATCTCAACACACGCCTTAACCATCACAATACATCCCATTGCCACACAGGCCCACCTGGCACGAAGCCTTCTTGCCACTTGCTCCGGTCCAAATCATTTCCCACCCAGGGTTTGCATTTATGCAACACATGCCAATGCCCACGTCATTGTATAAGTAGGACCACACAGGCCGCTACCCCCAATTCCATTCCATGACATCATCGCATTATTCCAAAATGCGTTCCATAATTATTTAGTCAATGTTCTTTTGCACATTCTAAGTCATTCACGCACCTAAGCATTCTAAGCTGCTAATCACGGTCTAGCCTCCCGTGTTGGCATTTATATAGCAACCAACATAAATGATCATCTTAAGGTGACAAGGTTTTCAGGGCATACAATTAGTATTAACAAGGTGGCATAACAAGGTAGGTATTTTAGCTACCGTTCCCACATAAGCAACATCATTTTTACTTAACATAGCATGTAATAATTGAATCAAAATATATTTTCAAATCTAGGCACGAAATGATCAAAGCATGACTTGCCTTCAAATAGCAGCTTGGTTCTGGTCCGAGATCTGCGACGGTCTTCAAATTCTCCTTCTACGACTTCCTAAGAACTCCTGAGTCTACTCGATTCAAGCAATATACACAATCATTACACAATACATACAGCAAGGTTAACACTAAAAATAAAATAAAAATCACCATTAATTAGTTCACATTTTTACAATTTTTGGGCATCGAATCACCCAACTGAGTTAAAATGCAAAAGTTATAGCATTTTCAAATTTGTCAAATTCAATAAATGAATAACCGGATTAAGTGATTTATTTTTCATCGAAAAATCTGATTAAATCTCTTTGGACACGTGTCGCACCAGAGACCGCCACGCCGGTCTCGGCCATCGACAAGTGGGCCCTATGACGCTATGTCGACGTCAAGACAAATGGGCCATCACATCGACATGCGGGCCCCACTTAATGTTGCTTGGACCTACCAGAACCGACACGCGCGAGAAGCATCAAGCCACGCACACACGATTTCGACCGTTGATTCGAATCCGACGGCGGAGACTAACCGAGCGAAACATCGCATTAAGCGACGTGGCCTCACCTCGAAGCGTTGATGAAGATCTCGACGGCCGCCTGGCTCGCGAGGCGCCGAGGAAGCGGTGGTGGTGCTCGCCGACTTGGAGAAGAAGAAGAAGGCGCGGCGCTTCCGAAGCCCGCTGAATGAAGTGGCCCAGCGGATGCGGCGTGACGCAAGGAACTCGGAGAAGGTTCTAGCTGCGACGGAGAGCGGCGGACGGCGGTGAAACGCGAGGAAAACCGAGGCGGACGAGAGCGGCTACTACGGCGAGCTCTAACGAGGTCTACGGTGAGCGAGAGTGCACGAGGGAAGTGGCAAAAGGAGCGGAATGGAGTGCTGAGCATGGAGGGCTATTTCACCTGCTCGGACACGCCTTGGAGAACGCGCAAGATCTCTGACATGATCCACGGCAGCCAACGGCGGACGGCGGTGCACAACAAGACAAATTCCGATGTGTCCGGCCACGCCACCGTCTGATCTCCATCCGACAACATGAGCGATGCGGTTAGGGTTTCTCCGCCATGAAAGCACGTGTGTTGGGCTCGCCCGACACTTTAGCTAAAGGATTTTCCGCTTTCTCAATAAAAATAATTGCGTAAATTCAAAGTATTTATTTAGGGCACTAAAAATACTCAAAAATTCTAGAAAAATTCCAGAAAATATTTCAGAGCATTTGGAGCCTAATTAAAATATTTTCATTTATTTTTGATAAATAATTTTTCTGATATTAATTAATCAAGAGGAGAATATTTCAATTTAATTTTATTTGAATCCAATAAATCCCCAAAAATTCAGATAAATTCAATTAAATGCAAATAAAGGTTGATTAATTCACAAAAAATTTAAATAACTAAAAATTAAAATCGGGGCAAATTTCGGGACGTTACAGTCGCCTGGTGTCCGGGCCTGATTGCCCACTTGCTCGTCAGGCGACCAAGCGACGTTTCGGCACTCATGGCACCTTTTGGCCATGGCGTAGAGGATACCCTGGCGTGAAGTACGCTAACAATAGCCCGGCTCGTCCCCGAGCGCGCCCGTTCTTTCGCACCACTTCAATGCCGACGTGTTCTTGACGGGTCCACCACTCTCACAAGATGCAACCGCTTTTGGTTTTTTCGCGAACCGCCAGCACGAGAGACCTATTAATATGCGTGCCCACGATCCGCAGTTTACGCTCTTTTCGACTCCTTCGTCTTATTTCCTTGCCGCTTCAACTTCCTTGTCCCAAGACCTTGCTTCGTTCCAATGTCGCAGCTTTTCCTTGCTTCAACCGTCGACAGGGAGAGGGCAACGAGGTTTCCCTGACCGCCGAGGGTTCCTTCGCTAGCTATGGAACCTCTCCGATCGCGGCGGTCGGGAGATCGCTGCCTTCTCCGGGCGTTGTTGGCGGTCCGGGTCCCACCTTTCTCCGAGTTCTTTCTCACCGTCCTTCACTTTTATGAGATCCACCATCTTCATCTCACCCCCAACTCCGTTCTCATCCTCTCCACCTTTTCTTACCTCTGCGAGATGTTCGTGGGGGTAATGCCCAATATCCCTCTCTTCCGCTTCTTCTATACTCTCCGCGGCTCCACGGATTATGGGGTCGCGGGGAGCTGCCACTTTCGCCTCCGCGATGGATCGCCTCCGCTACATCCTTTCTGCATTTAAGACCAACTAGAAGGCGTATGGATAACCGGTCAGACGCCGTGACGATAGCAGCCTTGATGCCCTAGATATGCCCTCCGCACCAGCAGAGGCCAACGAGAACTGGGGCCCGCCTATCGAGGAGACAACGGAGCTCCAGTCAATGGTGGCCCACATCAACCGGCAAGGGACTCGGCCGATTAGGGCATCGTGGTCCGGACTTCATGACTGGAGGATCGCCCTACGTGGCCTACCAACCGCGTGGCAAGACACGGTGACAATTACATAAATCGATAACCTCCTTTTTTTTCTTTCTTCAAGCGTAGGGAATCTGGATGCCCCTTCTATCGCCAAGTGGCTGGGCGGGCTGATCCCGTCAACGCCAGGTGGTTCGGACTTCCCGACCGAAGCCCGGCCACTATGCGATCTGGAGTTCGCGAAGCGTTTCTAAATCGTCAAATCACTTCTAGTGATAAACTCCACTGGGCCTGCAATGTTGCCGCCTCGCGGCCCCCTGACGATCAAGGACCCCGCCCCGGTGGACGATCGAAGCATGGGCAAGCGGCTGTCCTCCTCAGAAGCCTCGGGTGCAGACCCAAAGAGGCCCCGCACCGATGATCGGATGGCCGCCCCCTCCAGTTCCATCGTGCCTTCAAGCACGATGGCAACAGGGTCTTCATCCACCGCGGTGACGTCCTCCGCTCCTCCCCCGGCGTCGACTTCATCTCGCACTGCTTCCATCGGTAACGAGAGCCTTCCATCGCCCCGCAGGAGGGCTTAATCGCCAGCATCTTCCTTCCGCTTCCGGCGCTTCCAGATGACCTCACGGCAGCCAGAAGACAGCACTGGCCGAGGCAGCGGAGATCTCGCCGTGAGCCAACCGCATTCTCGGTGGTTCTCGCGGACGCCGCCGACGCCGCAGCTCGCTAACTCCACACCGAAGCGCTCGCCGCCCCCGCTCGACCGGCAAGATCGCTTGTCGAGCTTGGCACCGCATGTTTCCACGGGCGCCTCACGGCGGCCACCCAAAGAAGAGGAGCAGCTGACCCAAAGAATGGGCGGTTACGCGAGGAGTCGGCGCAGAGAGGAGAGAGGGCGGCCCGCTCTCCGTGAGAAGGCAGCGCGGCGCCCCGCCACTGGCGGAGGAGGTCGAAGCGGGACGGAAGTGAGCTAAAGATGAACTGCGCCGCTCGCTGCACAACCTCACTGTCATGATCCGCCCTATGTACAACCGCATGGTTAGGAGCCTACGGCCCCTGGGGGTGGAGCTGAGCGATCCGCTGGAATCCTCGGCGATGCAAGACGCTCGGCTTCACTGCTGCTGCCGACGCTTCGCCACGGAAGTCGTAGCCGCCATGGCGGGTACGCAGTTCGCTGGCCACCGCGACGCCTTCGACGCCATATCCACCGTGGTCGGAATCAAAGGCGACGAGGCCTAGGTGCAAGCTCGCATGCGTGAAGCCTCGGAGTATGTGGCGGGGCTGATGAAGGTGGAGGACCCGGCCCTTGACGCTGCGATGGCGGAGGAGGAGGCAGGGGACGACGCCGGGCATATCCAAGTCGCCGATGACAAATGATGGCCCGAACGGCCCTTTTTGTTTTCTTGGTTCCTTTCTTTCTTTTTTCTGTAGCCATGTACATACACCGTTTAGCAAACTTAATGAAATTGTCATCCTTTGCATTTACCTGAATGCCTGTTTGTGTGTATGTTTGCCCAAGATTGCTAGCCTGCCACTGTGGCTAACCCCCGACCTTGCCATGACACCTGTCTAGGGTTTAGATCAGTCGATGTTCGCATTCTCCTCATTTGCACGCAACCGCTACAAATACGAGCAGAAGTTACGCAAGATACATAAGGAATAGACCAAAAGATCATAAGTCCCCACGCGTGTGGTTGTCACTGTCCCATTGTCTTTCAAAACTTAAACCCTTGTGATCTCTCGGAACCTGACCACAGCGCTGCGTGGCAAGGCGGTAGGTCCCCAGGAGTGGTTTTGGGCTAGCAGTGTTCGCAGTGACAGCCTAAGTGTACTAGCCGCGTTGAACACCATGCCGAACTCGACCCTCTAGTCGCCCGTCCCTGCTCGATGCAAGCGTTGGGCGTTACCGCTTATCGACAAAGGGCAGCCGAGCTACCGGTACCCATGACAACCACATAAAACGCGACCCACCAAGGCATAAGCGGGAAGGACAAGAAAAACAGACCGAAAGCCCACAAGGCAAACAATTTAACTTATTACTAGCCGTCACCCATCAGCTAGTGGAGGGAGAGCTCACTCCCTGGCTGACTGGAGTGAACCGCCGAGCACTTACAGTTCTCAGGGGTAGAATTTCTGCAACATTTCCAAGTTCTGGGAGTTCACTAGTTCTTGGTCGTCCTTAGTGGCCAACCGGACCACCCCGGCCGAGAGATCGAGACCACCTCAAGGGCCCTCCCATTGTGGGAGACAAATTTTGTTGCAACCGACCAAGATTCAATTTCAGGCAGACGAGGTTGCCCACTGCCAATGCTCTCTTATAGACCCGGGTGGCGTGGTACCGCCTAAGGCTCTACTGGTATCGAGCAGCACGCAAAGCTGCTCGATCGCGCACCTCCTCCAGAAGGTTAACTTCTTCTCGACGCTGGTCTTCTTGGCCTTCCTTGCTGAACGCCGAAACGCGCGGGGAGCCGAAAGTCAACTCAGACGGAAGGACAGCTTCCGCCCCATAGACCAAGAAGAAAGGTGTTTCTCTGGTCGCCCGGTTGGGTGTGGTTCGAAGCGACCACAGCACCGCTGGAAGTTTGTCTATCCACCGTGGTCCCCGCTTATGGAGCCCGTCAAACGCTCTAGTCTTGAGGCCCCTCAATACCAGCGCGTTGGCACGCTCCGCCTGGCCATTGCTCCTTGGGTGGGCCACCGAGGCGAAACACACCTTGGTGCCCATCTCTTCACAGAACTCCAAGAATTCCACGCTGGTGAACTAGGTGCCGTTGTCGGTGATGATATGGTTGGCGACTCCGAAGCGGATGAAGATCCCACACATGAACTTGATGGCAGCAGAGGCTGTGATGGCGTGCACTGCCTCGTCTTTGACCCATTTGGTGAACTTGTCAATGGAGATGAACAGATGAGTGAAGCCTCCTATGGCCCGCGGGAACAGGCCCAGGATGTCCAGCCCCCAGATCGCGAATGGCCAAGAGAGCAGGATGGTTTGCAGCGCTTGGGCTTGTCGGTGGATCTGCCTGGCGTAGAACTGGCAAGCCTCGCATCTCCTCACCAGCTCGCAAACATTCTGGAGGGTAGTTGGCCAATAGAATCCTTGGCGGAACGCTTTTCCGACCAGCGTCCGACTGGACATATGGCTCCTACACATGCCTCAATGGATATCAGAGAGCAAGTTGCTCCCCTCTTCCCGAGTGATGCACTTCAGAAGAATTCCGTTTCTACTCTGGCGATATAGGTCCCCACCTACCAGAGTATAGCACTTGGCCTTACGTGCAATTTTTTTGACTGATGCATCATCGTTGGGGATCACTTGGTCCTGCAGGAAGGCTAGGATTGAATCCATTCACTGACCTTCCTGGAAAAAAGTGTAGCAATCACATGGCGATTGCTTGGGTACTCCGCTTGGCTAGGGTTTTCCCTTGGTACCACCTCGGTGGCACCGCCGTCTTCCCTCCCAGAATCGGGGGCTGAGGTGGGCGCGCTGTCTTCCCTCCCTGAACTGGAGGTTGGGACAGCCGCGCCACCTTCCCCACCTGAGTCGGAGGCTGAGATAGCCGCGCCACCTTCCCCGCCTGAGTTGGAGGCAGTGATGGACGGTCGCGTAAGTCTTTCTTCAAAGACCCCGACCAGAACATAGGCTCTCGATGACGCAAGATGCAAAAACCCGTCTGCCATGTGGTTGTCGCGCTTGGGGATATGGATATACCCCAGTCCTTCGAAGCGACGCTCCATCTTCCTGACCTCCGCCAGGTATGCTGCCATGGCGGGGTCAGAGCATTGAAATTACTTTCGCTCTTGATCAATGACCAACAGGGAGTCGCCTTTGACTTGGAGATGCCAGACGCCTAACGCGGAGGCAGCGCGCAGCCCTGCCAATAAACCTTCGTACTCAGCGGTGTTGTTGGTGGCCTTGAAGTCCAGGACGACCACGTACTGAAGGATGTCGCCGGTCGGGGAGATCAGGACAACCCCAACCCCCGCGCCCTTGAGTCTAAAGGAGCCGTCAAAGAATAAAGTCCAGGGAGAAGGCGTGGGTATCTCTTCAGCTTCAGGAGTGGCGAGAGTCCACTCGGCGACGAACTCCTCCAGTTTTTGACTCTTGATAGCAGTACGGTGCAAGATCATGGTGAGATGGAGTCAGTGCAAACCTAGAAGACAAGGAATGGATGAGATGCTAGCTAGGAGCTGTTCGGATCAAGGAGGGTGTTGGATCACGGTCTAGATGATAGAGTAGCGGGTTAAGTTAGTATGCTTAAAAAAGTGTACAAAAACACGACATGTGTGTTGGTTTCGGGTTACCCTATGTATGAGTGAATGAGTCAATCCTAATCCTTGATGATGGTCCTTAGGGTAGAAGAAACTCATCTAAGGGTGGAGGGTGACTCAAGAGTAGTATAAATAGAGGGGTAGGGTAGCCTTTCCTATCTTGAAGGTTTTAGAGATTTTGTGCTCCTTTAAACTTTGCCCACTTTGGTGTAATGCTTTATGTCTACCTTCCAGAAATGCAAATCAATTTCTCCTATGCCTGGATGTGGTAACTAGACCCACTAGTGTTGAAACCTTATCGGGTAGTATAAGGTTAAGGTGGTGCATTATAAAGGCTTTGTTATAATCACTCGCATGTGTGGTATATAGTTGTATCATGTGGGTAAAGTGCATAACCTCTGAAGGGTGTAAATCTACTCAAATAGCCATGCTGGTGGTATTGAGCATTGCCATATAGTTATATAGAATAAAATAGAAACTGGATGGGATAGCAGGTTGCCATATGGAAGGTTGGAAATATAACTTAGGATTGGAAAACCTTGTTTACTTAGCAAATGCTAAAACTACTATTTACTGTTAATTGTTTTACTGTCTTTACAATTTATTTATTGTACTTGTCGACGATCGGGATCGCCGACCGCAAAAAGTGAGTTAGGGGTCGGTGTGTACGGGACCCGAGCTGCGCTTCACTTAGTCGGAGGAAAAGTATGAACGCGGTTATGGTCGGAGTGAGACGACAACGAGCGAGAGGTCGAGATTTATATCGGTTCGAGCCCTCGAAGGTAATAGCTTTATCGCCGCGCTTTATGCGCTTCTTTGGCTAATTTCGAGTACAAGGGTGTCTTTACAAACTCAAGTTCAACAATGGCTAAGTCTAAGCTCGAGCTAGGGCGCTGCCAGTGTTGTCTTCTTCTCCTTCTTAATGGATTGTGTTCCCTAGGCTTTTATGCCTCCTCAAGACGAACGGCCGGATAGATTCTCGAAGTGGCCTCACACACGCTGAGGGCCAAGTAATCGCTCAACTTGTTGCACGATCCACTCGCCTCGACCGCCGCTTTGAGCAACTGCCGGTTAAATGCCACGATCCAAATCCAAGGGCGGATCGTGGTTTCAACAAAGGGCCCGCCCGAGCTCGTGGTCGAGCGGGCCGCAGTTTCGGTCTAGCGCGCTTCTAGGTCGAAGCGCCAAGCACGCACCTGTGTCGAGACCGGGCCTCCGAGCCGGGGGTCCGCGACCGCGGCTACCGGTCAAAGGGTGCCTACCGCCGCCTAGCCCTCGAGGCTTAAGGTCGTGGTTTAACATGGGCCGACCTTGAGTCTCCATAGCCGAACGATTCCTGTAACTTCCTTGAGGTCGAGGTCGGCGGGAATGTAACGCCAGCCTTGAGGATATGACACTTGGCGCTTTGATCTCCATCGCCTGCAGACGGATGCGAACGGTTGGCTACACCGCCAGGTTCAAACCGCCGCCCGCCTTAATTGCACTCACAAATCGTGGCCGGCGAAGTCCTCCGGCCATGTCCGGATTTGGCGACGGCGGCTTATAAACCCAAAAAGCTGCGCAGCTTTGAGGAAGCTTCCCACCAAGCCTTTCGCCTCCAAGCCCTTCCGCCTAAGCAAGAAACCTTCCTCCCCGCCTCGACCGAGATCGCGATGACGCTATGGCTGCTTAGGAGGAGCACTGTCGCTTTCGAGGATGAAGGAACCGAGTCCCCGGGCCGCTCGACCCATACACATGGCGCTTCCGCAACGAGACCGAGCTAACCCTCAGGACGATTTAAATCGCTCGCAGACCGAAAGCACTTCGCTCCTTTTCGCTCAAGGGACCCCGGAGAGCGAAGTTCTCCGTGGTCCTCACCACCATGAGATCGAGCTCATAAACCCGTGCCAACTCCATTCTACTCTCACCATCTTTTTCCCATTGCGGCGAGGGGTTTTAGGAATCGCTCTCACCCTCGCTTCTTTCTTTCGACATTTCACCTCTTCCGCCCGTGAAGGACCCTGTGGTCGGGTGCCTCTACTTCCCAGCAATGATCGGGCTCAAGTGGTCCTTCCCAAGATTCAATCTCGGATCACGCCGTGGGCCGAGCGCCGTTCTACTTGAAGAAAGGGGAGCTCGCACGCCGTCATACCTGTGGAAAGTCCGCTGACGGAAGGAGACCCAGTACCCGGAGACTCGAGGACGCACGAAGAGGCTATTGCCGCCATACATCTTCGCGCCGAAGCTGTCTCACCGGCAAAGCGACGCTGCCGATTTCGCGGAACCGAAAGTGTCTTCGCGGAGGCGTAACGCACCCGCTTCTTCGAGATCCAGGGCGATCGACCCGACACGCGAGAGTACGCCCCGGTAAGCCCTTTCCTTCTTCGTGGTCTTGCTCGACCTACCTTCGATGGTCCCCGGCGGGCGCCTTTTGCAATTCAAGGAGTCTTGGTCGCCGACAGATGTACGAGATGTTCGGGAAATCGCGACAACTATTCCATGGACGGCCCGCCCCAAGGAACGTGGTTCGCCGAAAACCCGAGGTAAACCAATCGCACCAAGGGCTCTGCCTTAGCGCCCCGAGACTTTCTTGACCTCCTCTCGTATGCCAGTAGACCATCAAGAGCCGCTTGATATACCAAAGGATGCTCCCGCCGCCTCGGAGGGGCAAGGGCAAGAAAGGGAAGAAGAGGCCTCCCGCCGCCAGAGCGGCCCCTGGAGGCGGGCTAGCCCCACGCCGAGTGAGGGGCCGTGCCATGGTAAGGATCCCACTGGGCCGAGTTCGAGCCATACTCGCTGACCTCTGCTCGGCTGATAAATTTTTTTTTCTTGTAGCAACAGAGGCGGGGCCGCCGCCGACTTCGAGCCCCCAAATGCCCAGGTGCTCTGCTCGAGGTCCTATGACCGCCGCTGGCGACGAGCATGAGCGCCCCGAGTCCCGAGGTCCCAGTCGGTGGGCGCGAAGCGACGCGGTTTCTGTGGCACCGGGCAAGAAGATCTTCACGACTCGACGAGGCGGAGGTCGGTGACCTGTAAACCCTCAAAGACCTTAGATCGCAACGCCTCGTGATCTTTCTCGCTTAGCGATGCTTTGATCGCAGACCTTGAGCGCTCGAGCTTGAAACTTGCCCGCTTTGGACGATGGTCTGTTATCCAGGCAAGTCCGAGTCCGAGGAGGAGGACGATTCGAATTGGTCCCACGCCGCCGCGCCTAACGCGAACTCCGCCGGGTCGCCGAGCTCGGTTCCGCCGGGCGAAGTTCGACTCAAGGCCTCGACGACACGGACGATGACGAGCCCCCACCGCAACCGGGCGCTGATTTTGACACCGGCGAGGCCCATGGCGCGATCGCCGACCATGACGCACCGCCGACGTTGTTCTCCTGCCACCCCGAGGAGGACACTCAGAGCTTTATGGCGCGCCCGGCAGCACTCGAGCTCCTCCGCCGCGCCGCCCAGCGTTGAGGTTGCTGACGCCACCGCCACCGGGTGACCAGCCGCGGTGCTCCGCAGATCTCTAGCTGTGGGTCGCCAGAAGCCGAGGCCGCAAGATCTCCAGCCGCGGAGGTCGAGGATGCCGCGGTGGGACCCAACCGCCATTCCCCGTGCCGAGACGGTGAGGCCCCGGCCGCGAGGTCGGGATCGATCTCGCCGCTACCGTCGGGCGAAGTTGAGTCCACCTAAAAGGCAATGAAGACCAGCCGCCATGGGCAGGAGTTCGCCTCGCCCAAGTGCGCTAGCGGTAACCATGACCGGCCCCGACTCCAACACGGCGGCCGATGAGGAGGAGGAGATCCCTCGCGATCGTACGGACGACCGCGAGGAATTTACCCGTGCATGCCTGGAGGGCCATCTTCACGAGGTAAGGGTCTTCCTGCGAACTTCGTAGTTCGTTGTCTGAGCTCCTTGTCCTCTCACATTTTGGGCCCCCCCTTTTCGTCGTGAAGGTGATCGACCATGCCTCTCGCGGGCTACAAGGCCTTCAAGAGCATGCCGATGTGCTGATGGGCCTCCTGAACGTGATAGAGGCGCGGGAGGTCGAGCGCTCCAAGCTCATCGGGACCATCGAGGTCGAGCAGGGGGAGCTCGAGCAAGAGCCCAAGAGCCGACGATCCGCTACGGACGATGAGGGCGCAGGAGGTAGCTCACGCGGCAGAGCTCGAGGTGCCAGGTCTCCGAACGCGATTGGCTTTAAGGCTGTGGAGCAAGAACGCGACGGCCGGCCAAGGCGCCGAGGCCGAGTGGGCTAAAGTCAAAGCTCGAGAAGGCCGCCGAAGCCGACGCCTCCCCGCTGAAGGCGCCCCCGAGCTCGAGGCCAAGGTCCTGAACTCAAGAGAAGCTTGGCACGCCAACAAGGCGGCGAGGACGAGCGCGCCAAGGTTGAGGCATCGAGAAACCGCCATGACCGGCTGCTTTTCTCGGCTGGCAGGCCCCCGAGCTCGAGGCCAAGGTCTCAGAGCTCAAGGGAGACTTGAGCGCGCTTAAAAGGGTGGCGACGAGCGATGGCCCAACTCCTAGATTTAACGGCGCCGAGTCATGGATGCTCCACTGTGGCCCTCCGTAACTAGAGTGAGTTATCGCCATGAGGGCTAAGGTCGCCGAGCTCGAGCAAGAGAAGCTTGCCCGCGAGATGGCCGAGCTATAGAAGACGCATAAAGCAAGTAATGTTCAAAATAGAAAATGTGTTTGGGGAACGAGGAAACCTTGTACCGATTTAAATTGTGAGTTGGATACTTGTCCTCCCCGCTTTGCTCGCTTGCCACGCTTGTGCCCCCTTGGTCGTGGCGCCGATAGGATAGCCTTACCTCGCTGGGCCCGAGGTCGAGCGCAGCTGGCCTTGGGCACAAGACGAGACACGACGAGCTGCCACGACCAGAGAGAAGAGAAAAAGCCCGCAAGGAGTGACACAAAGCGAGCCCGCTAAGTGGATGGCCACACTCTGTGTTAATGCTCGAGCAACCATCACGACCATGCGATTTGCTCAATGTACCAGTGGCGAGGCCCCTGCCTGCCCGCACAGGGAGAGCTAGATCGCGATGAGGTTCGACCACGCTTAGCTCGGCCCATCGGGTGAACATCAAACCCGCGACACGAGACCAAGAGCAAACGTGGTACACAAGCGAAAGGTCGTGGCTCGAACATAAAAAGGCTCGCATAAAGAATGGTAACAACACAAGTGGAAGCAATCATAAAGGGCTAAAAAGGAGCAATCACTTTATTGAAATGTAAGGTATAGAGTTTACACATAAAACTTCCGGTCGATCTATGTTCCACGAGCTAGAGAGCTCTTCGCCATCGGCATCGCTAGCCTGAAGCCCTCGCGGCGATCCGCTGAAACGACTCTATAGGGGCCCTCCCACCGTGGGGGACAATTTGTTGGAGGCCGGACGAGCCCTCAATCCGCCTCTGTGGCTAGGGTCCCCAACAAGGATCTTCCTAGGTCATACCGACCGAGACGCATGTCCGCGAAGAGCTTGCGTGTAACGCGCTGATCGTGAAGCGCACGGCATCTTACTTCTTCCGCGAGGGTAAGGTCGAGACCGCTCGGCTCGGTCGACTTGGTCGACTGTCGACTTCGGCAGAGCCTAGCGTGAACCCTGGAGGCGTGATCGGCTTCGTACCAAACACGAGCCGGAAGGGTGTGGACCCCGTGGCAAGCCTTGTCGGGTACGGATAGACCATAGGACGGGAAGTTCATCCACCTGTGTCTTGCCGTAGCGCTCGAGCTCATCTCGCAACTCGCTTTGACGCTCGACGATTTGCCCGCTGCTGGCGCTGCTCGCCGCTGTTCGGGGTGAGCCACCTGCGGCATATTTTGATGCCGAAGTTCCTCGCAAAACTCCCGAACAACTCACCGTAAACCGGTACCGCTTGTCGCGATAATTTTGCATGGAACTCCGCACCGTGACCACGAACAAGCGAAAAACGAATCGCCGCCGAAAGCAAAGTTGATGGTTGAGACCGGTTCGCTCGATCCACTTGGTGAAGGTGTCGACGCCACGAACAGAAGTTCTTTCCGACCGCTGGGGAAAAGGGTCGAGGATATCCATTTCATGTCGAGAAGGGCCGTGCAAGCGATGGTCTGGAGCGCGAGGCGGCCGGTGCGACTTCCGGCGTGGAATTGGCATGCGCGCAAGCGCGACGATATCACGAAAGTATCTTGAAGAGCCACATAATACCCCATGCGGAAGGCCTTGCCGAGCATCGCCCTGCACGAAGAATGTGCTCCACAAAGCGCCCGAATGGATGTCGCTTAGTAGGTACTTACCTCCTCCGTGGAGATGCACCGCGCCAGATGTTTAAACATGCCGCCTCAGAGCTTCCTCGACGAAGCGGTATAGACTCGCCTGGCGCTGATCCGCTCTTCGGCAGGCCGGGTGGTAGGTCGCCTGCCGCAAGGAAATCATGATGGATTTGGCCCAGAAGGTGTGCTTCGATCGCCACGAGCAAGGCCTCGCCGAGATCGAGGGAGCCGCCAGCCGTTTCTGTGATGACGCCGGTGGGACCTCGCTGCCGGAGGAGGCGAGCTTGGAGAGGAAATCGCTGCCGAGTTGTCCTTCCCGGGATGTGCTTGAGCTCCAAGTTCAAACCACTTCTCCATTTTGCGACTCGCAAGGTATTTCGCCATCGAGTCTCGCGAGCATTGGTACTTTTGTTGTAATCCGGTTGACGACGAGCCGAGTCGCCTTTACACGACCAACCGGGCAAGACGCCTAAAGCCTTGTAAGCTCGAGGCCCGCCAGAGAGCTTTCAGATTTCGCCACATTATTGGTCGCCGTGAACCCAAACGAACCACGACTCACCTCGGTCGCCGCTCGGTGTGAGAATAAGGATGCCACCGAGCGCGGAAGGACCTCGAGCCGTCAAGAACATGACCTAAGGTTTTGCCTCGACTCCGCCGGGCGCAGATTATGACACACGCCGACCACGAAGTCGGGCGAGCACCGCGATTTGATGGTCGTTCGAGCGACGACCGACATCAAACGCCGGCTCCATAGCCCACTTGGCGACGCGCGCCGCCGTTCTGGTTCCGCAAGATGTTCTGCCGGAAGTTGCTCGACGCACTACTTTAATGCGCTGAAAATAGTGGCCGAGCTTGCGCGATGCCATGAGGAGAGCATACAGCAGCTTCAGACTCAGGATAGCGCCCTTCGGGCCGGCAAGACTCGGCCGACGTAATAGATTGGGTCTTCCGAGACCCCTGCTCGCCACTAGGACGGCATCGACAAGCTGGGCGGTGGGCAAGGTAGAGCAAAGAACTTCTCACCCGGCTAAGGGCGGCGCTAGGGAGGGGTGGGGACGACAGTATACCTTCAGCTCGTCGAAGGACTGGCCAAGGCCCGAGTCCACTCAAGCCCCCGTGCTTATGAGAGTTTGGAAGAATGGGAGCCCACGCCACCGAGCCTCAAGATGAACTCGCTGAGGGCGCTATGCGCGCCGTGAGGCTCAGACCGCTTGATCGAGGTCGGGGCACCATCTCTCGATCACCTCGATCTTCTCCGGATTCAGGGCCAACCCCGAGCCCCGATCATGTAGCCGAGCACCTTGCCCAACGCCCTACCTAACACGCACTTTTCGATTGAGCTTGATCTTGTGCCTGCTCAGTTGACGGTCTCCTCGAGGTCGCTAACATGGTCGCCCGGAGGGGCTCTTGACGATGATGTCGCCCACGAGACCTCAAGGTTTCGCCCGATCCGGGTTCAATTTCTTGGTCATCAGCGCCGAATGTGGCCCCCGATTATGCGCAGGCACTCAAACGACATGGTCGATAGCAATAGGTGCCAAATGGCGGATGAAGGAAGTCTTGCTCGCCGCCGACCGCCATTTTGATCTCGTAGTACCGAGTAGGCATCCAAGAAGCTCAACATCTTTGCGCTTATGTGGAGTCGACGATCCGTCGATGCGCGGAAGTGGAAGTTATCCTTCGCAAGCCGAGTTCAACCCCGTATGGTCGACGACATTCTCCACTTTCTCCCTTCTTCTCCACGATGACCGTTGGCTACCACCGAGTAATTAACCTCACGGATGAAGCCGCCTTCGTGAGCTTGTCGAGGTTCTCTTGATGACCGCGACCTTCTCCGGAGAAACGACGCAGCTTCGGCGCAAGACAGTCGAGAGCCGGATCTCACTGCAACTTGTGCTCGATCACCTCCTCGACGCCGCATGTCCGCGGGTTCCTGCTTAATATACCCTTGTTGGCGCTGGAGGAAGGTGACGAGCTCGAGTTCCTATTTGGAACTCACCGCCGAGACGTGATGCACTTGGTCGGTCGTCCTCCTCGAGCGGACGGCCTTCGTCCGCCCCACTGGCCGGATCACGCCTCAAGCGGGCGTTTTTGTCGTCGCCTCCCGATCACACTGGGCACTGTGAGGATCAAGGATACCGACTAGAGGGGGTGAATAGGAGGTTTTAAAATTTTCTTAGCTAGATTTCACGTTTTGTTATTCCTAAGTACAATTGACAATTTTAGCAATTTCAACACCTAGCAATTTTAATGATCACCGAAAAACTTATACTTAAACTACTTTAAGTACTAGAAACAAAGCAAGTTCTAGTAATGAAATAAGTGCTAGTAATCAAACAACTTCAATAATGATCAGGTGCTAGTAATGAAACAATAGTAGAAACAACGCAAACCACACAAGGATGAACTCGTGAATTTTATCCCGTGGTCTCTCGAGACTTGCTTGCCTCCCCTACTCCACGCTGAGGTGACTTGAACACTTCAAGCCGGCTCCACTTGCTTGAGCCTTCCCGATCACTATTGATAGCTCTTCCCGCCTCCGAGTAGGCGAAGCCAGGTTTTCACAACGATTGGGCCTTCTCACAACCTTCTTTGAGAAGATCACTAATCCCGATCGCCTCCAAGCCGCCTAGGAGGTGGCAACCTCCAAGAGTAATAAGCTTCGATGCTTGCTTGAGGTTGAACTTGAGTGTCTAAGGCTCAATCAATGAATGCACACTCAATTTTGCTTCTAAACCTTTCAAATGTGTGAAACTAGTGCTCAAGGTGTTTAGAAGGCTTGCAATAACTCAAAGGTATTCAATGTGGTTAAGAAGAACCCCTTACATCGCAAAAGGGGTATTTATAGCCCTCACCAACCAAAACTAGCCGCTTGGAATTTTCATCAATTTCGCCGAAAAGGCCACCCGACCGCCAACGGCCGGCCCGACCTTCTCACGGCCCAACGGTCGGAATACTATTTAATGTCAGGACAGAGACCGCTGGACAAAGTCCGGTGCGATCAATCGAGGGTCGGTCCGACCAAGACTCTCCGGCCCGACCAAGACGAGCTCGGCCGCACCGCCAAGGTAAACACGCTAACTCAAAAAAATGCCTCTCGGTGAAAAACGCACCGCCAAGGCCCGGTTGATCGTCCGTCCGGCCAGACCGACCAGTTCTTGGCCGCACCGCCTGCGGCAAAGATCCGGAGAAAACCAAACGCAGCCGCTCAGAAAAATCAGCCAAGACGCTGCACGGTTAGACGGCCATCCGGTCCGACCGGGAGAGGGTCGGTCACACCGGACATGAAAGTGGGGTTTTACCCCCGTTCTGGAGAAAGCGCACCGATGGCCGCCCGGTTGAATCAATTGTCCGGTCCGACCGACCGAGACCTGGTCAGACCGGCCATGACCATTTTTCACAGGCTGAGTAATTTCTTTGAGATGAATCTTTGTGCAAGTGCCTAAACAACCATGATTTGAGCCTTGACACCTTTTCAACCTTAAACACAGCATCAAAAGCCCCTCTTAATAGTACGGCACTAAAACTAAAAATTCGATCTTTTCCTTCGAACATCCGAGATCGGTAAAAACTACGAAGAATACTTCTAAACTTTTATACCTTTGTTCCTTTTGCTTTTCTTGATGTATGCTCCACTTTTTGCACTTTAGATCATCCGACATCTTCCGAAGAATATATTTTTCCTGTTTTCAACTTACTCACAAACAACATTAGTCATTTAACCTTGATTGTCATTAATTACCAAAACCTAAACCACATGGGGGCCTAGATGCTTTCAGCAGCATACCTGCAAGAGCCAAGGCCTTGGTCTCACACCCATGCGCCGCCTCGCAGTCGCTCAAGACGGTGATGATGCCGCTCGCCAGCAAAGATCATACATCGATGGCTATAATGGTTGGCCGCCATGAACTTAACCAAGGCAGCCGCCCGAGAATGGCGTTAGACGGAGGTCACCTCGACCACCTCAAGGTGACCACGGCTCGGCGGAAGTTGTCCGAGTCGCCAAGGTCACGGCAAGACCACCGCCTGTGGGATGGTCGAGCTCCTGAACGATCCCGAAGAAGGGTATGGCGACGCCTTGATCTTCGATCGGGAATCAGATCCGGCCGAGCGCCTCCTACCGCAAAGAAGTTTAGAGAGCCGCCGCCGACCATGACGCGCCTCACCGCGGTGTTGCCGATGGTCGGGTCACGACCAAGGCGGTCTTTAGGTCTCAAGCCATACCGAAGGGCGCCCTCCGGAGAGAAGGTGATGGTGGCCCGCCCACTTGGTGGTCGCCGATGGGCTTTCCAAATCGCAAGGTGGCTTTGACTCGCGCCGATCGTAAGCCGACGAGCCGCCAAAGATGACATCGATCCGGCCACCCGCCGAACTCCAAACCGAGGTCGCCGCGGTTCGCGTCGCTGCTCACCCCGCTTGGCCTGGTCGTCATCCTCGGAGCACGGCATGTCGCCCGCCCATCATAGAAGGCGCCCAGCTTTGTTTTGCTAAGCCTCGCAGTCCGCAGGTCGTGACCGCCGCCCTATGAAACAGTGTAACTTTGCTTCGCCATATCCCAAGCGCCTTCGCCCCTGCGCCGCATCGGTTCCGGGGCCTAGGTCGCTGGCCCTCTTGTTGGGCCGGTTCTCATACCGACGAGATCGAGGACGACCTTGGCGGGTTTTGGAGCCCTCTCGAGCTTGACTCGACCTCGAGGACTCTCGCTGGCCGTCCGCCGACACGATCACCGCTGTAGACCACCGCCGCCCGCCGGTCACGCTCCGCTTCTTAGCGATGGCGCCGTGGTCGCACGACTTCGAATTGACTCGCCGCCTCGCTTGGTTTAGACCAAGCTTACCTTGGTTGTAGTCGTGCTTCCAGCGGACTACGTCTTCCGCGTCCGTGTATCACTCCGCCATGCGGAAAAGTTTGTTGACGCTGAGCCTCGAGGTGATCTCTGTGTCTTCAGAAGGCGCCGGCCACGACGCCAACTTGAATGCCCCGATGACGGCCGCCGGAGATGCTCGAATCGTTCCTTAGCGGATAAACCGCCGACGAAATCACGCAGCGCTCGTTTCTGCCCTCAATGACACGATCCAGTCCTTCTCCTCCTGGCCGCCAGAATAACTCTCGAAGTTGGAGCAGAGGGCGCTTCCGATTTGGCGCCACGACTTGAAGGAACCAGTTTCGTTGAAAAGCCGTGTCTCGCGCCCGGCCCAAAGACGGCCGGAGGTAGTTTGCCATCACCACTTGTTTCACCGCCGCCAGATGGCGGTCGAGTAGATGGACAGAACTCGCCGGGTTCTTAGTCCCATCAGAAGCGCCGATCAGCTGGCTTGAACCGAGCCGCCATCGCGACGTGGCGCAGACCGCCGAATACGCCATGCAGCCATAGGCCGGGACAGGCGCGCGCCGGGTGTGGTCATCACCGACGAGGTCCTTGCTCGCCATCGATTGGATTCGAGGCCGCCCCGGCGATCTGCCGGTCGGGGAACGCCACGGTGCGGCGCGGAATCATCTCGTAGGTAACGCATAACGCCTCGACCTTACGGCGCTCGGGCGGACGCCCGGGAGACGCCCGCAGACTGGCCGCCATCGACTCAGAGCTCGTGTGACCGGCTCGGCTCGCCTTATGGGCGCGGCGCCCGCAGACGCCGCGCCGCCGTCCCAAAGCCTCATCCGAGCTCGCCGCCGGGGCCAGCTCTGCGCAGGGGGCGCCCAATGGTGCGCGGTGACGGCGCGACGTGTTGTCATCACTCTTCGGGAGCGGGTCCCCAGTGTTGACTTCGGTGCGGAAGGCGCGACTCTGTCGCAGACCCGACGAGCTCTTCGCCGTGGCTCGCCAAAGAGCTCCGACCTTGCCCTATCGGGTCGGTCATGACCCGGCGATATGCAGAGGCGCCCCTCGAGAGGGGCACTGGGGCCCAGTGGACGGCTTGCCCTCTCTCGGCCTCCCGCCGAGTGCGGTTATGGCTTGGTTGATGGCAACGCGCACCAACCGCGGGCGTCTTCAGGGTCTGCGGATCACGGTCATCCGTGATTTCTCCGCGCCTTTGGCCATCCGCCATCGAACGGCCGCCGAGGGGCGGCAAGTGAAGGCGAAACAGGACACGGAGTCGAGTCCGCGCTCAATCCATGCTTGAGGAAAGTCCGTCGATGAAGTGCGCCATGCTCTCGGCTCTTGGTGTTGTTCCGCGAATAAATGAAGCAACCGGCCCCACGGTGGCGCCACTGCCGACGATCGGATCGCCGACCGCAAAAAGTGAGTTAGGGTCGGTGTGATACGGACCCGAGCCGCGCTTCACTTAGTCGGAGGAAAAGTATGAACGCGGTTATGGTCGGAGTGAGACGACAACGAGCGAGAGGCCGAGATTTATACTGGTTCGAGCCCCTGGGGAGGTAATAGCTCTACTCGGCCGCCTTTATGCGCTTCTTTTGGCTAATTCTGAGTACAAGGGTGTCTTTACAGCTCAAGTTCAACAATGGCTAAGTCTAAGCTCGAGCTAGGGCGCGTTGTGTGTTGTCTTCTTCTCCTTCTCAATGGATTGTGTTCCCTAGGCTTTTATGCCTCCTCAGCACGCAACGGCCGGGCTAGATTCCCGGGAAGTGGCCCTCACGCACGTCGAGGGCCAGCGGTAACTGCTTCCCAACTTGTTGCACGCATCCACTCCTGCCCCTCGACCCGCGCCTTGAGCAACCGTCGGTCAAATGCCACGATCCGAAATCCAAGGGCGGATCGTGGCTTCGAACAAAGGGCCCGCCCGAGCTCGTGGTCGAGCGGGGCCGTGCTCGGGTCTAGCGCGCCTTTAGGTCGAAGCGCCAAGACGCACCTGTGTCGAGACGGGGGCCTCCCGAGCTCGGGGGTCCGCTGACCGCGTGCCGGTGGGTCAAAGCGCCCCACTGCCAAGATTTGTTCATAAATGCTGCTTTATTGCAAAATAGCCATGTTAGTCATTCTTTTAGAATAAGCCTTGTATATAGTTATATATAATTGCATTCTGTGCATAACTTGTTAAGTTCTTTATGTCTCATCCTTGCCAACACCCACCAATCAACAGTTGAGGAGCTATCGCCTTTGATGGAATAGGAATTCCAAGAGAATGCGAGTCACTAGGCCCAAGCCTTGTTAGTTGCCTGTGGTGAACCGATGAGTCTCCATCATTTTCTCTTTTTTTTTTTGCTGCATTTATCTTAGTTTTTATTTCAAGTCTAGCCCTGCATGGCTTAATAATGTAAGTTAGTCGTAAGATCATACACTTAGTTATATCAATAAATAGTCTTATTATTCTTATCGTTGTATATGATGTGATACTTGCCAACGTTGAGCTGTGTGCACTAGCGTTGATCCAGAGACTAGTGCAGTAAACACAATGGGTTCGAATTGGTAAATTCGGGTCCCGACAGAGGTGGTATCAGAACATACTGACTGTAGGTCTTGGCACTAGTTAGTATGGTGGTGTCCTAGGTGTGTCCAAAACTATTTTCTAAAAGGAAAATCTAAATTTTACTAAAACAACGCTATTAACTCTTCTATTCTCCACTTCTCCCCTTTGCTGAATTTTTCATTTTCTCACTGTAATTTGGAGTTGTGGACCTATTTATTTCACTTTTGAATAGATGAGGAGACAGCAGAACTACGGGGAGCGTGAGGGTGGCTATGGAGAAGAGCTATGGAAGGTTCTTCAAGTATTGGGAGGCTTCACTAGACCGATGTATAGAGGCAACTATTGGGTCATCAATAGAGTTGTGAGAGGAATTATTTGCAAGATCTTAATTTATGCAAGAGAAGATGAAAAGGCAAGAAAACCAATCAATATCACTGTGAGGAGAGCTACCTTGGTTCTCAAACATGCTCTTGAGGCCCTCGATCATATCGTAGGCATCAGATGACTCATATTGCTTCTGAAACTCAGAGTTCATCGTAGCAAGCATGAGACAGCAAACATCAAGTGAGTCATTAGTGTGCTTCTCATAAGCACACATATCAGCAGCAGAGGCATTATCAGGTAGTTCTTCAGGATAGGGCTTCTCTAGAACATATTCCTTTTTCTCTTGCTTAAGAACAATTCTCAAGTTACGATACCAATCCATAAAATTTGTTCCGGAGAGTTTTCTCTCCGTAATCCACCGCAAGTTAAAACCATTTGTGTTAACAAAGATTAGGTGTCATCTATAATGTAAATAAGCAAAGTTTCAAAGACTATGTTCATGTTAATCTTCTATTAAACAATTTTAATAAAAGATTCTCCTACTAAGATCACTTTCCCTCTGGCGATCTCGATAGGACAAGATCCATATTCACTAAAGTTCGGGTGAGACTTGTCTGCACCGCTTGAACCTAGTGACATAGGTAGGCAACACTATCGGGACCTGGATGTGCAAATCCGAAACCCTCTGTGTATTCGGCACTAGTCCAGGATCACGCTAGTGCACACAGTGGAAACATAGATGACATATCATTCCATACATCGAAATAACTAAGAATAAGCAAAATATTACTGAGTATAGCAAGCGACCTTACGGTCAAGGTTCATACATCAATGGCTCTTGGCTTAAGAAACAAATAAAACTGTTGCAGCAGAAATAAAATAACTTGGGCCATTCGACATGCCACAGGCAATCGTCTGGGGAAAACGTCTTCCTAGTCAATGTAGTCTTCATAGTACTACTCCTCTTGATATTCATTACCTGGTCCTTTCTCAGCAACTGAACAACATGGGCATAAAGCCGTGAGTACAAAACGTACTCAACAAGCCGTAGGGAAATGATGCAATATATTCATGCACGGCTTGACAAAGGATAGTCATATGGTTCATTTGCAGAAAGCAATAATTTGAATTTAAATACAATAAATAGATTGAAGGCACCGATAAAACAATAATAAATAATCGTAAATCAATGGTAGACAACATGAAGCAGAATGGCAGGCATCACCCTACATCATACGAAACAAGTATCAACCACCAAATTCAACAGTATAGCTTGAGACAACAAAACAACAGTGAACTCCCCGTTCACATCCCAACAATTCCATATTTCAAGAAACACTCTATACCCCATGTGAAATCCCCAGGCTTGTCCATGACCGCGGACACGGCTATTCGAATAGTTTTACACTCTGTAGAGGTTGTACAGCTTTACCCACAAGATATGAACATCTTTTGGTGCAATCGATATTAACACACTTCCTTTGGTGTGTCGCAGAGATATCATGACAAAACCTTTACAATGCACGTCTAAACTTGGTACTGCCCTCTAAGGTTTCGCCCCTCGGGGCCCCCTCTTGAGCCATGTGAATCTACCCGTCCATCCCGGAACCGACACATCCAATTGGCAGTACTCAAAAGTAAACAATGCAAATTAATCAGCTAGGTCTGTCCCATACCAGACTTGTGGTTGCACGGTTAGGCCCAGTTCAATGGCGCACAAGATTAAGTCCTTAAGTTGTCTCAGGCAAGACAGGCACATCCCAATGTGCTAGACAGCACCCCCTTTATTGCACGATCACTTGCCCGAGGGAAAACATTTTGTTCAACCAAGACCAATAGCATCCCCTGCCATGGTGCAACAAGTTTTACAACAGTGGTCAACAGCCACAATTCAATATCTCATTAAGTCAAGATTAACATTAGTTCACAGGTGATATGAATCCCATCGGACAACTAAGCATAGCTAAGCATAGCTATGATAACCCCATGTTAGTATTCTGATTATGTCCAACTAATAATGTCCCAACCTAAGGTTAACAATGGGTATATGGCATTTCAATAATCAAGGTGGCATAATGTCAATCAGGTGAATAGCTACTCCCAAAATTAAGCATTGATACATAAATAGCATGCAATTGTATAAAACAAAGTACATTTGCAAATATGGGTGCAATATGATCAAAGGCTACGACTTGCCTTGCTGTTCAAGCGCTGAATCTTGGTCTTCGAAGTCTCCGTTCGCTCCTTCGAGATTCACGTCTACCAGAAAAGAAAGCAACAAACCCAATAAATACAAAACAGAGACACAAACAAGCTTAAATCTGGAAATAAATGGCTCTGGAATGTAGAGCTCGATTTTCCAAAAATTTAGAAATTTGCATCGGCTCAATTGGAGTTCAGACGAAGGAGAACGGGCCTCTGAAAGTCTCTCGGGAGAGAAAATCAGAAAAATGCACAGGGGGTGACACATGTCAACACGTGATTGGCTGGAATTTTCAAAATTTCGGGAAAACAGGAAAAAGAAAAGAATTTCCGGCTGACAAGTGGGACCCATGAGTCAGAGACTCGGTCCACCGTAGACCAAGATCACCAAGGCTACCGAGCGACGACGCGGTAGACCGGCCCGCGCGGAAAACCACGCGGCGGCTAGGGCCGACGAGGCTGAATGCGGGGTGCTGACACAGCCGCCACGCGGGGAGGCTGACGGGGCAAGGTCACGGGATGGCCACGCGGCAAGCATCTGGGACATCGGCTCAGGATCGAACGGCTGAGGGATCAGAGGCGACGCTGCTCCGATCCGAAGTATTGGAGTGCGATCGAACGGCACTGGAGTAAGGAGGCAGCCGAGGGCGACGTGACAAGATCCGAGGCCTTGGCAGACGATCGGACGGCTGGCGGTCGACGAGGTGAAGACATGGGCGAGTGGAGGTGCTCACCGGCAAGGGGCAGCGCTATTCCGCCAGAGCCGAAGATGACGACCATGAAGACGGCGGAGGATGGCCGGATCGGGTGTGAGATACTACGGTTCGGGGAGAGGGCGACACGGTGGACTCAATGGTGCAACCGGTGATGGAGGAGAAGCACCGGAGTGGACAAGAAACGGTGGAGAAGTGCTCGGGTGCGGCGGAGGACTTCGGCGAGCTCTATCTCGGCGGTGACAGCATCTCAGGCAACGAGGAAGGAGGCGACGGACTCAGTGCGAATTGGGGAACACGGCACGAAGCATCTCGGGACCCTAAATTGCCCCAGGAGCGTGCCAAGCTCGGAGAACGAGGCGGCACGGCTGGGGAATTGGAACGGCCGGTGGCGCCATGTGGGGCGACGTGGCGACATCTTGACCGCACATGCGGAGCGAATCCAACGGCCGACGCAAAGCAACTGGCGCGGCGTGATCCGGACCGCAAGATCAAGCTGACGATCGAGATTAATTGGGGCTAGGGTTTCTATCGGCATGGGCTGGGCTGGCGGGAATAGGAACGGGCTGGGGCAAATTCGGCCCGAAGCGAATTTTCAAAATAAAAGCGATTTCCAATTTAATAAATACCAAAAATTCGAATGGAAGCAAATAAATTCAGAAAAATCTCCAAAAATACAGAAAAATTCCTTGAAGCACAAGGAACCCAACAAAAACTGGAAACCTTTGATTTGATGCATAGATTAATCAAATTAAATCTTTTTATTATTAGAAAATTAATATTAAGCTTCAGTTAATTCCAAGAAAATGCAAATGGTTCATTTTTTATTTTGAACATTCCAAAACTCTAAATTTTGGAATGTTACAAACACCTTGCCAATCACATCATATGTGACTCTTGCTTGTTGGGGTGGCATCTTATGCCCCGGCTCCCAACCCGACGCCCCGAAGTCCCAAATCCTATTTGGATGACTCCGATAAGCAAACCAATACTATGCATGTGATTGCACAGGTTAGGCTACACTCACCCTATTGAAAATGGAAGAGGATGGCACCCCTGACTTGTCAGAAGCTTATCCGTCAATGTACAAGACAATAGGCACAGCTATTGGAAGGGTATCTAACTTTTAATTTTTTGAGGGAAACTATTCAATCAGGTTACCATATTAACCACATATGACGTGAAAGAATAGCAAAGTAAGGTAAAGGATCACAGATAATCACATTAAACTATGAACTAGTATGGCCCATGACGTGGCGATCACTATCTCCACGACCATCCTTGTCCACCGGGCCACCAAGGTTGAAGCCTCCATAAATCTGTACTATACTACTACACCTAGCAGCTAGATACAAAATTACATGAGGATTCATAGCATCACATACCGGCGCGCAGGCCGTTATACAACAATGGACAGCTTTCAACTGCAATTAACCATGACACGCAGGTCATGAAAATAACAACCATGCATCACATACACAAAGGGTCCATATTGTTCACATCATTCCCTGCAAAAACAAGTTAGGTGTAGAATCGTATTCTAGCGCACGATGTGAACTAGTTTTAGATTAATATTCAATCTACATTCACGGCGGTTCTGTGCGGGGAACGTAGATCATATCTACAAAAACGCTATGAAAATTCCAATCTGGCTGATCATATCAAGCCGATTACCGAGCCATCAGCATGCCTCGATTTTCATAAGACCGATCATATCGATCCAGTGCGCGAGGTCCCCTTGAGAAGACAGCAACCGCATGCGACCTTGATCTGTTGGTCTGATCTGTTCGGCGCGCGCGCATCCCCGATGGTGTTACTAGCCGGTAGGGGATTTGTGCAGCTCGAATCTGAAAGGAAACAAACTAATATTTTTTATCGCGCGGAGCTATTAACTCATACCTCTACCCCAGAACTACCGATTAATCTAATCAACCCATGAACAACGGCCGCATATCACTATATGCGCTTGATCCAGATCCAATACAACACATGATCGGCTCTGATACCACTAAAGGGGAACGCGGAGGCTACGCTAGCACGAATTCAAAATTTTCTACCGTGAACACCCAGGATCACATGCAAGTAGAGGATCACGAATCGTTACCCTTGACGCACAGATGCAGCGGAAGCAGAGTCGCACGTGTAGAGGAAGTAGATGTTCATGCCCCGATCAACACTGAGCAGGTCGTAGTGTGGTCGGCGAGCAGATCATCGAGGTCGCTGAGCAGATCGTCGTAGTCTGCGAGCAGGTCGTCGATCCAACCGAATAGCGCGTCCGCATACGGCAGCCTTTCTAGCGGTATCCACACGTACCAAGCAGGAACGCCGTGCAGGGTGTGCTAGCACCTCGCCGCACAGCTAGGGTTTCTGGGGAGTGGGAAGGGCACGCGGTGGCTAAGCGTGGTCAGGGCTCAACTTATCTCACACCGCGCACCACCCCTAGCCTCGCCTTATATAGACGCACTAGTGGGCTTCAGCCCACTAGGGCTTTACCTCCTACGAGCATCATATCCTCGCGCAAAACCCATTAAACAGTTCCAACCCATTAAGTGTGTGACCCATTAGGTTTAGTGCAAGTCGGTCATGGATTCGGAAACTCCTTTCCAACCCACAGATCAATAGCGGCACCTAGCAGTATGTATTGACCCCCGAATGCACATAATACTTTATTCGGCTGAACCTTTGATACATCGCATATACCGATCCCTTTGCCACACGATACCAGTCAGGCTCAAGGCGAGATATGCGCCACCCTTGTTAGTAACTCGACCACTTCACTCGTCAATGTGATGGATATAATACCATGACTAACTCCTTAGTCACTTTAGCACAGCCGTGCACTTTTCCTATCCATCCACACCGAGGGGCCCAGAGGTATCTCTCCCATTATCTAGGAGGGGCAAATCCCATCTTGATCAATCACATCCCTGACTATGTTTCGTGGCAAATCCAGTAGTCACCTTTATAACTACCCTGTTACGGTGTAGCGTTTGATGACACCAAAGCATATGAGTCCACATGCTGGATATCCATGATGATCTCAGGTCTAAGAACCATATAGGCGTACCACTCGAGACTATACGCTGATGGCACTTTATAAGATAACAATCTCACAGCGTCTCAGAGTAGGTCTATCCGACTACCCATGTTCTCCAATATGTGTCCACATTATTGGTTAAATATCTCCATATCAATGGAATGCGAAACATTACCATCAACCAATCAATGTACTAGTCAATCACTACCACTCCTCGTAGTGATATGGACTAGGGACCCGTTTAGAATAATGTCACTATAACGATGTGTTTCGCAACCAAGTCGCACTCAGTGAACAAAGTCATGACATTAATTCTTGGAACCGATAAGCAAAGTTATCATAAGTACATGAACAAAGATGTTTGTACAATCATCCAATGATTGACCTAAGGGCATATTCCCTACAGGGAGAACTACTATGCCGCACATGAAGCCCGGCAAGATATCACATGGGATGAGTTTTTAACTGCTTTTCGCTAATATCATGTGTCTGAAGGCATGATGGATGTAAAGAAAAAATAATTCGGGGCTTTGAAGCAAGGAGATCAATCAGTGGCTGACTATCAAAATAAGTTTACTCAGCTAGCTCGCTATGCTCCTCAGGATGTCACCATAGGTAAGGCCAAGCAGTCTCACTTTATAAAATGATTGAACTCTAGATTGCAGGTGGGATTGATCACCCACAATTTTCTTGATTTTCAAAAACTGGTCAATAAGGCTCTGATCTTGGAGGATAAACGCAAGGAGCTAGGTAAGGATTGCAAGCGCAGGATGGCTAGTCAAGGAGGGCAGCCAAATCAGTTCAGATTGAGGTTGTCTCCCCAGCAGTTGGTAGGTTTCAGCCACAAGTAGCAAACAAGGCATCAACCCCAGCACCTCGCCCAATTAATCAAAATTTTCAAACGCCAACTCAAGGAGGCAATGCGCCAGGAGGGAATCAACAGTCTACTGTCAAGCGATGCTACACTTGCAATAAACTAGGACATTTTGCTAATAAGTGTTCGCAAAGAGGAGGGATCACACCGGTTCACTTAAACTTGGGAACTACACTGGCCAAGGCACCTGTGTTAGGAGGAAACAATGCATCAGTGCAAGCGGGAGCAGCACCTCAACCAACAATGAGTGGTAGGATCAACCACATCACTGTAGATAAAGCTCAAGAGGCATCGGACATCATACTAGGTAAGTTCTTGGTTAACTCAGTATTTGCTATGGTTTTATTTGATTCTGGAGCTTTGCATTCATTTGTTTCTCAGAGTTTTACGATGAAGAATGGGTTTGATGTTATGAATCTTAAATGTGAGCTGCTAGTCCAAGCCCTAGGATCTAAATTTCGATATAGTCTTGGGTGTTTGAGAGTTAAGTTGCTTATGGATAGGATAGAATTCCTAGCAAATCTTATCTTGTTGGATACCCAAACCTTAGATGTTATCTTTGGAATGGATTGGTTGTCCAAGCATAAAGCTGTTTTGGATTGTGGTCAAAGGATGGTGTCATTAGAAAGCCCTAGTGGCAAGAAAGTGAAAATTCATGCAACTGCAGTTCGTGATGGACAGTTACTGGTTAATAGTGTAAAAGTTGCTAACATAGAGGATGTGCTAGTTGTGTCGGGACCCGAATATGCAAATCCGGACCCTCTGTGTATTCAGCACTAGTCCAGGATCACGCTAGTGCACACAGTCTTAACATTGGTACATATCACAGTCATAACTAGCGAAATAATGAAGTACTTTAATTAAATACTCAAACTAGTTGGTAGACCTTATGGTCAAGTTACAAAGATACGCCTCGCAGGGCGAAGACTTATTAAAATATTCAAATGCAGTGGAAATAAAATAAACTCATGACGCCAACCAATTTGCCACAGGCAACTGACTGGGCTCGCTCCTTAGTTCATCGGCTCCTCCTGAAACTCCTCCTCCTGAGCAGGGGTTGCTTCTTCTTCAACTGAAGTTGTGTTGTTGTGGGGTGAGTACTTTGAGCACTCAAAGAAGTCATGCATGTAATGCAATTCTAATATTCTACATGCATGGCTTAGTACAAAGGATAGGCTATGGTTCATGTGCAGTACATCATTCAAGATAAACAGTAATAGATTGCAAAGCAGTAAAACAATAGTAGGAATAGTAGCTTTCACAAACAATTTAATCAGTAAACCATTTTCCGCCTTAAGTCAAGTTCAACATTACCAACCCAAGCATTTCCCATAAACAAGTTATTTTCATGAAAATCTAACCCTTGATCAGAATCAATGAAGCGATGCTCAATACCGTGAGTACGGCTATTCAATAGATTGTACACTCAGAGGTTATACACTATACCCACAAGATACTGATCAAATACCACCAAGGCAAGTAACCGTGAATAAAGCCTTTCCAAAGTTCCAGATAAACCCAAGATCGCCGCTAAGGTTTCAACTTTGGAGGGATGGTTACCACACCTGTGGCCCCCTCTTGCGCCATGTGAGTACTCACCCGCTCCTCCGGCCCCACACCACCACGACAGTACCAAAGAATAGATTTCCCAGTTTACTCAGCTAGGCCCGTCCCATTACAGAGCTTGTGGTTGTATGAAAGACTCAGTTCAAATGCTCGCAAGGTTAAGTCCTTAGTTGACCGAGGCAAGACTAACCAAGTGTGATCTCCATATCAAAACCAATCAAAACCAAATACGACCGCCCAGTTGCCACTCTTGGCCCACCAGAAACCATCTTGCCACATGCCTCAGTCTAAATCATTTTCCCACCCTGGTTCTTTACCATTGCACCACGTGCCAACATCAACTCAATAACACATGGCTCATTCACAAAACACTTTCCATATCTCATTAAGTCAATATTAACTTTGGTATTCCAAAATCATGAAATATCCACGTGGCAGGGCTAAGCATACTACTTACGGTCTACTCAACCCATGTTGGCCAATTATTAATGTCCAACTATTAATCCACAACCTAGGGTGACAAATGATTCATGGCCTACAATTATATTCAACAAGGTGGCATACAAGAACTAGGCATTTAGCTAATCCCAAAATTCACTCAAACCAATTTTTATTAAATTAGCATGCAATAAATTAAATCAAATAATTTTTCTATGATGGGTTCAACATGATCAAACACAACTTGCCTTCAAAAATTATTGGTTCGGTTCTGAGCTTGCTCTCGGTCGTAACTTCTCCTCGAAACCTTCGCACTTCAACGCTCACGCGTAACGCAAATAAACAACAATAAATAAATAATACAGAGAGCAACTCAAGTCAAAAATTCAATTAAAATTCACTAACAGAAAGAGCTTGATTTTACAAATTTATAGAAATTGGAATCACTCAAATTGGAGTTAAAACGCAAAGTTATAAGCGCTTGAAGTTTCAAAATACATTTTAAATCAATAATCCGAATTAAATAAATATTTTCCTTTTGGGAAAAATAATTATTGCGCTATCTTTGACACGGTCGCCACCAGAGAATGACACGTGGCCTTTGCCGACGTGGGCACCGACCGGCCCGTCGCGGGACGCCAAGATGACGCCATCGTGGACGTCGGCCGACGACTTACCAAATTACCGGCTGTGGGACCCACCGTGGCGTCGGCGACGTCACCGGTTGGTCGCGGGCAGACGTCGCGAGCCAGCTGCCGGTGACGCGTCGCGCAATCGACGTGCGGCTCGGTGTGCCACGCGTCACGACGCGATTGGCTGCGGTGCGGTGCGATCCGAGCCGTTGTTTCTAGATCTAATGGTTGAGAATTGAAGATGAGGTTTATTGCTCAAGGCGGCGTGGCGAGATCCGGATCGTTGACGCGCGATCGACGGCGGTAGAAGCTTCGGGCTCGGCGACGATGGCGCGGCGGCTCTGCTTCACTCGAGACGAAGACGACGACGTGCGGCGCGGCGTTTCAGGGCTCCTCCGGCGACGTGCGGTGATGCTTCAAGCGGCGCGACACGCCGAGTCCAATGGCACCAACGGCAAGTGAGGGTGGTGGCGGGCGCACGGACGGCGCAAGGAACGCGGCGGCGGCCGGGAACTTCAGCGAGGTTGTGCGGCGAAACGCGGCGGCTTTCGGGCAAAGGTGCGGTGTACGGCTGGGTGCGGCGCGAGGTGGGGCTCACGTCACGGGTGGCGACGCTTTAAATAGGAGCCTCGACATCCGTGAAATTCGCGGAAACCGAGGCCCACTCGGTTGCGGCGGCGACTCGGAGAGGATCGACGTGGCAAAACGTGGGCCCTTGGATGAAGATCGGACGGCTGCGGCGCTAGGGTTTTTCCGAGCTGGGCCGCATAGTGTTCGGCGCAACACTGTTCATCCAATTTTTAATTCTTTTCCGATTAAAAATAATTCCCAAAAATCAAATAATTCATTTGGGGCATTAAAAATACTAGAAAAATTCTGGAAAAATTCTCAAAAATATTTTAAGACATTTGGGACTCAAATAAAATATTTGCAACAAAATTTTATTTTAAATTTTCTATTATTTAATTAATTTGGTAAATGGCTTAACTCAAAAATAAATCCAAATAAATTCTAAAAATTTCTCAAAAATTCAAAATACCACTTTAATGCAAGAAAAGCAAAAATTGGGATGTTACAAGTTGTTAGAGAATTTCTAGAAGTTTTCCCTGAAGATTTACCGGGTATGCCACTAGATCGGGATATTGAATTCGTTATTGAGTTAGTGCTCCAATAGCAAAGGGACCATATCGGATGTCAACAGATGAGTTAGTTGAGATGGAGAAGCAGATTGAGGAGCTGCTTGAGAATAGTTTCATTTGACCAAGTTCTTCCCCATGGGGAGCATCTGTTTTGTTCGTCAGAAAGAAGGATAGAAGTTTAAGAATGTGTGTTGATTATCATGCACTGAATGAAGTGTCGATCAAGAATAAGTATCCTTGGCCTAGGATCGATGATTTGTTTGATCAGTTGAGAGGAGTAGGAGTTTTCTCCAAGATAGATCTTCAATCACGATATCATCAGTTGAAGATTCGAGCAGACGATGTTCCTAAGACTGCATTGTCTACACGACATGGACATTATGAGTTCACAGTCATATCTTTTGGACTGACGAATGCTCCGGCATATTTCATGAACATGATGAACAAGGTGTTCATAGATTATTTGGACAATTTTGTTATTGTTTTCATCGATGACATTCTCGTATACTCCAATACGAGAGAAGAGCATGCAGAACATTTGAGATTGGTTTTGGAAAGGTTGCGAGAGCAGTAGTTGTATGCAAAGTCCAGCAAGTGTGATTTTTGGAAAGAGAAGGTTGAGTTTCTTAACCATGTAATGATAGCTAAAGGGGTCGCTGTTGATCCAAGCAGGTTAAGGCAGTGTTACATTAGAGCAACCAAAATCTATCACTTAGATTCGTAGTTTTCTGGGAATGGTGGGTTATTACCGTCAATTCATAGAAGGGTTTTCGATGATTACTAGACCTCTTACACAACTGTTAAAGAAAGAGAAAAAGTTTGCATGGACGCTAGAGTGCGAAAAGAGCTTTCTGGAGTTGAAGAAGTGGTTAACATCAGCACCTGTGTTAGTATTACCAGATGTGCAGAACGGTTTCACAAATATTGTGACACTTCAAGACAAGGTCTTGGGTGTGTGTTGATACAGAATGGTAAGGTTGTCGCCTATGCGTCGAGGTAGTTCAGGCCGTATGAGGAGAATTATCCAACGCATGATCTGGAGTTAGCTGCCGTAGTGCATACTTTGAAAATATGGCATCATTATCTTATTGGAAATAGATGTGAGATATATACAGACTATAAGAGTCTAAAGTATATATTCACCTAGTCAGATCTCAATATGAGGCAAAGAAGATGGCTGGAATTGATCAAAGATTAAAATATTGGAATCCATTACCACCCTGGAAAGGCCAATGTGGTAGCCGATGCTTTCAGTCGTAAGACCCACAGCATAAATATGATGACAATAAGCGATCAACCGGAGTTGTGCAAAGAGTTGTAGAAGCAAAAATTGGAAGTTGTTCCACAAGGTATTCTAGCTGCTGTGGAACTGAAGCCAACGCTTGAAGATCAAATCAGAGAAGGTCAAAACGATGATGAGAAAATCAGTAGGATCAGGTCCAAGAAGGATGAAGGCTTGGCTGAGGATTTCATTGAGGATAACCAAGGTACCATATGGTTCAAAGGCCGAATTTGTGTCCTGAGCAAGGCGGAGGTTAAACAGTTGATTCTTGAAGAGGCTCATAACTCTAAGTATTCGATTCACCCAGGAAGTACTAAGATGTATCAAGATCTTAAGGGAGGATTTTGGTGGCCTAACATGAAGCGTGAGGTAGCTGAACACGTTGCGTTGTGTGATGTATGCCAAAGGGTAAAAAGCTATGCATCAAAGGCCTGACAATTTGTTACAACCACTGAAGGTTCCAAAGTGGAAGTGGGAGGGAATCAAAATGGATTTCATCACTAGTTTGCCTAAGACTTAGAGAGGATATGATTTCATATGGGTCATCATTGATTGGTTGACCAAAGTCGCTCACTTCATTCCAGTGAAGACAATTTATTTAGGAGATCATTTGGCAAAGCTGTATATGTCAAGGATTGTGTGTTTGCATGGTGTGCCCAAGAAAATTGTGTCAGATAGAGGTACCCAATTTACCTTAAGGTTTTGAAACAAGATGCATGAAGCAATGGGAACTTGCTTGAATTTCAGCACAGTGTATCATCCGTAGATAGATGGTCAGACAGAAAGGGTTAATCAGATATTGGAGGATATGTTGAGAGCTTGTGCATTAGCTTATGCTATATCATAGGATAAGTGTTTGCCGTATGCAAAATTCAGCTACAACAACAGTTATCAGGCTAGTTTGCAAATGTCACCATTTGAGGCTTTATTTGACCGTGCCTATCATACCCTGTTGAATTGGAATGAAATGGGAGAGCATTCGGTATTTGAGCCTGATATTCTCAAGGAAGCTGAAGAGCAAGTTGCTATGATTAGAGAAAGGTTGAAAATAGCACAGTCAAGGCAAAAGAGCTAAGCTGACAATTGCCGTCACGATCTGAGCTTTGAGACAATTGATTTCATATATCTTAGAGTTACCCCTCTTAAAAGAGTCAAAAGGTTCCACGTCAAGGGAATGCTTGCGCCAAGATATATTGGACCGTTCAAAATTTTGAGCCTGCGAAGAGAGGTTGCTTATCAATTGGAATTATCACAGTCATTGGCAGGACTTCATGATGTGTTTCATCTGTCGTAGCTTAAGAAATGTCTTAGAGTATCAACAGAACAGACGCAGTTAGAAACAATTGATCTGCAAGAGGATCTAACCTACAAGGAGCAGCCAGTCAAGATTTTGAATGTGGTGGAGCGCAAGACCAGAAATAGGTCTGTCTATTTTTACAAAGTTCGGTGGAGCAACCATTTTGAGAATGACCTAAAGTCAGAATTCCCAAACCTGTTCCCTAGTTAGTCCTGAATCTCAAGGTCAAGATTCTGTTAAGGGGGAGGTTTGTAACATCAAAAAATTTGCCTTACTATTATTTTATTTCTATATGCATGTTTTGTGATTTTTCTAAATTTATTGGATTTTTTGGACTTTATTGGAATTAATTTTAAAATTTAATATGTTGGCCATTTGAGAGAACTAGCTATTTATAGATAAAAATAAGTTTTTGTTTTGCTAAAAATATTTTATTTAAGTTTGAAATGTCTCAAAGTATTTTTGATAATTTTCTTAGATTTTTCCTGATATTTTTATTGCTCAAAACTAATTAAACTAATTTCTAAAATAATTTTAACTAAAAAATCCGAGAAAATTTGTTTGAATAGTATCGACCCGAGGCCCAATATTGTGCGTGCTTGGCTCAGCACTGTGCGGCCCGCTCGGCTTGCATTCAAGCCCTTTTACCGTTGACCATTGGATCTGCATCGCAAGGTCGTTATCAAGCCACGTCGTTGGAGCAGGATCAGCCATTGCATCACGAAGGAGCGGTGGCAATCGGAAGAAAAAGATGGAAACCCTAGCGCATATGGGCCATTGGATTCAAATCTAGAGGTGGAGGTTAAGTCGCGTCTGTTAAGGGAAGTTAGGATCATATCCATCGATCGGTTGAGGAGCGGATCTGATCATGCCGCATCAGCAAGCTTGTAACATCGTAGATTATTTCCAAGTTAAGGAAAATCGTGTTGGAGGTGTGGGCCAGTCTTTGAGCTTTTGGATTTGGATTTTGACCCTTGTATGAAGGGTTCCTCTAATCCTAGCCCTTCCCCTCGCCTAATTCCCCACACAATTTTTCTCCTCCCTGGCACATGCTCCTAGGCAGCAGCTCTTCCTCTCCCTGGCGCCTCCCCCCATGGCAGCAGCACTTCCTCTTCCTCCAGCGCCTCCCCAGCTCCTGCTTCCTCCTGGCTTCCTCCCTGGGCAAGCTCCTCTCTCCTGGCTGTGCGCCTCTAGCAGTTTCCTCCCTGGCGCAGCAAGTTCCTCCCCAGCCGAGTCCTCCATCCCTTACTGATTTGGCACTTGGAGTTAAGGTAAAAAGTCTTAGGATTTGATTTTGAAGTTTTGGCTGGGTTTAGGGGTGTTGCCATGGTAGTTCTAGTTGATGTATTGCTGTGTTTGTGGTGGATTTGGGAGAGAACCCTTGTGCTAGTCAAATTTATGATTTCAGGTAGCACAGGTCTTGTCATTAGGGTTGTGATTTGAGGGCGTTAGAGGCATTTCCTGGAGGGTTGGTAGTGGAAGAAATTGTAGATCTTGATCTCACATTTAATTAGAGTTTAAGAACTAGAATTTTGGTTTAGTCGTTTAGAAGTTATACTATTTTCTTTGCCTGTTGCGCAATCTCTGTTCTAGCAGGCAGCAGTCGTGTTAAACTGCGATTTTGGGCAACTTTAAAGCTGATTTCAAATTTTTCAATAACTAGAGTTTTGACGAGGGCTGGGCGTCCCTTGACCGGTCAGCAGGCTCCCAGGCTCGGGAGGCCCCGACCACGACCTGGGCGTCGTTGGGCCCCGCGCGACCTGGGTGTTGTTGGGCCCCGGGCGACCTCGAGTTCGAGCGGTGAGAGGCCTTATCCCCGCTCGACCTCGACCTCAACCCGGGCATGCGTTTACTCGACGGTTACTAAGATCCGAGTGACTGCGTCAAGGCGAAAGTGGGCGGCGCTTTCGAGCGATTCGATCCACCTTCAATGCGCACGAAGCCACTTCAGGAATCTCCCGCCTGCGAGCAACATTCGAAAGTGATTATAAGGCGGTCAGGTATGCATGTACAAAACACGAACACACAAGAACTCGAGCATTAGACATCGCCATTGTTGAGCTCAAGCTGTAATACACATCTGTACTCGATAGTAACAAAGATCACCGCCGCAGGGTGACTGGAGTAGAGCTATTACCTTCGCAGGGGCTCGAACCAGTATAAATCCCCGTCTCACGCTTGCTGTCGCCTAGCTCCGACCTCCAGCACGTTGAGCCCTTCTCATTGAGCCAAGCCCCTCTCAGGTCCCAAGTCTTACTGACCCCTGTTTCATTTCTGCGGTTGGCGATCCCGATCGTCGATAGCTGGCGCCCACCGTGGGGCCCGATTGGCTTTGCTCATTTGCGTGAAAACCCAAGATCTCGGGAGCATGGCGCGTCAATGGACATTCCTCGAAGCGAGGCTCGGCGCGCTGCTCGACTCGCCCCTCGTTTTCACCCTCGCCACCACCACGCCGAACGACACGCCCTCGATGGCGCATACCATGGCGCTGGAGAAGCTACGGACGGCCGCGGACCCGCAGACTCGAGGACGCCATCCGGATGGTCAATATCGCCATCAACCAAGCTTATAACCGCCCGCTGGAGGACCAGAGAGGACCGCGATTCATCGCCATCCTGCATTCTCCTTCAGAGAGCGCCTCGCGCTTATCGCCCGGTCATGGTTGATCTCGATAGAGCGAGGTCGGAGCTTTTGGCCGAGCCACGCCGAAGAGCTCGATCGGGCGCGACCGAGGCCATGCCACCGCAAAGACCGGCCAAGACTGGGACCCACTTCGAGAAGTGACGACAACTCATCGCGCCGCCAACAAGACTCGCGAACGCCACCCGTGCAGGGGGCACCCTCTCGCCAGCAGCGGTCTCGGGACGTGGCTTTGACGCCGCCACATCTCCGTCTCGCAAGTACCAACCCGAGCAAGGTCAGACGCGAACCGGGCTCCCCGAGCTCCACATCGTCCAGCAGCGAGTCGGGAGGCCTTTCCCCCGATGTTCCGCCCAGCGCCACGGGTCCAGATCGCTCAAGCATTTCCTGTGTGACTCGCAAGACAAGGTCATGGTCGCTTCGCCAAAAGTCGGGCCGCCAAGGCGGCCTCGACTCTGAGTCCAGCGGCAGCGAGGGCCTTGTCGGCGACGACCACACCCGGCGTGCACCTGTCCCCGCCTACGGCTGCATGGCGTACTCCGACGACCTTCACCGCGTGCGCTGGCCGGCTCGGTTCAAGCCGGCGTTGATAGAGCGCTTCGATGGGACCAAGAACCCCGACGAGTTCCTATCCATCTACTCGACCGCCATCTTGGCGGCCGGAGGCGATGAGCTCGTGATGGCGAATTACCTCCCGACCGCCCCGACGGCGCCAGACGGACTGCTCTTCAACCGAAGCTGGCTCCTTTAGGTCGTGGCGCCAAATTCAGAGCGCCCGCTTCCAACTTTCGTAGAGTTGCTACGATAAAACCGGGAGGGAGAAGGACTGATCGCGTCTAACTAGGAAAAGAACGAGCCGCTTGTGACTTCGCGGCGGCGATTTATCCGCACAAGGAACTCGATCCCGAGCATCTCCGACAAGGCCGCTATAAAGGCGTTCAAGTTCAAGGCGTCGCGATCGGCGACGCCACCGAGGACCTGGAGATTACCTCAAGGCTCAGCGTCAACAAGCTTTTCCGTATGGCAGAGTGGTACGCAGATACGGATGACGCTGTCCACTGGAAACGCGACTACGACCAAGGTAAGCTCAGTCTGAACCCCACATAGGCTGGGCCATACAACTCCAAGGGCGCCGACCACGGCGCCACGCCAAGAAGCTGCGGATCGCAGAACAGCGGAGGCCTGCCACGAGTGATCGTCTCGGCAGACGGCCAGCGCGAGATCCTTGAAGTCCGAGATCGAGCTCGGGAGGGGTCCCAACCTCGCCAAGGTCGGTCTCGACCTCGTCAGGCGCAAAACCATCCCCAGCAGGAGGGCCGACGGCCTAGGCCCCGGCGGACCGATCCTCGGCCGCAGGGGGCTGAGGGGAGTCCAGGATACGATGAAGCAAAGTTCTGCTTGTTCCATAGGGTAGCTGGCCACGACCTGCGAACCTGCAGGGCTTGGCAAAGCAAGCTGGAAGCTTTCTACGATGGTCGGGAGAAATGCCCGTGTTGCTTAAAGAAGAGGACCAATGGACAGGTGAACGCCGGGCGGACCAGATGACCTCGACCGAGTTCCAACAAGGCGAAGCGCCAGATCGATGTTATCTTCTATGCTCGTCGGCTTACTACCCGGCCATGAGCTCAAGGCCGCCTCGGAACCATCTTCCAGTCGTCACGGAGGCCCATCGAAAGCAAAGATCGCAAGTGGGTCAGCCACCATCACCTTTTCTCCAGAGGACGACTTCAAGGTATGACCTAAGATCCAAGACCGCTTCGGTCATGACCCCGACCATTAGCAACACCGCGGCTGGCCGAGTCATGGTCGACGCAGTAGCTCCCTTAACTTGCCGCAGGTCGAGCGCTTGACCGGATGCTGATTCCCGGCCGAAGGTCAAGAGCATCGCCGTCCCCTTCTTCGGGATCGCCCCGGAGCTCGACCGTCCCTTTGGGGGGTGGTGGTCTTGCCGTCACCTTGGCGACTCGGCCAATTTCCGCACCGAGTGATAACATTCGAGGTGGTCGAGGGGGACCTCCCTGCATAACGCCATCCTCGGCGTAATTCGCTACCGATCAAGTTCATGGCGGCCAATCACTATGGCCATCGGTGCATGAAGTTGCTCGCCCCAATGGCATCATAAGCGTGCGGGCGATCTACAAAGCACACACGGTGCGAGACCAAGGCCCCGCCCTTGCCAAGATAAGCCCCATGCGAGGCCCGGATGCGATGGTGAAGAGCGCCGCCGAAGACAACAATCAGCCAGCTGGGGGACGAAGGTCAGGTTACCGAGGAAGGCGATCCGACCAGATGCATCCATGTCTCCTAAGAGCCGAAGTTCCAAATAGAACTCGAGCTCGTCACTTTCTCCGCGCCAACAAGGGCATATTCGCTGGGAGCCTACGACATGCCCGGCGCCCCGAGGGAGGTGATCGAGCACACGTTACAGTGAGACCCGACTCGACCAGGCGCGCCAAATCGCGCTGCTTTCCTCCGAGAAGGTCGCGGTCATCAAGGAAAATCTCGAGAAGCTTTTGAAGGCCGGCTTCATTCGCGAGATCGACTACTCGAGTGGTCGCCAACCCGGCCATCGCCCGTAAGAAGGGCGAAAGTGGAGAATGTCGCGGATCACACGATTGAACTCGGCCCGCCAAGGACAACTTCCGCCATCACAAGATCGACCGGATCATTGACTCCACCGCAAACGCCAAGATGCTAAGCTTTTGGACGCCTATTCGTGGTACCATCAGATCAAGTGGCGGTCGACGAGAGCAAGACATCGCTCATCACCCCGCTCAAAGACTCATCGCTACACAACCATGTCGCTTGGTCTGCGCAATGCGGGGCCACGCCCAGCGTCGATGACTGAAGACGCTCGACCCCAGATCGGTCGCAGAACTCGGAGGTCTACGTGGATCTACATCATTGTCAAGAGCTCCTCCGAGGGCTTACCACGTTCGCGACCTCGAGGAAACCTTCAACAACCTGAACAGGCACAAGATCAAGCTCAACCCCGAGAAGTGTGTGTTCGGTGCCACGTCAGGGAAGGTGCTCGGCTACATGATCGGGGGCTCGGGGGTTGGCCCGAACCCAGAAAAGATCGAGGCGACGAGAAGATGGCGCCCGACCTGGCCAGCAGGTGCAAAGCCTCACAGCCACATGGCGCCCTCGGAAGTTCATCTCGAGGCTCATGGCGTGGGCTTCCGCTTCTTCAGAGCTCTACGCAAGCATGGGAGCTTCGAGTGGACGCTGGAGGCACAACGGTCCTTTGACGAGCTAAAGGTATACCTGTCGACCCCACCCCTGCTTACGACCCCGCAACCCGGCGAGAAATTGCTGCTCTACCTTGCGGCCACCGCTCATTGCCGCTGCTGGCCCGGTGGCCGCGGGGATCCCAAAAAGACCCGATCTATTATGTCAAGTCCCGCGACGGCTCGAAAGAACGCTACCCGCAGTACAAAAATTGTCAGACGCTTCTTCTCATGGCCAGCAAGCTTCGACATTATTTCCAGCACACTCGTGGTCGCCCGAGCAATTTTCCACTCGGGGACATCTTATGGAACCCGTATATGCACGCTTAATCTCCAAGTGGGCTATGGAGTTGGCGGCATTCGATATCCAGGTTGTAGCCCGAACGGCCATCAAGTCGCAGGCGCTTGCCGACTTCGTGGTCGAGCAAACGTCACAACCTGCGCCCGATCCTGAGGTCGAGGAAGAAAAGCCCTGGACCATGTTCTTCGACAGCTCGAGGTCCTTCAAGCACTCGGGGGCTGGAATTCTTATTCTCACCCCGCGCGGCAACCACTTGAGGTACGTAGTTCGCTTTGAGTTTCCAGCGACCAACAACGTGGCCGAGTATGAAGCTCTCTTGGTAGGCCTACGAGCTTGCAAAGCGTTGGGAGTGCGTCGGTTGGTCGTTAAAGGCGACTCCCAGCTCGTCGTCAATCAATACAACGAGGAGTACCAGTGCTCGGACGACTCAATGGCGAAGTACCTAGCCGAGGTGCGCAAGATGGAGAAATGGTTTCAGAACCTGGAGCTCCAGCACATACCAAGGAGAGACAACACGGGTGCCGACTCCCTCTCCAAGCTCGCCTCCTCCGACGACGAGGTCTCACCCGATGTCATCCTGGAGACCATGGTGGCTCCTCGATCTCTTCCTCAGAGGTCTTGCTCGCCGTGGTCGAAGGTACTCCCTCCGGCTGAACCAACTTAACTTCCTTGCAAGAGGCGACTATCGCACCGACCGCCGAGAGGAGCAGTGACCAAGCGGGCGAGTTTGTACACGCCGTCGGGGACGCCTACAAAGCGGAACATTTCGCATTCGACACTGCATCTCTACAGAGGAGGGTAAGTACTGTTAAATGACATTCATTCACCTCATGAGCGCACTCTTCGCGACAGATTTATGGTCGGCAAGGCATTCTGTATAGGGTATTACTAGCCTTCGGCGCTTTAGGATGCTCGTGACATTGTCCGCACCTGTCGAGCATGCCAGTTTCACGCCCGGAAGTCGCATCAACCCGCATATGCGCTTCAGACTATCCCACTTGCCTGGCCCTTCTCGACCTGGGGGCTGGACATCCTCGGCCCTTTTCCTCAAGCGGTCGGCAGCAAGAAGTTCCTGTTCGTTGCTGTGGATACTTTTACCAAGTGGATTGAAGCTGAGCCGGTCTCGACCATCACTGCTCGGGCGGCCGTCCGTTTCTTCCGCTTGTTCGTGGTCACCAGGTACGGGATCCCATGCAAGATTATCACTGACAACGGTAAGTTTACTAGTGAGTTGTTCCAGGAGTTTTGCGAGGGCCTCGGCATCAAAGTGTGCTTTGCTTCTGTGGCTCACCCCCAGAGCAACGGAGCGGCGGAACGCCGCCAATGACCAAATCGCCCAGTATGCCAAGAAACGAGTTGCATATGAGCTCGAACGCCACGGCAAGACACGAGTGGACGAACTTCCCACCGCCTTATGGTCTATTCGCACCACATCCACCGAGCCACGTGGTCCACTCCTTCCACCGTGTTGATCTTGGCCGCCCCGCCTCCTCGAGGTTCTACTGGCTCTACCAGGTCACTTGGTCGACCAGTCGACTTGAAAGCACGAACGGCTCTCGACCTTACCCTCAGAGAAGAAGTAAGATGTCGCAGATCGCCACGATCAACGACTATCAAGAAGCTCTTTGCAGACATGCGTCCCGGTCGGTACGACCTAGGAAGCTCCTTGTTGGGGACCTAGCCCTGAGACGGATTCAGAGCTCGTCCAACACCAACAAGCTATCCCCGCGGTGGGAGGGCCCCTATAGAGTCGTTTCAACAGATCGCATGGGGGCTTACCGGCTAGCGATGCCCGATGGCAGAGAGCTCTCTAGCTCATGGAACATAGATCAGCTTCGGAAGTTTTATGCCTGAGACGGATTCAGAGCTCGTCCAACACCAACAAGCTATCCTCATGTGGGAGGGCCCCTATAGAGTCGTTTCAACAGATCGCATGGGGCTTACTCTATTAGCGATGCCCGATGGCGAGAGCTCTCTAGCTCATGGAACATAGATCACTTCGAAGTTTTATGTAACCTCTATACCTTAAATTTTCAAAGAAAACTGTTCTTCTATTCTCGCCCTTATAACTTTTTTCATTTGTAACTACATGCCATTATTTCTCGATACTTTTCGAGCACGACCTTTGCATCAAGCAGACTCGCTCTTGGTCTAAAGCCCCGCGAGCTTAACGTTCACCCCCAGTGGTCGAGCTAAGCGTAAGCCGAATCTATTCGCAATCTGGCTCTCCCCTGTGCCCGAGCTCGAGCCAAAAGCCTCGCGGTTTTGACCGTAGTGTGCGTGGTCGAGGTCGTGATTCGAACGTTAGTCTGGGTGCGACCATCTCTTTATTGAACTCGCTTTTGTCACGATCTTTCCCTGCGAACCCTTCCTCAACTCTGTAGGTCGTGGTCGATCGCTCTCAACTCGCAGTCGTGGTCGATCGCTCGAGTCTGTCTTGTGTCCAAGGCCGGCGCTGCTCGACCTTGGAACCAACGGGGGCTGGATGAGGATACCGCATCAACGCACGACCTAAGAAGCCTCGGACTAAGAACGCACAAGGGCTTAACTCCAAATATCCTCGACTATGAAATTATACCAAGACAAAAGTCTTTCTTTGTTCTCCAAAAGGAATTTGGCTCTGTTAGAACATTTTGCTCTAAAACGCTTCTTCTGTGCCGCCATCTCATGAAAGCAAGCTTCTCGCTTGAGCTCGCTACCTTGGTGTCAAGGTCGCTATCTCACTCTGCTTGGAGGGCTCGCGTGGAGGCATCCGCCGCTTCAGCGCCGCTTGTCTTCGAGTTGGGCAGGCGCTCCTTGCCGCTTTGCTGATGCGCCCGAGCTTCTCCTCGAGCCCCAGGGTCTTGGCCTCGAGCCCGGGAGACGCCTTCTCCGCAGAAGCCTTCTCCAGCGCCTCAACCTTGGACTGCTCGGCCTCGAACGCCTTGCTAGCGCGCTCGAGCTTCCCCTCAAGCTCGAGGATTTTGGCCTCGAGCTCGGGGGACGCCTTCACCGTGGAGGACGCCTGCTCCGCAGCGGCCTTCTCCATCGCCTCGACCTTGGCCCGCTCGGCCTCGACCGCCTCGTTGGCGTGCCCAAGCCTCTCTTCGAGCTCCAGGACCTTGGCCTCAAGCTCGGGGGACGCCTTCGCCAGGGAGGATGCCCGCTCCGCAGCAGCCTTCTCCAGCGCTTCGACCTTGGCTCGCTCGGCCGTGAACGCCTTGACCGACCGCATGCGCTCTTGCTCCACGGCCTTGAAGCCATGCTCGCACGCGGAGGTCCTGGTGCCTTTCGAGCTTCGGCGCGTGGGCTACCTCCTGCGCCTCATCGTTCGGCGAAGATCGACAAGCTCCCCGCCTTCGCCGAGCTCCGCTTGATCGACCTCGATGGTCTTGATGAGCCTCGAGCGCTCAGCCTCCCGCGCCTCCACCGTGTTCAGGAGGCCCCTCAGTACATCGGTGTGCTCTTGAAGGCCTTGCAGCCCTAGGGAGACATGGTCGACCGCCTTCACAACAGAAAGGGTGGCCCGAATTAAGAAAGGAAACAAGGAACTCAGGCTAACAAGCTACGGGGTGCGCGGAGGGGCCCTTACCCCGCGAAGTCGATTCTCCAGGCGTGAGCGGGTATATTCTTCGTGATCGTCGATACGGTCACGGGAGATTTCCTCCTCGTCGCCCACTGCTCCTGGGGTGAGGTCGACCGCAGCCCCCACCGGCGCACTAGGGCTAGGATCTTTAGGCTCTCGGCCGGATTCCGATTCCGCCGCCTCCTCCAGAGGGTTCGCTCGCTCGGCAGGGAGGGGCGACAACAACGCTGGCCCCACCTCCGTGGTCGTGGCTCGCTCGCCTCCGGCTACGAGGAGCGGTGACCGCCCCGCAGAAGGCCTCATGGGCATGACAACCTCCGTGGCCTAGGATGCCACGACCTCGATTCCCGGCATGGCATGGCTCGCGCTGGTTCACGACGCTCCTGCGGCGGTGCCGTCTTCGGTGGCTGGTGGCGTCGCGACTTGGGCGCCCGAAGTGGCCGTGGTCGGGTGAGCTTGGGGCGACTCCGCGGCGTTGACCGTGGCACTCTGGGTGCCCTTCCCCGCGCCGACCTCAGGAGGTCGGCCAATGCGACGGCCACCGCCCGCGCCGGTCAGAATCCTCATCGTCGCGGGCCGGTTTTCCTCCTCGCCGGGTCGTCGACCCTTGGTAGAACTCACCAACCGGGTCGGGCTTGAGGCTTCGAGGGGTCGCGTCGGCGTGAAGGTCGACGCGGGGCCAGCACGAAGACGTTCTCCTCCTCCTCGGACTCGAACTCGCCCTGGACAACAGCCATCGTAAAAACGGGCAAGTCTCGAGCGCGGGCGCTCAAGGTCTGCGATCAAGAACAGGCACTAAGCAGGAAAGACACGGAGGGGGCAGAGCGAACTGAAAAGCCAAAAAACTCACCTGAGTCACCAGCCTTCGCCTTATCGAGGGCCGGCATAGGTCTTGCTGCCCGATGTCGCAGGGTGCTTTGCCGCGCCCATCGGCACAGGACCTCGGGGCTCGTGCCGGGTCTGCGTCATCCATGGTAGACACTCGAAGCCCGACCTTGGGCGTCCTGGGCTGACCGAGGGCTCAAGGTCTGGCGGCGGTGACGCCGACTGTTGTCGCGAAGGGACCCAAATCGAAGGCGAATGAGCACGAGCAAGGAACACAGGGGCTCGGCCATGGAATCCTTATCGTGGCGAGATCACCCCACTCGACGTGAGGTGTCTTCACCACCGGGCGGTCCGCCTGGGCACGAGGCCTCTTCTTCCCTTCTGTCACGGCGTGAAGCATCCTCCCTGGTGTCTCGGTCACTCTAGGTGATCCTGCGAGCATGCGGGGTTCAAGAAAAGCCTCTTGGACACTCGAGCTGAGTTCTTGGTCGGGGAGGGGCCTACCTCGCCTTTGTGGCATAATACATTCCTCGGCATGGGCTCGCCGAGGGTATGGTCGTCATGCGGCCTTCGAACATTTCGCTCATTCGGCAATGATCCAGACTCCTTGGTGCTGCTAAAGAGACCAAGTCATCAAGAGGAGCCAGGGAGCAAATCTGCAGCAAATATTGAGGCAACACAACTTACCGACCGTCCCTTCGCGAGTCACGTCATCGCGACCTTGGATCTCGTAAAGGGTGCTCCTCCGCCGCAGGCGAACACCGACCTCTCAGAAGTCGTTGGCGATGGCTTGCCGGTGAGGCCTCGCAGGCTGAGATGTGGATGGTCGCGATGGCCTCTTGGTCGTCGTCCAGTCACCCGACTCCGGGGTTCTTCCGCCGAGGGCGCACCCTTGAACTCCAGCCACGCCTCCTCGCCCGCTTCAGATAGAACTATCGCTCGGACCACGGGCCGAGGGAGTCGCGATAGCGCGCTTGCGGGAAGGACCACGGAATTCCCATCCGCTGCCGGAAGTAGAGGCACCCGACCACGGGGTCCTTCCCGGTGCGGAAAAGGGAGAAGAAGCGAAAAAACAGCGAGGGGGTGGGAAGGATTCCAAGGAACCCCTCGCACAGGTGAGAGAAGACGGAAAGCAGAAGGATGGAGTTGGGTACCAGATTGATCAACTCGATCTCGCAGACGGTGAGGACGTCTGCGAGGAACTCGCTCTCCGGCGTCCGAAGGCCGAAGAGCATGTACTGCTCTGTGCTGACGAGCTCGTCGTCCCGTGGCTGCGGCTCGGTCTCCCCGTCCGGCAGTCGCCATGAATATTGATCCAGCAGCCCTAGGCTCTCAAGCTCTTTCATCCTCGACACCGTCAAAGAGCTTTTCCCGAGTTTGGCCATGACGATCGAGAGGGAACTTTGGTCGGAGGAAGAAGGGGGGCTCAAAGCAAGAAGACAAAGGCTACGAGGAAGCAGAGTTTGGAGAATGGCGGCGGTCGCAAGTTTTATAGGGCCAAGGCACTACGGGCCCGTAGATCGAGGGCGTTTCGAAGGGCGCGCCGGTCAGGTGATGAGACAGGAGTAGTTCAAGGCCACGCGGCGGAATCGAGGCGTCGCGAACGGTTCCGCTGTCCGGCCGTACTGGAGTTTCGGAGATCAAGAGGCGCCAGGTGTCGTTTCGTCACGGCCTGGCATTACGTTTCCGCCCGACCTCGACCTCAAGCGCGAAGGCTCGGGAAATCGGCCCCGTCTATGGAGGCTCAAGGTCGGCCCATGTCCCTGCCCCGACCTTAAGCCTCGGGGGCTAGCTGACGAGGGTGGCGCCCCTTGATCGGTCGGGGCTCCCGAGCTTGGGAGGCCCGACCACGACACTGGCGTCGTTGGGCCCAGCGACACTGGTGTTATTATACCTGGCGACCTCGAGTTCGAGCGGTGAGAGGCCTTATCCCCGCTCGACCTCAACCCGGGTGTGCGTTTACTCGACGGTTACTAAGATCCTAGTGATTGCGGCCAGCGGAAGGGCGGCATTTCGGGCGATTCGACCCACCTTCAATGCGCACGGAAGCCACTTCCCCGGGAATCTCTCCTGCCCGTTGCAGGCAACATTCGAGTGATTATAAGGCAGTGCAGAGCGCATGTACAAAACACGAACACACAAGAACTCGAGCATTAGACATCGCCATTGTTGAGCTCAAGCTGTAATACACATCTGTACTCGATAGTAACAAAGATCACCGCCGTAGGGCGACTGGAGTAGAGCTATTACCTTCGCAGGGGCTCGAACCAGTATAAATCCCCGTCTCACGCTCGCTATCGCCTAGCTCCGACCTCCAGCACGTCGAGCCCTTCTCCTCATTGAGCCAAGCCCCTCTCGGGTCCCAAGTCTTACTGACCCCTGTTTCATTTCTGCGGTTGGCGATCCCGATCGTCGACAAGTTTGATGGAAAATTTTCTGTAGATATAAAAAATTCTTCATTTGCTTGATTTGGAGTTGTCTAGCAACATTTATGCTCTGTTGAATGTGCTGTCCAGAACACCGAATCCCTACTAGAAGTTCAGATTTCGGGCAGATCTGGACTAATATTCGGGTCACGTTTTGGGGTTCTTTTGTTCAGTTCCAGAGTTGTTGGGTGCTTTGAAAGTTGTAGATTTTTGTCTTATGTTTAATTAGAGTCCAAGAATGCGAAATTTTGGTTCGGTAGTTTAAAAGATATAGCTATTTAATTATCTGCTGTCCAGAATCTATTGCCAGGGATAGCTGCTACGATATTTGGTCCTTTTGGGCCATATAGAGGCCGAATCATAATTTCTCATTGCCTAGAAAAGTTAGAAAATTTCCTATAGATTTCAAAAATATCCTTGTTTACTGAATTTGGAGTTGAATAAAATTTGTTATGTTAATTTGAAGTTTGCTATCCAGAATGCTAGCAGACTGGAATTTAGGATGAGTTTTGGGAGTCTAGATGAATTATTTAGAAAAGTTTTGTATTTAGAAATTTGTGAGAAATCTTTGGTAGCTCTCATATACTGTATTTTTCTCGTTGTTTGGGTTTTGGGATAGAACTTATAGTTTTTATATCATCGGGACAGCAAGGAAGAGGTTTTGCCCTTCGTGTGAAGAAATATAGCTTGGGGTTGGTTGTAGGTGCGCTGTTGTTCAATTGTGGCTAATGTTATAATTGTATTATTTTAAGATGTGTGTAATTTTTTTATTTTAGGAGGTATACCTTCGGGATTGGCCTCAGCCTCGCGCCACTCCGCTCCTCGTGGTTAAGGCAAGTGTATCAACTAGAAGGATGTTAGGATGTTGGTTGCTTGCTTGTGACTATGAATATGATTTGCTAACGATTATGGTTATGTTTATAAGTATGTCTAGGATGATGATTATGTTATGATTATGTAAACGATATGGTGATAGGTGTAAGTATATGACAATGTGTATGTTTATATTAATGTTCATGTTTATGTTTATAAATATGTATATGGCAATGTGAGTGTTGAAATAGAATGCAAATTGTACTTCATTCATATCACGTGCATTTGTGCATTCATTATGGAAGAGGTGACCTGAGTAGGCTTCTATGTCTCGCACGTAGTGAGACATGAAAGTTCTACTTTGGTAGGCCCCTCCACGGGCTGGAAGGGAATGAGAGGGTGCACACCGACGGTTGTGCACCCAGCTGTACCGGTATCAACTATGAGATGTGCATTATGAGCATGCATATTGCATTGTATGAATAAAGAAAAAGTATAGTTAGATGAATGTGTTCATATTCTTACGTGATTATCAAGATATTTATACTCTTAAGTGTTTACCAATGTGTTTATACTCTTGTGTGGTAATCATTCAATATTACAACTTATTATGATTTATTGTTGTGCGATACATGAATTGATATGATGCACTTTGCTGAGTTTTTAACTCACGCTTGTTTATTTGATTGTTTTTAGGTACATGGAGAGCGGCATATGGGAAAGGGGTTTAGCACCACTTCACTCACATTGAACATCCATGTAGTTAGAATCATTGTAATATATTTCTCTTATAATTTGTGCTAGGTTTCAAATACTCCCACTTGTCTAATTAGTTTTTGTAAGGAGCTTATAGTTGCATGGCGATATGTTGGATTGAGCTCATGTATCTTAAATTGTTCATGTGATTCACTATGTAGTTATCGCTTTGTTTTGCTCCCCTCACTAAGTATGATACTATGGTTGTTATATATTCTATTTGCTCTTCCTTGTTATTTATGCTCAAATGGTTATGTCATGATTACTACTATGTTGTAGTTATGCTGTGTTGGGTTTGTTTCGTTTATCCTATCTTACAAAATATGCTCTTATCATTGTGTAGTGATAGATATTAATGCTTGTGATGTTTTGTGGTTGAAAGTTATTCTAAGTGCGTAGAGATCATGCTAAAATTTTTAGTATTTTTGGTTATTTGGTATGTTGGTGCTAGTGGGTGTGGCTTAATTGTGGGTCTGGATTGAGATGTAGTTGTCATTGAATTTAATTACTCGAATTCCATTCTAGTTGTTTTTATGCTTATGGATGTCGATCTTTAGGTTGTTTTGTTAATTATGCTCTGGTTTGTGACTCATAATTTACTGTTGGAAGTGATATGACATGTAGTATACTTGCTGAAATTTTATGTATCATTGAAGTATTTTGTTGTGGTTGAGCTTGTAGTAGTAACATTCAGGGCACGAGAGGTGCCGGGGTGTTACAGAGCTTCACAGCCGTTCGATGAGCATCGGATGGCTAAGAGTTGTCATGCTCGCGTAGGATTCGGAATCGCGCTGTCGGACTCAGATTCCGTCTCCGCTGGCCGCACGCCTTTCGAATCCTATTTAAGCTGTCGTCCGTGCACCCTAGACTCACCATTGCCTGCTGCATCGTCCACCCCAAGCACCGTAGCGCCCGTGAAACCTCGTCGTTGTTGCCGAAGCCCGCCAAGCATTTTCTTTGCTCTCCGCCATCGTCAAGCCAAGATCCGCTGCTTGGGTACCAGATCTGGGATCACCATGTCACGACGCATCTAGTTCATGAAGGTCTATCGTCGATCCATTGTTGTTTCATCATCGCCATGGTCATCTTCGTCAGCTCAGGTGAAGTTTCACCGCTGCGCCGCCATTAGGAAGGTTGGAGCTTCATCGTCCGTCGGATCGACTCCGCACCGCCAGGATTCTGCCACGTCACGAACACCCATGCCCGTTTGATCTAGCCCATCTCACAGATACACGCCGTGTGTCGGTCATCGACACAGGCAGTGCTGTAGCCATTCCCGCATGGCCACGTGTCGGGCATGTGACGTGTAACAGCCCAATTTTCGTTAATCTGGTAAGTGAGGCTTGTCATGTTAACGTCTTCCGTAATGTCATTACAATCCTCATTTAATTATAATCATACAAGTGTAGGACATTCATCTTACATAAAGAGAGAGTAACAAAATCCTGAAAATCATTTTCCAAACTGCACACATGTTGTTTTCCCTTAGCCAATAACGTGTGGGCCATGTTCACAAGAGAGAGGAGAGTAGGATGCACATATCCACTATAACACTTCTTACTTTGCCTACCTCTACCCACTTACCTAACCAATCAATGACACATGGGACCTACCTTGCATAGGAACTTGTGGGCTGCACATCCCCTCCATGTCTTTTCTCACTCCAATCACTCATACCCACCCTTTTCATTCACCCTATGACATGTGAGACCTGGCCCCACATGTAAGCATGAATGGGCAGCCATATATAAGGCCCTAAACCATGTTTTCTCCTCCCCCACCTGCCCATTTGCTCATCCAAAACCTGAAAAAACAGCAAGAGTGTTCTTCTCCAACACCTTTCCATTCTCCCCCACAAATCCCCTCAAATCTTGAGTTTGAGCTTGTGCATGTTATACCACATCGAAGCCAAGATCAAGAGCTTCAAATCCATCCAATTGGATTCTTGAGGCACCAAGTTTTCGGTGAGTGGCAACCAATTTCCTTTTCCTTCCATGTTCTGAAATTTTGGCTATTGTAACTCATTTCTTCCTTCTCCATGGAATCCATTATCACACATTGAATCGAGTCGCGCATGTCGCATGGAAGTTTGAGGAGGAAGGTTAGTTGCTGTTGCAAGCACGAGCAAGTGAGGTCATTGTCGTCTACACAAGCTAGGAGACACACCACGAGAACCGGCGTTGCGACACCTCTTGTTATTCCCTCGCCGAGACCAACCTTCACCAAGTGCAAAAGCAACCTTGTAGTGGTAAGATTCTACCCTAGTCCATCCCTTTGACACCGTAGTCCATTACTTTGAAGTGTAGAGGACAATGGACAAATAGCAGATTTGAAACAGAACGCCCAACCCAGATAGTCCGGGGATTTCATCCGGATAGTCCGGGGTTTCAACCTGGATAGTCCGGGGACTTCATCCGGATAGTCCGGATATGTCAGAACTCGCGAGACCGAGGGGGTCAACCCGGACACTCCGGGGTTTAAACCCGGATACTCCGGACATAATTCAATAAAAAAAAGCCCTAAGGCTTGAACTTTTGACGCAAAACTCAATTAGTATTTTCATATTATCGTTAGTACTACACATCATGAGCATTTCATGTATCTTTTAATCGTGTGCACCATTTGAATTCTTGATTTGGTGTTTATTGGATTGGATTTTCTCGCTAGGTGTTGACGTTTCGGAAGGCACTCCCGAGTACGACTACGCTTTCGAAGTCAAGAACGAACAGCAAGGCACTACTTTACTCCTTGACCATGATTGCTCCTACTATTTGAAATTTACATTTTTGGAGATATTTTATCAATTGCATGCTTACTTTCAACTACAATTATGATTGGGTAGAAATCTTAGCTATTACCACATTGTGATGTTATTCCCTTATTATATTCTTTCCATATTCCATTGTCGCCCTAGGTGGTTGGTTTATTATTATTGTATATGGGTTCATGCGAATTGCTTAGCCATGCTTAGAATATCGTTAGAAACCGTGATAGATGGACTTAATCCATCGGTCGCAATGATCAAGAATTATTATGGTGATGATGATTTCAAATGGTGGTTAATGAGTAGAGATGTTGGTTAAGGACCCTAAGGATTAAATCTTGGTGACATCTCTTTGAGTAACTATCGTGCGAACCACACGCCGTTTATGGGACCGGCGTAACCAAGTACTTGTGTATGACTAGGGTGTGTAAACCATGTGCATTCGGAATTCCTTGAGCTTAGTGGAGCGTCAAGGAATGTTCGCCGGAATTCCTTGGGCTTGGTGGAGCGCCAGGAATGTCCTCGAAGTCCTCGAACTTTGTTGAGTTGGGGATGTCCAACAACGGTGTACTCCTTGATCCACACACACCGCATCGGGCACGCGGGATCAAGGGTAACGATCATCCGGATGGTTTGGATACACTACCATGCATCTTCGAAAATGGTTTGTCACGTTCACCTCTACCGACACATCCAAGGAAATGTGTTAATAGCTTGGCTTACGAGTGTGGCGTGTCGTGTGGGTAAAGTCGTACCTCTGCAGAGTTGAAACTATTTGAATAGCCGCTTCCATGGTTAAGGACGATCGCTTGATTTGTCAGTCACTGGGTGAGTATTAAGGACATGGTAAGAATGGGATGGGAGTGGGAAAAGAGATGTAGTATTGGAGTACTTAGTGTGTAATCGAACATGAGCGATGGAACTCATGGTTCGGAAAATGCTTGAAGGCATGATATGAATGTGATTATGATGATGTTATACTATGTATTAGATCTTGCAACTGTTTACTAAATGCAATTTGTCAATCTATACATGTTTATGATTTATCCCAAATATTGCTTTATGCTGAAATTGCCATTTTGCCTCCCTTTGATGTAGCAACCCCATGTAGTTAGAACTCAGCATGCAACTTATATTATTGTGCGAGTACACTCTTTGTACTCAACCGGATTGTCCACTTGTTGTAGATGAGGATGAGGCACTGCCCGGGGACTTTTACCTGTCAGATTTCGACAATTCTAACGTTCAGTCGCCGTTTTTGCCCCAGTTGGTTGCCTGAGGGTTTGGGGGCATGCCATGCTGGCCCTTTTGTTGTTTATCTTGTGATTTCCGCTGCTATTTGGTGTAATAACTCTGAATATGTCGCTATGGACAGCAGTCCTACTTTTGGAATGTAATAACGTTTATACTTCCGATAATCGTGTATGTGTTGTGATGTCAACTGTTGGATGAGAATGCTCGTGTTGGCGAACTATCCTGGGACCAACACGGGTATAATCGTGGAACGCCCGAGGTTCCCTTGATTCACTTGAGATGTACCGCGCATTTGGGTGAATCAGTGGAGTCCCGGGGACGGTTCACGATGGACTAGAGGAGGTCCTGTGGAACAGGTCTATGGATTGTGCCACATGTTAGTGTGTTACTGGTCCAGATCGATGATGATGTCAGCATGATGCAATAATTAGATTTTTCTTTATAAAACTAATTCGGATAATTCTGATTTTTCCAATTTTCAGATTTTTATAATTTTTGAATTTTCCTCGAGCTCGTTCTCCCTCATACGAACTCCGGTTGAGGTGATTCAAATTTCTAAAAATTTCTAAAATTGAGATCTATTTAATGGTATATTTTATTTCATTTTTGGAGTTTATTTGCTCTCTATTTTGGTATTTATTTTGTTTTCTCTCTCAGTTCGCGTAGACATTAAGTTGTGCGACATCTCGGAGGAAGATCCGTCGACTCAAGACCAAGTTCCAGATCAAGACTAGGACCTTTGCCAAGGCAAGTTCTTCTTCAATCATGTTAAACCCATATTCATAAAATCATTATGTTGTTTTACCATATTACATGCTATTTCATGTGTACAATTATTTTTAATTAAATTGGGACTTAGCTATTATACCAAATTGATCTATACCCTACCTTATCATTTGTATGCCATGATCTATTTGTCACTCTAGATTGGTTCACTATAGTTGGTTAAATACTAAAATCAACATGGGATGGTTAGATCGCTTTAGTATGCTTAGCCATGCCACGTCATCACATGTGTTTTAATCTTTTGTAATTAATCTTGACTAATGGAATATGGAACAATGTTATGAACTTGTGTGTCATGTGTGGTCACATGATGAGATTGAGTTCTTGTGACAAGGGATGTCACGCAACGATGTTGATTTGTGGATAGCACGTGGTGCTTGGTATAATCAACTGGGTCGGTAATCACTTAGACTGAAGCAAGTGGTAAGGGGCAAATGTGCCAAGGTGGGCCCAATGGGCAGAGGGTATGTGGAAGTCTTGCTTTGATCACTCTAAGGATTTAACCTTGCAAGCCTTTGACCTTAACCTGAGTCAATCATACAACCACATGTTTGGTATAGGATAGCCTAGCTGACTAATTTGCAATATCTTAGCTTTAGTACTGCTTGTGATGGTGTGAGTCCGGATTCACAGATAAACTTACATGGTGCAAGAGGGGGGCCCTGGATGTGGTAACCAGACTCACCAATGTTGAAATCTTAGCAGATGTATCGAGTTAAGGTGGTCTATTGTAAAGGCTTTGTTATAATCACTCGCCTGTGTGGTGTATGGTTGTATCATGTGGGCAAAGTGTATAACCTCTATAGAGTGTAAATCTATTTGGATAGCCATGCTCGCGGTACTGAATATAGCTCGGGATTTAAAGTCAAGAGTTAGTTTAATAAAATAGAAATTGGATAGGATGGCAGGTTGCCATATTGAAGGTTGGAAATATGACTTTGGATTGGAAAACCTTGTTTACTTGGAAAATACTAAAACTACTATTTACTATTAATTGTTTTACTGTCTTCACAATCTATTTATTGTACTTGTTCATAAATGTTGTTTTATTGCAGAATAGCCATATTAGCCATTCCTTTGGAATAAGCCGTTCATATAGGTATATAGAACTACATTCTGTGCACTTGTCGAGTGCTTTATGTACTCATCCTTATCAACACCCACCAATCAAAAGTTGATGAGTCATCACCTTTGATGGAGGAGGAATTCCAGGAGAACATGAGTCACTAGGCCCAAGCCTTGTTAGTAGCCTGTGGTGAACTGATGAGTCACCAACATCTTCTATTTTTCCACTGCATTTATCTTAGTCTTTATTTCAAGTCTATCCCTACGTGGCTTAATAATGTAAGTTGGTTGCAAGATCATACACTTAGTTATATTAATAAATGGAGTCTTATTATTCTTATCGTTGTGTATGATGTGATACTGACCAACGTTGAGCTGGTGCACTAGTGTTGATCCAGGGACTAGTGCGGTAAACATAGTGGGTTCGAATTGATGAATTCGGGTCCCGACACATAATTTGGTTGTTAGGTTTCACACGTACGAGCAACATAGAAGACTTGAACAATTTGGTTAGCGAGAATAAATGGTTTGTCTTAGTATCCGACACGTTCGGGGTCCACAGTAGTGACATCATACTTGTCAACCTTCACGCACTATAGGTTAACCCAACGGCACTGAAATAAGGGGTTCTTGAAAAGTATGTAGTCGAGTTCCCAAATTTCCACAATGAACCCATAGTACGAGCTCCTCATCGACCCAGCAGTATTCAGTGCATCGTCACGAGCACCACTGTTCTGGTTTGTGCTTTTCATGTCCTGATCTCTCATGTAAAATGTGTACCCATTTAATTCGTATCCTTCCCATGTTACAATAGTAAATGCTGCCCATTTTGCCAATCATGTCAGCGTATCACCTGAGTAGCTTGCAATGATCGGTTGTCGCTCCTTCAACCATCTGTTAAATTGGAGGTTATGCTGTTTAATGATCCAGTACTCCTGACACGATGGATTCTCTTGTCATAGCCAGTGCTCATCGATATACGGGGCCACAACAGCCATGTGTTGCAAAACTGTGAAATGGGCTTTAGCGCATGCAACCGGATTAGGCGTGATCACTTTCCTTCCTATGGTCTCGATGCCCTAGAGCCTACCCTCATGGCAGGATTGAGGCACCCCTATCGATTTGACTCGAGCCATGTAATCCACGCAGAATTCGATGACCTCTTCGGTTGCATAACCTTCAACAATGCTACCCTCCTGTTGAGATCGATTCCGTACGTAGGACTTGAGAATTCCCATGTACCTCTCAAATGGGTATATGCTCTGTTTGAACACAGGCCCACACATCTTTATCTCCTTCATAAGGTAAACAATGAAATGGACCATGATATCGAAAAACGACGGAGAGAAATACATTACATAGAGTCATTACCACCTCGGCCTGCAGAGCATCTAGTCCTTCGGGATCGATGACCTTTTGAGCAATTGTGTTAAAGAGATAACGCTGTGATTGTCTCTCGGACCTTGCTCGGTAAGATACTTCTAATTGCCACAGAGAGCATCTATATCATAAGCACATGGCAATCATGAGACTTCATTCCAATTGAACTCAAATCTTGCATCGAAACAAGTCTCTTCATGTTGGATGAGTAACCGGACGGAACTTTTACACCATGCAAGCACTTGCAAAGTTCAATTCTCTCGGTCTTGGACAGAGTGTAACAAGCAGGTTCGCAATACGTTCGGCCTTTATCAGTCTTTTTCAGTGCTAACTCAGGTTTGATGCCCATATCTACCAAGTCAAGCTGTGCGTTGATACTGTCCTTTGTTTTACCCTTAATGTTCAGTAAGAGACTAATCAAGCTATCACAGATATTCTTCTCTACATGCATCACATCGATGTAGTGCCGAACTTCTAGGTGCTCCCAATAAGGTAGGTCCCAAAATATTGATCTCTTCTTCCATATGCTCTTCTCACGGGTCCTCGATCTACGTCCCTTTCCAAGCGCAATATCCAAGTTCTTAATCAAATCATGAATGTCTGAACCATCCTAATTTCTTCCATCGAATTGTTTCTTCATCTTGTGGTATAGGTGATTCCTCCGAAGGAACCTATGGTGACGTATATACATAGTTTTGTGCGAGTGATTCAGCTACACACTCTCGGTGTCATCCAAGCAGTGAGTACAGGCTTTAGCTCCTTTTGCACTCTGCCCCAATAGGTTACCAAGGACAGGATAATCATTTATGGTGCAGAACAAAAAGCAATGCAAAGTAAAGTACTCTTGTTTGTGAGCATCCCATACCTGTACCTCTGGAGCCCACAATGTGTTCAGATCTTCCACCAATGGTGCTAGGTACATATCAATATTGTTCCCTGGTTGCCTTCAAGCCTTGGATGAGTATAGACAGAAAAATATACTTCCGCTTGATAGACAACCAAGGAGGAAGGTTGTACATATAGACATTCACAGGCCAAGTGCTATGACAGCTACTTATATTGCCGAAAGGATTCATTCCATCCGTACTCAATCCAAACCTTATATTTTTCAGATCCGCTGCGAATTCTTGAAGCCTCCTATCGATGTTTCTCCACTGGGTGGAATCAGCAGTGTGCCTTATAATTCCATCGTTCTTACGGTGATCTGAGTGCCACTGAAGTAATTTTGCATCTTTTGGATTCGCAAACAAATGCTTCAAATAGGGAATTATAGGCAGATACCACGCCACCTTAGCGGGAGGTCCTTTCTTCACCTCCATGCCCTCGTCATCATCATCTGATCTATCTTTATGCTTGTACCAAGATGCGTTGCACACCGGACATACTTGCAAGTCTGCGTACTCTTTGTGGTAGAGCATACAGTTGCTCGGACAAGCATGTATTCTTTGCTTTGTACGTGGTTGTCGGCAACTCGTTTTCCTCCGGAAGCATATCTGCTAATAGACCAAACAACGTCATGAAACTTTTGTCGGACCAACTGTTGCTTGCCTTTAATTTCAGCAGTTCCAGCACAGATGACAACCTTGTGTATTTGGACTTGCAACCCGAGAACAAAGGTTTCTCCGAGTGATCCATTAAGCCATGGAATTTTACATACTCCTGCTCATCATGGTTCCCTTCTGTATCCCTAGCATCTAATCCAGATTTTCATCATGAAACCTATCCTTATCGAAAGCACAATCGATATCATCTGGAGTATCATTGACTTCGTTGACGATATCTAGAGTATCGTTGACTTCGTTGATGATGGTAGTACTACTTGGTCTCTACATAATCTACTCTTTGCCGTGATTGGTCCAACATGTATACCCTCTTTTGAAACTCTGTAGAATCAAGTGTGCTTTAATTTGTGTTGGGTTACGAAACATCCTCAGATTCTTGCAATCAATGCATGGACAAAGCATAAATTTCACCCCCTTGTTCAACATATCTTCCTTTGCAGCTCTTCTAAAAGTGGAGACACCATTAATGTACTAGGCGGTTGCACAGTTCTTAGCGTACATCCAGTTTCGATCCATCTATGCTACATATGTAACAATAGGTGTTAAATAATGAATTAAGTACACTTGAAGTACACATGCGGACATATGCTACATATAGGCTACATTTCAACTTGCCAATTAACTTATATAGCTCCTAACATCAAAAAGAAATAATGGATATATAAACATATACATGTAAACTACATTTAGACTCAGCATCTACAATTTTCTCTTCACATGGCTGACTACATCTTGAGTGTAATGCAATTAGAACTAATTACTAATTTAGATCAAAACGAACAAATGGATCTACACCAAGCTATATCAAAACCATCTTCAATTTTCTCTTTGCCAAGCTAGATGTATATTCCTTCAATATAATGCTATTACAACCAATTATTAGCCTAGGTCACCTTTCTTTAACTAACTATCTACATATTGAGTATAACACAACTAGAACTAATTACTACTTTACATCATAGAGAACAAATGGATCTACACCAAGTTAGATATACAAACTAGCTTCATTTCCCTCTTTACCAAGCTAGATCTTAAATATAACACAAATTTAAACTAATTACTATTTTACATCACAGAGAACAAATTGATCTACACCAAGCTAGATTTAGAAACAAGCTTCATTTCCCTTTTTACCAAGCTAGATCTAAAATATAATGCAAATCTAAAGCAATTACTAACCTTAGATGATCTAGAGCGCAAGGATCTACAATTACACCTCCAAATCTAGGGTCTCTTTCCATTAGATCTCCTCTCAATCGCAGTCACCTAAAAAATATCTAGGAAACCCTAAAATTACAGAGGAAGTCGAGACTCTCTGTTCTTATTTATCAAATTTGATCATCACAGATGGTTTGTGGATAAAACCATCTACGATTCCCCTCATCACAGACAGTTTTATCCACAAACCATCTGTGATGTTCTGTCATCACAAATGGTTTTAGCCACAAATCATTTGTGATGCCCTTTTGTGTTCTAGGTGCACAGTTTGGAGGAGTTCCACTATGAGGACTGAGGACCTTTCATCTTCCAAGCGCGTGGTTCTAACGAATTCCACTGTGAAGACCTTTCGTCTTTTCGTGCATTTTGTTTCCCCAACGAAGGTCGTAATTGCACTTTCGCATTATATATATATATATATATATATATATATATATATATATATATATATATATATATATATATATATATATATATAGTAGCGCCGATCGAAAATACACCAAACTACTTTCGATCGATCGATCGCATTCCACTACCGAGCCATGAGCAGCTCAAAGTCCATCCCCTCCTCTGTCGACTCTGCTGCCGGGCCATGTGGGATGACTCCACTACCGTCGCCTCTGACATCACAGATGGTTTGTGGCTAAAACTGTATATGATGATGGCGACATCACAGATGATGTTAGCCACAAACTGTCTGCGATGTGCTCGAGCCTCTTTTCAGATGATTTTCGTAAAAAACAGTCAGTAATGATGTGTCTAATATAACCCCTTTTGTAATAGTGATATCTAAGATGAATTGCATATACTAGCTAAATTTCTGTGATCCCATAAGAATTTTATGCAGATTTTTATTAGTTGCCTTCATTATTCGTATGTATATGTGTGTGCATATATACCATCATAGGAATGAATGCCTGAGCCTTCATATGTGTGCCTGGTTGCCAAATGCTGATTATGTTGAGCTCCATTTTATTCTAGATAGGTCCATACCATACATGAATACCACCATAAGTCACATATAATGTTATGTTGCATTGTTTGTGTTGTCTGCATACAAGTACAACTTCTCGCAAAAAAAAAGTAAGTACAAACATATTGTAGTGTCTTTCATAAAAGAAAAGGAATCGGGTATCCTTGGTAATTCTTGGCTCTGTAGTGAGTAGTGACAGCCTTTAATTGAGTTCCTATGCATTGGCTATGTTTGTACCCACCTGTAAATTACCACATTACAGTGTCTGTTGTGTGAATGTGATATATGCATACTGTATGTAATATGTGTTGTTTTTGGAGAGTGCACTGGAAAACAGCACATCGTCTCATCTCTATCAGTTCTGAGAAAGAATCGATAGTGATGACCTTCTCATCTCATCTCTATTGGTTCTTAAAAAAGAACCGATAGAGATGAGACGGTTCCTAGAAAGAACCATAGAGATGATGAGGTCATCATTATCGGTTCTTAGAAAGAACCGATAAAGATGAGTCCTCATCACAATCGGACGAGAACTGACTATGATAACGACATCTTATCACTGTGTAATGACTTTGTATCACCACCAGAATCGACTGTGATGATGAAATATAACTGATTATGATATACATTCCTGTAGTAGTGAGATTTACTTACAATCGTGGAACATGTTGTCAGCAACCAAATGGGTGCGAGCGCTCGCACACATTCATCCTTCCAATTATAAGGGTTGTCTAAATCATTTTCTCTCACACATTTTCCAATTTCACTGTCACCTTAAACCATGTGCCAAGCTAAAATATACCACCTCTAATCACAAATATTTATCAGTTTGGATATAGGTACAACCAAACTTTCCAAATTTTGATTGTCAATATTTTTAATTATTTAATTAGATACATGAAAATCATTCGGGTAGATTTGTGTCAAAAATATTTTTGTAACATTACAATTTTAATAGATTTTATAAATATATGATAATAAAAATTAGAGATAAAGTTGTATTTTTGTAAACCATGTTCATTCTGAAATGAGAACTATTTGGGACCGGAGGAGGGGATACCTTATATTTTTCAACGGATGAGCAGTGAATTAGTGATCCATCCCCTACCTGCTTTGGTTTCACGCAGCATGTTCTCCTCGTGCCACAATTATAGACCCACTCTGGCCGGTGCGCTCAGAAGTCAGAAGAGCAAAAACCCCAATTAACCCGAGGACCACCACGTAACCTAACCTTGGTCACTGACTTTGTCACGGTTAAATAAAGAGCGCAGTAACCACCACTTGCCAACCGCGCCATCATCAATCACAAAGCAAATCGAGGAGAACGAGAGAAGACTAGTCCAAAAACTCACCAGCTCACCACCACCATGGCAGCAGCCCCCTCCCCCGTTTCTGTCAAGCAGGCGGCCTCCGGCTTCGCGAGCTTCGCTAGAATCCCTCGCCAAGCAGCGATCGCGGCGGTCTCGAGGGTCGGGCTCGGTGGCCGGGCGAGTGGGGGCAGGAAGGGCGGCGCCGTTCGAGCGTCGCTGTTCTCGCCGAAGCCGCCGGTGGCCAAGGACGCGAGGCCGGACAAGGTGCAGGAGCTGTACGTCTACGAGATCAACGAGCACGACCGCGAGAGCCCCGCCTACCTCCGCCTCAGCGCCAAGCAGACCGAGAACGCGCTCGGCGACCTCGTCCCCTTGACCAACAAGGTCGATCTCAATCTCAGTCCCTCGCTCTCCCCTGCTACCTCCTCATACTCCTTTCTTTACTCTGTTAATTTCTTGGCGATCTCAAGCGACTTCGTTCGTGCTGAGTTGTTGCTTGCTTGTGCAGGTGTACAACGGGAGCCTTGACAAGCGGCTGGGGATCACGGCGGGGATCTGCATCCTGATCCAGCACGTGCCGGAGCGCAACGGCGACCGCTACGAGGCCGTCTACAGCTTCTACTTCGGCGATTACGGCCACATCTCCGTGCAGGGGCCGTACCTGACCTACGAGGAGTCCTACCTCGCTGTGACCGGTGGCTCCGGCGTGTTCGAGGGCGCCTACGGCCAGATGAAGCTCAACCAGATCGTATTCCCCTTCAAGATCTTCCACACCTTCTACCTCAAAGGCATCCCGGACCTGCCGCGCGATCTGCTCTCCACGCCAGTCCCGCCCTCCCCCACTGTCGAGCCCACGCCGGCCGCCAAGGTCGCCGGGCCCCATGCCAGCATCAAGAACTTCACCAACTAGAAGCTAGCTAGTCTCTACTGCCCACCGCCCGCCACCTTGTCAAAGTACTACTCGGCTACTCCTATGGATGCATGTATGACAAGCTAGTTTCCATTATTAGTAGTGTAATAAGAGAGAGTTGGAGAGAATGCTGTGTGTTTCTGATCAGCGTTAATGTCGGCGGTATTTCAGTATCACCAAGTAGTGAGCATGAGATATTTCTTTCTTTCCTACGATGAATTGATGATGGTGAGGAACAAAGCAAGTCTGGTGGGTGCGTATGCGAATATTGAACTGAATGGAAAAAAATTTTCTGGTGTCGTGCTGCACGCTACGTCGCAGCACGACACCGGATGGCGCCGCTGTGATTGCTGCAATCTTCAGCCGGCCAACGATCTTCAAGCCGGCCAACGCGAAGCGAGCCGCTGCACCTCCACGGCTCCAGAGCTCCCTCGCGACGCTCCAAAGACACCGAAGCTCCTCGCGCTCCTCTCCTCCCGAAAATCCCTCCTCGGCACTGTGGTCGTCGTTGCATCTCTCGCGCCAGCGAGATGTTCCCTACTCCGCGATCACGGGTTCTCCCCACCGCGACGTGGCGTTCTCCTCCTCTCCCACTCATGCCCTCAGACTGCCGACGGCCCCGTCCCTCTACGCTGCCAGCGAGTGGGGGAGCACGTCGTGGATGGCTTTTAAATCGAGCTTGATTATGCAATGTTCCTCCAAGTGAACAACATGCCAAGGAAAAGCTTGTGATGGGAATCTGTTTATTGGGATTTTTGGACCTCTGTAGCTTTTACATCTTCTATTATTGAATCTCACTTAAATTGTATTAAACAGTACGAGGATGATGAAGGCGACAAAGTTCTTCTGACTATTAAATAGTCGCATGAATTTTAGCAGGTAAAATCTTTTTCAGAACATATTGCAGATACACTCAAGATTTCTTGACTTGTATAAACTCTCATGATGGATCATTGGATCTGTGTTTGTGGATGATGTATGGACCTGTATCTCATGATGGACCATAAACCTCTTATATTGAACCCTGAATATTCCAAATTTAGTAAGCACAGGATCTCATTGGGATGTTTGTGGATTATTCCAATTTTTTAATGGGTATGCAATAGTGTGTACCATAAATGTTGTGCAACAGGTTGGTGATATAGTTTTTAAGAAAGTGTTTGTCCCTGAGGAATGTTTTCTGAACATGTGAAATGATTTCTGAACATTGCTTCTCTTCAAGAAGCGCTAGCTCGTTGAAACTGCCTCCTCAAAGGTAGACACAGATTATAAACACTGCAGATGATATTTAACTGTGTGCAACTTCTTTATTCTTAATATATTATACAGAGGTACAAAACAGTATAGTGCATTATCTGAACTACAAGCATTTCCATTCACCGGCAATGCATTATCAATCATCTTGCTTTTTTTATACAAAGCAGAAAATGAAAAACAAAAATGTACTAGACAGAAATCCTTAAATATCATCTTCGCTCCAACTTGACATTCAATGCTTTTGAATTTGTTATGAGCCTTGAATACACCTCGATCTGCAGCCACGCTGTTTCGATGGGTTGTTTGCTTCAACACAATGCCATCTCGCTTCCCATAGACAAAGAGGTTTTCACCATCGAATTCAGTGCCCAGTTGGCTTGCCCCAGTAATCCTCCAGCAAGGAGGCATAGTGAGTGAGTGCCTGGTACTCCCGCACATTGTAGCCATCCTCCTTGAGATCTTGGAGGACGGAGTAGATGGAGTTGAAAACATTCAGATATGCTGCAGACCCACTAGGAATTTGTCATGAAAGTGCAGACTATATCACATAATTTGAATTTAGGATTATGCATCCAAAGTATTGAATTTTGTGCTAACATGATCGATTGTTTCATTTGAAGAATTAGAATTTCTGTCAGTTGGCAGCTAATCCTTGATAAATATACAGATGTGAATTATCTAAAGTAGAACGAGCAGAATTCAGTTATATTCTACAGTCCATGAATGAAAATGAATTCAGTTAAGCATTGAAAGCAAAGAATAAGCCTAAATGGAGGCTAACTTATGTTAAGTATAATGCTCTAGTGCTTTGTTCGCAGTAACTGTTAAGTATAATACTCCAGTCCGGCAACCACTTCATGAGCCAGGTGACAATGCATGACTGATGGAATGCATGGGAGCACACCAGCCACTTCTACGCTTTTCTATCTTTAACTTCCTATGTTGTCTTAGTGGTCAGAGGTCGTTAGCCTTCCATGTCCGAACTAAGAACCGACAGATGTTCAAGGCGTAACAAGAAACGCATGCCATCTTACCAAAGACGCGACTCGTTAGCCTTCCATGTCCGAACTAAGAACCGACAGATGTTCAAGGCGTAAGAACAAATGTGGATTCCCGACAATACCGCCATAACCAACATTTATCCGGTTGCACAGAGCAAAATGGCATCCCACAATTTGTTCTTCATCGAAAGTGAAAACACAAATGTACCACATTAGTACTTATTAATAGTTCATACACTACATAATGAAATTTCTTAAGTTCGTAAAATGACCGCAATTTGATGATGCCAACTAACCCAAGCATGTAACAATTAACAAATGGTGAACAGGTTTAGTCATGAACTAATATCAATAGAAGCAGAGATAGAACGATTGGCAAGAGTAAATCGATTGTTTTATATCTTTATGCAACTATGCCATGTTTAGCTTAGCATAAATGTGTACTAGTTTGTACCCAACTTAAGTTAAGTGTGCAATCGTAATCGATAACCCGTGCTAAAATTGTGAGACCGATACATATCATTTATCCAGTAATCATAAATTATCATGTTCAAAGCAAACTACGTGCAAGCAGGAGGTATGATTGCTACAAAGATCATCCATTCCCGATCACTTCTATTACACAACGAAACTTATTTCATATCTTCCCCCAAACGCACCACGGAACACACAACCTTTCTTTCATGTTTAGCTTAGGTTGCTGCATAACTAGTGAGGATACATATGAAGTTTCAATAAATAAAATTAGTGATCCAAAGATGCAAACAAGAAGAGAAATAACCTTCCATCGTTGATCCGCATGCTCAATTGTCAGATCGAGGTCACCGTCAAGAGTCGAAGAACTTTGTCGCCTTCAACATCCTCGCACTGTTTAATACAATTTAAGTGAGATTCAATAATAGTAAGATGTAAAAGCTACAGAGGTCCAAAAATCCCAATAAACAGATTCGCATCACAAGCTTTTCCTTGGCATGTTGTTCACTTGGAGGAACATTGCATAATCAAGCTCGATTTAAAAGCCATCCACGACGCGCTCCCCCACTCGCCGGCAGCGTAGAGGGACGGGGCCGTCGACGATGCAGGGGGCCGCGGAGTGGGAGAGGGAGGAGAACGCCACGTGCAGTGGGGGAGAACCCCGGTGATCGCCGGAGTAGGGGAACATCTCGCGCGGCCGCGAGAGATGCAGCACGACCCTGGAGCCGAGGAGGGGATTTCCGGGAGGAGAGGGAGAGCGCGAGGGAGCTTCTGGTGTGCTGGAGCGTCGCGAGGGAGCTCTGGAGCCGTGGAGGCGCAGCGGCTCGCTTCGCGTTGGCTTCGCTTGAAGATGCGTTGGCTTCGCTTGAAGATTGCAGCAATCACACGCGGCGCCATCTGGTGTCGTGCTGCATGGCCGCGCGCGTGCAACACGACACCAGAAATTTTTTTTCTGAACTGAATGATGTGGGCTGCAACTACAACTACAACGACCGCTGCTGTTGCGAGCTGATTTGGCTTGTTCAGTTATTGAGCTTGCGCTGCGTCGGGACTCGAGACCCGGTTTTACGTTAGATCCTCTGTTTTGCAGCTAGATCCGAGGCTTGCTCGCATAGTATAATAATCGATTTCATATTTATAATTGGAGTACTTGATTCTCTCTCCATCCAAAAATATTAAACGTATTTTGACTTTTTACAAAGATTAATGTTACGTTGAAATTGAGAAAGATGTAAGAGAATGACTTAGATACCCTCACTAAATTGTCTCGAAAGATAAGAGGTAATACTTTGTGTTGGTGGTAATGAATAAATACATATAGTTGAGAGAAAATAAATAGAAATATAGAAGGAAATGCCTTATTAAATCTGCATGTAAGCCTTATATTTATAGATAAGACTATTCAAAAAATAAGACTTATAAACTTGGATGGAGAGAGTATTACATAAATAATCTTAAGCAGCCTTTATGGCTGGGTTTTACATAATGAGCCGAAGCGCCAAATAGATTTGTTCAAAAGCAGCCACACAAGGAAAATAAATCAAGGAGACTATAATTTACCATAAACAATCGACTGGGGATAAGACCTAATTCTTGTTGTAGTCTTCGTCACCAAAACCGGATGCATAGGAGTATACATACTCGCTTTTATAGTCTTAATCTACATATATGAGCAACAATAAGTACAAAGAGTACTTGGCAAGTAGAGTTAATTCTTGTTTTAAGGATACCTTTCTCTCTTGGCTGAGCAGTTTCTCTTAATTTTTTCTTTTTTTTATCCTTTCCCCACCCTATCTTCTGTTGTAAATACTCTCTTATTTAATATATTTACTACACAATAGAGGCCTTCCCTCTTGTTTTTCCTCAAAAAAAAAAGAATACTTAGCAAGCACTTACGCCAAATGCAAGTATATAGATGATTGGCTTAGCAAGGAATGGTCTTTGGTTTATTTTTGCAAAAAAGAAATATTATTTTAAAAACCATAATTATTTTCCAAGACAAAGACTTTTCTCTTTAACTTAAAATCAAAGTGTTGTTTCTATGAACAAGTTTCAACATGTAAGGGGGTTCCATCCACATAACTCTAGTGACAAGATTTATCTACTATGCATGCCATGGTTACAACTATTTAACGATGTCGCCCTTTCATCCTTTTTTTTTGTTAAAACTAACCAAGTGTAGCCTTCTACACAATGCCATGACTAGGGGAACGACTATTTGAATAGATTAGACACTATAGAGGTTATATAGCTTTATCCAAAAAACATGATAATCTTATATTGTCATGTCATAAGAACACTTTCTTTGGTGTACGATGAAGAGATCATAAGAAAACCTTTACAATACTTCACCATAATACTACATAATTCGATGTGTTCGATATCCTCGATCGTTAGGACGACATTGAACTCCGAGGATCCACCGTTGAGGGAGTAGACATATTCTAACTTAGTACCACCAAAAAGGGCATATGATGCCATAACATAAATGAACAGGTGTGTAAACAGAAATACATGCCCCTATGAAAGCATCTAGGCCCCCTATTTTTTTGGTTTTGGTAATTAATAACAACCATGATTAAAGGACTAATATTTTCATTGAACATATTGAAAATAGGTTAGTCCTAGTCATGGAACGCGGTGGAGCATAAAAATGGAGCGAACAAGAAAAATGATCATCATGTCAAGATAAAGAGCCAAGGTATAAAATTAAGGACCTTTTCATAGCTTTTGCAGATCTCGGTGTTTTGGAGAAATAGATCGGATTACTAGATTAAGTGCCATACTATTAAGAGGGACTCTTAGCTAGTAGCTTGATGTTTTTAGTGAAAAATGGCTTAATTTGGTGATAAGGTGAAAGATATTTGCATTTTCCCAAAAAGTTTTTACAAAAACAACTCTTCCCTTGCAATGGCCAGCACTACCACCATAAGGGTGCAGTACTACCGCACGAGCAGCAGTACCGGCCCTACACTCAACAGTGATATTCCAAAACAGGGTGCTTTTGTGATCAACCTAGTTGGCACTACCGCCCCATGGGATGATACTGTCACTCAGCCAGCACTACCAGCCCCAGATGGGCGGTAGTGCCGACCTATTGTAGTAACAGCTAGTTCATTAGTGCAATAAATGCTACAATCGACCGTTAGACCTAAGGGTAGTACTACCAGCCTCAGATGGCAGTAGTGTCGGCCCTCTTGATTTTTTTAGGGGTGTAGGTGCAACGGCTAGAATTATTGGTGAGGCTATAAATTCACCCCCACTTGTAGTATAGAGGCTCTCTTGGACACTTATTGCATATTTTTTAGCCCTTACTTGCTTCTTTACTACTCTAGAGCATTCAACTCTCATTTGGTGAGTAGTTGAGCGAAAAATCAAGTGTAATAATTAAATTGAGCCATTTAGACACTTGATAAACCTTAAACGATTATCAAAGTTTATTACTCTTGGAGGTAGCCGCCTCATAGACAGCTTGGAGGAGTTTGTGCATGGTGAGCTTTTGGAGTTTGTGAGTAGCCCTGGCAACTGTGTGATGGTCGGAGTTCACCTACCCAGAGTGAGGAAGAACTATCAAGTGATCGAGGGAGGCTCATGTGATTTGGAGCTAGTTTGAAGTTGATCAAGCTTCCTCAACGTAGATTAGGGGAGACCGGCAAGTCTCCGAGACCACGAGATAAACCCTTGTGTCAATTTCTCTCTTGTGATTTGAATTTCTAATTCTTGTGTGCAATGTACATTGCTAGCAATTTTAGTATATTGATCCTGTGCTTAGGATTGTATACTAACCTAGACTTAGGTCATCATGCACTTAGTGAAACTTAGAGAATTTAAGCTTCAATTATTGAAAATTGTTTCTTGCTTAGACAATCTATTTATTGCAATTAGAGCTAAAGAATTTTTAAAACCTCCTACTCACCTCCTCTAGTCGGTTATCCTTGATCCTACAAGTAGTATCAGAGCTTGAACTCTCTTTTAGGGTTTTACCATCTAGAGAGTAAAGGATGGCTAGCGATAGGGTGTCCATAGACAAAGCACCATTTTTCGATGGTACAAATTATGCATACTGGACAATACGCATGACGGTTTATCTCAAGGCCATGAGCCTGAGCATATGGAGGATTATAGATGAGGGTTTCGCTACGGGAGTAAATCCCACACTAATAATGGAAAAAAGAAGAGAGAAATTCTCATCTAAATGCTCAAGTTATGAATGCTATTTGGCACTTTGAATGCGGATGAGTTCAATCGGATGAGGGAACATCCTTCGTCAAAGAAGCTAAATTGCATATGGTTCAGATAAAGTATAAGAGTTTTATTATGTTGCCCGATGAGAACATTAATGTGATGTACTTATGGCTCAATAACATAGTAAATGAGCTTAAGGGTCTTGAGGCATCGCTAACCGATTTAGATATTGTTTGTAAGATGCTTAGGGCTCTTTTGGACAAGTATGAGACCTTGGTGACCTTGTTTCTTAACTCACTAGAGTTGCCAAGAATGACGTTTACTGGACTTCTTACAAACCTCATTATGAATGAGCTTTACAAGAATGACAAGAAAGAACTTTTATAACAAAGCTCTTCGAAGAAAAAAAAACATTGTCATCAAGGCAAAAGTGGAGTCAAGCGATAAGCCACTTGAAGACTCTGAAGAGGATGACACCGTGGAGATGGCACTCCTCGTAAGGGAATGAGGAGGATTACGAAGAGGCACTTAAGCTCAAGCACCTCTCAAAAATTCAAAAAGGGACAAAATTCTAGCACCAACTGACATGCAAATATTCGGTGTTATGAGTGTGATGAAAAGGAGCACATCACCTCTAATTGTCCCAAGAAGAAAGACGACAAGAACAAGTCATCCAAGAAGAAGAAAGTTTTTCAAGAGAAGAAGAAGCTTTTTAAGAAACTTTACAAGAACGCAAAGGCAAGGTTCATATTGGATAGTGAGATTCTGAAGAAGAGTATTTGGACTCTAACTCCTTTGAAGACGATACACCCTCAAAGAAGAAGGGTCTTGCCGGTGTTGCCATCAAGGAGGCCTCTTCACCATTTGCCGCTCTTTTTTGTCTCATGTCAAAAGGAGAGTATAAGGTAAAATCAAATGACAATGATAAACTTACCTATGATGAGCTCATGATATGCTTGAGGATTTGAATGAATACCTTAGTAAAGAGAAGTCAAAACATAAGGTTTTAAGAAAAGAATTTCTTTCACTCAAGGATTCTTATGATGAGCTAAAGGAGGCTCATGAGACTCTTCTTGCCAAGGAGCATTTAAAGTATCAAATTGATGTTGGGATTAGTTGCAATATTATTGATGATATGCCTAGTTTAGATATTAACTCTTGTTCTATATCAAAAGCTAGCATATCTACATCATGTGATGACCTTATGGGCATGACATCTAGCTCATGCTATAGCTCCATTTCTATTCATGAAAATTTAATTATTAAAAATAATGAGCTAAAAGAGAAAGTGAACAAGCTTAGTAAGAGCTTGGATCAATGTTTTAAGGGCAAGGAGACACTTGATAAAATCTTAAACAACCAACAATGCTCCTACAACAAAGAAGGTCTTGGGTTCGAGCTCAAGAAGGGTAAGAAATTTAGTAACAAAACTCCTCGGTTTGTAAAATCAAATAGGAAGCTTTGTTATAAATGCTATGACGTAGGACACATAGCAAGCGATTGTCCTTTAGGTAAATCATCCAAACATAATATTTATGATTCTTGCTATGTGTTTTGGAAAAATAAAAATGGAAAGATTATTGCTAAATTTGTCAGGACTACTATACTTGGCTGTAGGAAGAATGTTATTTGGGTGCCCAAAACCTTAATTACTAACCTCCAGGAATCCAAACAAATCTGGGTACCTAAAAAGACTTGATTTTCTTTTGTAGGTGAAGTACAAAATCGGTGGACGACATTGGGTGTTAAATAGTGGATACATGCAACACATGACTAACGACCGGAAAATGTTTACCACATTTGAAGTGGGGAGTGGCCAACACGAAAAGATCACCTTTCGCGATAATAGCAAGGAAAAGATATTAGGATTGGGTAAAATTGCTTTTTCAAATGATCTTTCCATTTCGAATGTCTCTCTAGTAGAAACATTAAACTTTAACTTGCTATCCGTTGCTCAAATTTGTGATCTTGGTCTTAAGTGTATCTTTTCTAAAAATGGTGTAATTATCTTTAAAGAAAATGATAATTCCTTGGTGTTCAAAAGTTTTAGATTTGGAAATTTATATTTAGTTGACTTCACCATAAATGAGTCATGTCATTAAACTTGTTTAATTGTAAAAACCTCTTTGGGTTGGTTATGGCATGGAAGACTAGCTCATGTTGGGATGATTTAACTTAAAAGGCTTTTAAAAAATGATCTTGTTGTGGGCTTGAAAGATATCAAGTTTGAGAAAAATAAACTTTATAGTGCTTGCCAAGCAGATAAGTAAGTGGCTAGTTCTCATTCTTCTGAGAGTATCATGTTCACATATAGACCATTAGAGCTCTTACAATTAGATATATTTGGCCCAATAACCTATAAGAGCATCGTGGGCAATTCTTATTGTTTAGTCATTGTAGATGCTTACTCAAGATACATTTGGGTGTTCTTCTTAGATGACAAATCTGAAACCTCTCGTATTTTGAAAAGCTTTGCAAAAAGGGCACAAAATGAATTTGATTTTAAAATAAAGAAAATTCATAGTAATAATGGTTATGAGTTCAAGAATACAAAAATTAAAAATTATTGTGATGAACTTGGAGTAAAACATGAGCTTTCCACCACCTACACTGTGAAGCAAAGTGAAGCTGTAGAAAAAAAATCGAACATTAACTGAAATGGCAAGAACTATGCTATTTAAATATGGTGCTCCTGATAGCTTTTTGGCAGAAGCTATAAATACCGCTTTAAATGCAACAAATTGGATTTATTTGCATCATCTTTTAAAATAGACTTCTTATGAGCTTCTTAGTGAAAGAAAACAGAACATATCTTATTTTCGTATTTTTGGTTGCAAGTGTTATATTTTGAAAAAGAGTGTTTGACTCTCAAAATTTTAAAGTCGTTATGATATTGGTTTATTGCTCAGTTATTTCTCAAATAGTAAAGCTTATCTTGTCTTCAACAAAACCAAAGGTTTAGTTGAGGACCATGTGTGATGTTGAGTTTGATAAGACTAATAGTTCTAAAGAAATGTAAGAAAATTTAGATGATGTAGGTGATGAAGGCCTAAGACAAGCAATGAAAAATAAGACGCTTGGAGATATCAAGCCAAAGGAAGATAAAGAAAATCAACCCTCATTTACTCGAGTCGAACCAACTACTTCCGCAACGCCAAGCCAAGCTCAACAAGTTGACGTGGATGAGAAGGAGAACATGAATCACTCCAACCTCTACCTCAAAGAATTCATCATGCAATCTCCAAAGATTATCCAATAGACTAAATATTGGGTGACGTTAGTAAGAGAGTTCAAACTCGTTCTCACATTGCTTCTTTTTGTGAACATTACTCTTTTATGTTTTCTTTTGAACTTTCTCATGTAGATGAAGTTTTAGATGATCCGGATTGGGTGAATGTAATGCACGAAGAGCTAAACAACTTTGTCTAGAATGATGTTTGGATGCTAGCTAGTCAAACGACCCAAGAATCACAACATCATCGACACAAAATTGGTATTTCGAAACAAGCAAGATGAGAATGGCTTTGTGGTAAGAAATAAGGCAAGATTGGTGACACAAGATTTTACACAAATCAAAGGACTAGATTTTGGTGAAACCATTGCACCCATGGCTAGATTAGAAGCCATTCGTATCTTGCTTGCATTTGCATGTTACTTTGACATTAAGTTATTTCAAATGGATATTAAGAGTGTATTTTTAAATGGATAAATATCCAAGTTGGTATTTGTTAAACAACCTCTCGGTTTTGAAAATCCTAAAAACTCAAATCATGTATACAAACTCGCGCAAGGTGCTATATGATCTCAAACAAACTCCTAGAGTATGGTATAAATGACTTAGAGATTTCTTACTTTCAAAAGGATTTAAAATTGGGAAGGTTGTCGATGCAAACACCTGCAGTCCATTCTCGCTCATCTTTTCCCCAGGCTCCCACACCAACATTCCTTGCGCCTTGTAGACGGTGGTATGTGGCACCCCTCCCCATGTCGATGTGACAGTGCCATTGGTACTCACGTGTGGTGAGTCCTCCCATTAGTACTTTTTTCCTTCTTAACTATGGTAGTGTGGTATACTTCTAGGCAACTAATGACATTCCGAAGCTAGTGAAAGGTAGCAGTTAGGAGTAAGATGTATGGCTACGACTGGCAGGAATAGAAGCACACAATTGTGGAGACGTTTAGCGTAGCAGTAGACTAGGTGCCCTAAGCCATTTGCTATAGGCTGATGGGCCTTCGAGATACTTTAGCCCATTTGTTTCTTCATTTTCTTTGTTATTGTTTCTTTTATGTCTATTTTGTTACAATATACCATATCTCATTTATGTTTCTCTATTATTTTATTTTTATTATAAATGTATACATATCATCGTATTGATGTTTTTAGGGAAATAGAGTATCACGATGTCGGTGTATCGTGTATCTACATTGGTATCGACCTATCCTGATATCCTAGTGTATTCTTATACCTCTTACATGTACCAATATTCCATAAATATAAGGATGGACAAAACCAAAAATTCACGAAGTCCTTAGTCACTTACCTCCAGTCATTTCAGTTTTCTGAGCACCCCACCCCACACATCATTTTACCATCTAATTACCCCTTTCATCCACTTTTCTTATTTTCTTGTCAATTTCTCGTTACATCGTGACACGCCAGTGGCCACCTGGGACGGCATCGTAAGTTCGCGACGGTTGACGTTTACACCGTGCTGAAGGTAAAGGCGGTGTCCACGGAATCAAATAATCTACACTAACAAAACTTCATGGCATCATGGTAATATTAACCTGTCGTGCAGCACTGTAACAGTCATGACCACTGTAGCTCATACTGTTGCAACGAGTCGAAACGGAGAAATAGAAGATGTACGGGTTCGTCGAAAGAAAAAAGAGAAACATGCATGGGCTAATTGCACAGGAAGGATGACAGGATCACTACACTGGACTACTGGAGAACGAGGCTGTGGTGAGGAGCCTCATGGCAGCGGGCTCGACCCTTCTCGTAGAGATGGTATCGTAGTATTTATAGAGCTTTGGTGCCACTAGCTCACAGGGGCCATAACTAGTGATAACAAGATGTATAGTAGTAAAGGTCGAGGAGAACACGCCCGAGCGACTGCAGAACTCTTATGCCACTCGTGGGGGCAATAGAGCTTGTACGGGCTATAACGGCGGAGTTTTCCAAAGCTCACACCCTAGTGACCTTGAGTGGATTCACATGCATAGGCGTAAACTTCCACATATGTACTTGGACACAAAAAAACTTCATGCTTGGGTATCGGCTATGCACAGATATTGGATGTTGGCTTGAGCTAGATGGTAGATGTGATCGACCGAATGCCACACATTTTGTCAGACATAAGGTTTTTAGCATAATCATATTTATTAGATGCATAGAGGGAACATTACACTAATTTTATATTGAAATACGGTATAGTTCCTACTTATAGAAAAAATGATTAAAAATAAATTTTATAAACTTGAATAGAACAAGTAATTAAAAGATGATTAAAAATAAACTTTATAAACTTAAATAGAACAAGTAATTATGTATTTTTATTTTAAAACAGATGCTTGATAAAACGGGTGGCATGGAATTTTCTTTCGCCGATTGGCAGAATCGTCCACACCGGGCACACCCCCGCCTTAAAACCTCCACTGTCCATTTGTTTCCCACCGGCCGTCCGCCTGCTCTGACCCTCCTCGCGCTGTCAGAGAAGAGAGCAGAGGCGGGTGAAAGAAGCGAGGAGGGGCAGGCGTCCATGGGGATCGTGGAAGAGGCGCACAACCTGCGGGTGGTGGGGGAGGGGAATCGTGGGGTGATTGTGCTGGCGCACGGCTTCGGCACGGACCAGTCCGTGTGGAAGCACCTGGTGCCGCACCTCGTCGCCGACTACCACGTCGTGCTCTTCGACACCATGGGCGCCGGCCCCACCAACCCGGACTACTTCGACTTCTCCCGCTATGCCACGCTCGAGGGCTACGCGCTCGACCTCCTCGCCATCCTCGAGGAGCTCGGGGTCACCTCCTGCATCTACGTCGGACACTCTGTCTCCGCCGTCATCGGCTCGCTCGCCTCCATCTCCCGCCCTGACCTCTTCTCCAAGCTCGTCCTCCTCTCCGCCTCGCCAAGGTAGGCAGCAGCACCATTACTTGCCCGCTTATTTCGTTTAATTTCCCCCTTCTTTAGTCAATCATAGTACGCACTCGTGAAAGAAATTGGTACATAACATATGATGATTCTTGGCTAAATATGTCTGCGTGATGTTCTTATATGGATTGGGGAATTGGCTGCGGGAAGAGTGGAGTCGTTGGTCGCAGTTCTTAGTTTTGGTGAATTCGGCTAAAAGCTCGCTACGTGGTAGTAGGGAGGTCTGCCTACCTCATGAGGAAAGTTTTGGATTTGAGGGCTGATTGCGGCTTGTCGCCATGGGGGAAATTGAAGGGTCGCTAGGGACTTGGATTCTTTACATGCCTCTCAACAAGCCTTATGGAGTCACTAATTCACTGTGCCTAGATTGAGATGGAGAGATCTTACCTCTAAGGATTGGCTCTTCTAGCTGTACTCAAAAACTTTTTATACGGGTAAGTGTGCTCCGTCAATTATCATGATGTTATTTCGCACAAAAACAGTACATTTCAGTTGCCTTTCCAAGTGAGGTCGTTCGGATGTTGCCCTTGGCACTGCGTGAATGATGAGAGAGCGCTTTATGGGTGATGGTGATCTAGATATCTTAAATCTGTTATCATCACATAGATTACTTTAGGGTGTGTTTGGTTGCTTCTACCAAGTGGTACATGTATGAAATAGTTCTAGAAAAATGTCATCTATGTGTTTGGTTACTTGAATGGAATTATCCCGTCTTGGACAGTGTGATACAAATTTGAGAAATATTTCTTATAGATGTTGAAGCATTCTATTCACCCAAAACAATGGAACCAAATGGTACAGGACCACTCCATCCCATTCAACCTCATCCCACCAACCAAACACACCCTTAATTTGATTATGAAGGGGTGTTGAGTGTTGAACCGTTGGATCTTAAATTAAATAGCTGTGTTGAGAAGGCAATAGACTCAAGACCACCTGCATGTTGGCACATTCAATTTATACAAGGTTGCTGTTGTATGTGCTTAGTGTTTTTTTTTTGCCCCCAATTGAGAGTTGTATGTGCATAGGCTTTGTACATGATCTGGTGCTTTTGACTTTAGTTTAAGATTGGTCTTATCACTAAAACCTACTGGACTGAAACAACATTAAGATTGATATTATCACAGAATTTACTGGATTCAAATTTTAGTTTCATTTTGGACTAGATTTTCTCCTAGCGGTTTGAAAACCGGGTGATTACCACTGATTACAGGAATCAGCAGTAGATAGTAGGTAGCAAAAACATATAAAATGGCTTATTTTGGTGCCATTTATTGCTAAAACAGGACAGGGACTAATAGTTCTTCGGTTCTTCCATCCTTCAAGGTGGAGTCAACACAAAAACTGATAAATTACGAAATAAAGGAAAAAATGGAAGAAAAATAAATTGAATCAAATTACAATCCACCAGAAAATAGCCTGTAACTTAATCATGGTGGGCTCAAGGATTTGAGAAAAAAAAACTTTTCTGAAACCTTGTTTCCCACCAAACCTACCTTGTTGAAATAGCAGTTATAATAAACATTCTAGAATAATAGAATCTGTTTGAGATATATATCTGTGTGAGTTGCGACATATTGTCAGTAGTACTACTAAAGCCCACTCCATTAGGTGTCAATTGACCCTTGGTTGACTATGTTTTTGACCTCAAGAGCTGTGAGGGCATCTGGATAACTTCAACCACATCAGTGTGCTAATAATTTCACCACTATAGATTTGATGCAAAGAGCAATTTAGTAAAGGTAGTGCAAAGGAAAATGTCATGTGATGTATAACTGCCTAGCTAGCCTTTGATCATGCTATTCCCCTTACATATCCCTTTTTCAATTTTCTTGTGTCTATGTTACACATTTCTTGTCTTAATTCTTATCATGGTGCAAGTGTCTTGTCCCAATTAGCCCTCTCTTGCCACTTGTGGATATTGCCTTTCTGGAAATCATAATTATTTCAAAAGTTATGTCTTAGTGGAAACCATAACTCAGTTGCTAAAGGTGCAATGTAGTTATTAGTCACTACCAATATGGCTGCTTTGCAACATAGTCATAGGTTCAAAAATCCAGCACTACAATCGTAGGATCCTCCCAATTGTAGTAGTTTGATATTCGATTTTTTCTTGTCTGCATGTTACAAGATAGATGCAGGAGTAGTGGATCTTGGTGGTACAATGGATAATAGAGTTGTGCGGAAGAGCGCTTTAAGGGAGCTAGTGGACCTTGTTCTTATCAACCTTTCACCAACAACTGAATCATGGAGTTATCTGATCACCAGATATTGGGGTAGTCTTGCAGGAATCACTAGTGCTGATCTCCTGACTAAAATATTGGCATGGCATGTGCAATTAGCACTGGGAAACAATGATGAAGAAAAATTTACTGTCCTGAACTGCTTCAGTATCCAGAATCAGTGCATTGTAATAAAATTAATAACAAGTGCTTAAAGTATTCCAAACTTCTCTATGATTGTGCGCAGCAACAGTGACCAGAAACTGCCAGAAAAAGAGAATGATGTATGTGTCAATAATTGAATGACCATTATAGGTCTGTTCTTTTTCTTATTTGTTCTAAAAAATGGAGGTGGTTAGTTTGCTGATAAAAGAAGAGAGATGAACTACAGAAGGAACTACTAGACTAAAGCAAGGGATATGGTCCCTTTGCCGCCAAGCTCATGGGGGTGTGTGGTCAATCGGACTAGGGGAGAAAGAGAGGAAGAACAGCATAGGCGATTGAGAGGAGTTTTCTCATTCCATTTTTCTATTCACTTTTCGATTTGTCAGTACAAAAGCTTTTATACTCAGACATTCCCTCCTGCTTCATTCAAACTCAAACGCTAGATCAACTCCCTTGCTAATCTAAGCCACTCGTTCTACTACCCCCCCCCCGCGCGCCCGCCGCGGCCCCAAAGGAAACATTGCTCTTTTGCAAAACATTTAGTTCCTCCCAGGTTGCAGGCCGGCAATCCCGTCCAGTTGATAAGGCAGGGACGGACCACTGCTGAACTCCCCTTTTTCACCAATCTTCCCAACACCTCTTTTGGCTTAGTTGAGTTTACATCCATCTCACCTAATTTCGGAAGTTCAACAAAAACAGGGGAGTAATTTGGATTGTAAGCGTTTAACTGAGATATGTGAAATACTGGATGTATTTGACTTTCTGACGGTAGATTCAGCCGATATGCCGCTTGTGCGATCCTTCCAACTATTGTAAATGGACCATAAAACTTATAAGCCAATTTCGGATAAGGTAGGCTCACCAGTGAGGTCTGCACATACGGCTATAATTTCAGTAAAACCTGTTCTCCTTCTTGAAACTCTCTCTCTTGCTGATTTTTGTCTGCTTGCAGCTTCATTCTGTTTTGAGCTCTTGCCAGGTGCTGTTTCACTAATTTGTTATATACTCCTTAGTTCTTGATAAACTCATTCACCTCTTTTGACTCATTGCTTAGTGCCAACGGCATAGTGCCATAATTAGGCTCAACTCCATACAAAACTTTGAAAGGAGAGCAACCCAGCGATGAATGAAAATTGGTGTTGTACCAAAACTCTGCAAATGCTAGCCAATTTTTCCATTTTTTGGGTGACTCATGGTCTGCACACTGCAGGTACATCTCCAAACACTGATTCACCTGTTTACTTTGTCCATCTGTTTTCTCTGGGTGGTACGCTGTGCTGTACTGTAATTTTGTCCTCAATGCCTTGAATTACTCCCACCAAAAAGAACTAGTAAAGATTCTGTCCCGATCAGATGTGATGGATGTTGGCACTCCATGCAACCTAACAATGTGCTCCAAAAACAGTTTTGCAACTACTTGAGCTGTGAAAGGATGTCGAAGAGGTACAAAATATGCATATTTTGAAAATCGATCCACCACAACCATGATTACATTACAGCCCTTTGACATCAGCAAACCCTCAATAAAATCCATGGTTAAGTCTTGCCATGCTGCTTCTGGGATTGATAATAGTTGCAATAGTCCTGCCAGTTTTGATCTCTCACTTTTGCCAGTTGACACACCGTGCATTGTTTTACATAATCTTCTACTCCTTGTTTCATTACAATCTAGCAAAATAGTTTCTTCAACCTTTGGTATGTCGCTTGAATCCCGAATGGCCTCCTATAGCATTGGAATGGAAGGCTGCAATCAATTTTGTCTGTATGGCTGAATTTTCCCCAATCCATACTCTACCCTTGTGTCGGATTAACCCTTGATGCAATTCATATCCTTGATCATCCAGGCTATGCACCGCCAACTGAACAAAGCATTGCTGAGCTGCTCGATCTGTTGCATAAGACTTTATCATTTCCTAGATCCATTTCGGTTGCATTGCTGATTTGACCCGTATCTCCATAAGCTGTCCCACCCTTGATAATGCATCGGCTACAATGTTATCCTTCCCTTTTTTGTACACTACACGAAACCTTAATCCCATAAGCCGGGTCATTGCCTTCTTTTGCATATCAGTTTGCAATTGTTGTTCATCCATAACATAAACTCCGGTGATCTATCTTTATCACAAATTCGCTGCGTTGCAAATAAGTCCGCCATTTTTCCACTGCCAACATTAGTGCCAAAAATACCTTTTCATATATGGACAGATTCTTATGTGTAGATCCAAGAGCCTTACTGAGAAGGCTACTGGATGTCCTTCTTGTAGCAATACCGCACCAACTCCTTGATCACAAGCATCCGTTTCTACTTCAAATTGTTTTTCAAGGTCTAGTAACCTTAGTACTAGAGTAGTTGCCATGGCCTGTTTTAACTGAAGGAATGCTTTCTCAGCTTGTTCATCCCACCCAAAATTCTTCTTTTTCAACAAGTTAGTTAGTGGTTTGGCCTAGATTCCATAGTTTCTCACAAACTTTTTGTAGTATCCTATCAACCGTAAAAATCCTCGCAGCTTTGTCACATTTCTCTGTTTTGGCCACCCTAACATTACTTGAGTCTTCCTGGAATCAGCCGCAACTCCTTGATCCGATATGATGTATCCCAGATACTCAAGTTGCTTTTGGGCACATGTGTACTTGGATCGTTTCACAAAGAATTGGTGGACTCGTAAGGTTTGTAGAACTGTCCTCAGATGCTCCACATGACTATCTATATCCGGACTATAGACTAATATATCATCCATGGAAACCAGCACATACTTTCTGAGAAAAGGTGCTAGTATTGAGTTCATGACACATTGAATGGTAGCTAGAGCGTTTGTGAGCCCAAACGGTATGACATTGAACTGGTAGTGGCCGTGATGGGTCTTGAAAGCAGTTTTAACCTCATCTTCTTCTTTCATACGTATTTGGTGATATCCAGCTCGAAGGTCCAATTTGGAGAAGTACTGGGTACTTGACAGCTCATGTAACAACTTATCTACTATAGGCATTGGAAATTTGTTTTTGATGGTTAAATCATTAAGGTGATGGTAGTCAACACAAAATCTCCAAGTACCATTTTTTTTGCACTAAGAGCACCGGTGAAGCAAAAGGACTCACACTTGGAGTGATTAGTCCTATTGCCAGCATTTCTACGACTTGCCACTCGATCTCACTTTTGTGTATCGTTGAGTCTCTATATGGCCTTGAATTTACCAGTGTAGCTCCAGGCATCAGTGTTATAGCATGGTCGTATTCTCTTCTGGGAGGTAGTCCCTTTGGCTTAGCAAACACATCTTCATACTGTTCAAGTAATGTCTTGATGGCTGACGATCATTGGAACTGAGTCATTTCTACCAGGTTCCTCTGATTCTAGAACTGCCATTGCCCAAATATCATTGCTTCTACTCCATTTCTCCCGCTGTTCGACAGTCAAGGACTTTATTTCAGTCTTCTCCATATTTTTCGCTCCCAGCAACCTAACTTTTTCCTTTGTGTTCAAACTCAATTACCTTGTCTTTCTGATTACAAACCATGGGGCTCTTTGCCTTCAACCAATCCATTCCCAAGATCGCATCATAAGCCTCCAATTCAAAAACTCTGAAGTTTGTCTGAAATGTTTGACCTTGTGCCCACCACTCCAAATTTGGTGCCCAACTACTACACTGTAGTATGTCACCATTTGCCACCTTAACTCCAACTGGTTTGGTCTCTTGAGCGAGGTAACCAATTTTGTGCAGGAAGCTTGCATTAATGAAGCTATGTGAGCTGTCCGAATCCAACAGAACAAGCATTACTTGATTTCTTACTAGAGCCAAAATACGTATTGTCTCACTCTCCTCAACACCTGATAACACATTCAGTGATAGATTACACCCTTCTTCCTTGTCCAGCTCTACTGTTTCCAATAAGTCTAGCACTGCATCAGATAATACCTCCCCTTGTTCTTCAAAAGTGATAGGCTGAAGCTGTGCTTGACTCTTTCTTTTTATATTGCAAGTGGTAATTAGGCTCATACTTATCCCCACATTGATAACATTACCCATTGGCATGCCGGTATTCACGTAATTGTCTAGCCTTCTACAGTTCTTGACCCATTTTCATGCTACTTGATTGATTCTCTTGTCTGTTTACCACTCCACTATCTCGGGTGCTTCCCAACTTTGACTTCCAATTCTTGTTGCGATCAATCTTGCTGTACTCTAGCTAATAAGGCTGCTCTATCCACCGATTCTGGAATCTGACCTTGCACAGCACTTCTTAACTCCATCTTCAAACCCTTCACAAACTGAGATACAAACAGTCCTTCTCCATCGTAAGGATTGTGCATTGAAATCTCTCTCGAACATCAGCTCATCGAACCGACTCTTATACTGCTCCACTGTACCCTTTTGTTTGATCTCCACCAGTTCCTCCAACAATCTATGGTGATCAAAGGCTCCAAACTTCAGCTCTACAGCATGTGCTAAATGCTCCCGATTTCCCAACTCATTTCAAGTCTTATACACCTGTAGCCAGTGGGCAGCGTTACCTTCCATATGCATGGTTGCTACCATAACCCACAATGCCTCTGTAATGTTAAGGATCTTGAAGTAATCCAAGCACTTATCACACCACAACCGAGGACTCTCACCCTCAAATCTAGGAAAAGCTAACTTAGGTAGTGGATTTCTCATCACTCCTCCAGACTCTCTTGATGGCCGAAGATTTGGACCAGCTGTTTCATTCATAAATCATAACCCCTTACCCGTGGATTTGGTGGTGCTGGAGTAAGCAGAGCTTTTCCCATCACCGCAGTTGATCCTTCACCACTTTCGCTCATCTCTGTTACCCGTCCAGTCGTGATCCTTGCTGCAGCCTGTGCAGTTGCCTTTATTTGCTTTGCAAGGAGTTGTTGGTCTTTAACACTCTACTCCACTGCCTTTGCCTTGAGTTCAGAACGCACCATCAACTGTTGTTGTGCGGAATCAATCACCTCCACTCACGCAAACAACAAATCGAGACTGTCTTTGATACCCGCTTGATGCTCCTCCATTCTTGTTGTCTCTCCCATCGCTGCCAAGACGAGCTGGGTCTGAATCGAGGGTTTTGGGGGAGCCATGACATTCAAACCAAGCCGAATCAACCAGATTTTCGGGATTTCATAGGGATGTCCTTCCAGAATCGATCACTCGATTCTAACTTTCCCCAACCCTTCTTTGGGATTTTACAACTCAAGGCACAATTGAATGCAGCTCTGATACCAAATGTAATATCCTAAATTCGCCCCTTTGCCGCCAACCTCATGGGGCATGAGGTCAATCAGAATCGGAGACAGAAAAGGGGAGAGAGAGGAAGAACAGCACAGGCGATGGAGTGGAGTTTTCTCATTCTGTTTTTCTATTCACTTTTCGATTCATCGGTACAAAAGCTTTTATACTCACACATTCCCTCCTTTTGCCCTCCTCCTGTAAACCTCTCTGTACCCATGCTGGCTTATAGTGAAAATGATATTACATCAACAGTGTCGTCGTTTCTTTACTTGTTACCGCTTCATTCAAACGAAACAGCTAGATCAACTCCCTTGCTAATCTAAGCACTCGTTACAATGTTACTTCAAACTAAAAGATAGAATTCTTGTAAAAGGAACTGTTAGAATAATTGCATATTCCAGTTCTTCTGTAGTTATAACATAATTACAAACTATGTAGCTTATTTTCACAGCAGTATAATAGAAAATGGCTAAATTTGGATTGAGCAAAAGTCACTACTGATATTTTGTTAGTATAACTTTTCTGTGGTTGTTTCTGGCTGTTGAATAAATCATGTCCAGATTCCAAATTTTCAGTGGTACAAAAGATATAAAACCCGTGTGATGGTTTTCATGGTCTTCCAACGATTTAGATTAACTAGCCATATGCCCGTGCATTGCAACGGAAACTCAATTTGCAATAAAAAGTTTATTTGCAAAGAGCACTAACAGTGGCAAAGGTGGGTAATTAAAGAGTAGTGGCAAAAGTAGGTAATTTTGATGAAGTGACGCGGAAAGAAACTCTTATTTTATATAGTAGAGATGAACCCTAACAAATTTGGTACCTGTATCAACAAAATCCGTTGACTTGAGCTACTGCCAAGCTAATTTAGAAGTATAGGGTGGCTATGTGAAATTTCAGTGCATGTTTGGGAACCTGCCAAGCTAATTGGAATTTTAGGGAGCTAAGAGGAAATTTCACTAAATCCGTTGACTTGAGCTACTGCCAAGCTAATTTAGAAGTTTAGGGTGCTATGTGAAATTTCAGTGCATGTTCGGGAACCTGCCATGCTAATTGGAATTTAAGGGAGGTAGGAGGAAATCTCAGTGCAAATTTAAGAACCTACCAAGATAATCTAGAAGTTTAGGGGCTAACTGAAACTTAGATGCAAGTTCAGGGAACTGCAGTGCAATTTACTCAGTCTGAATGAAACATGCCCTTGCTCCTAGAAGGCTTCTGAGTTTTGACTGAGATGTATAATCCAGTTATTTAAATCTGTGATGTATATGGTTATTCCATGTTCCCTTATTAAAGACATGCGCCTTCTCGGATGAGAGGATGCTAGTAACTTCTCATGGAGTGGACCTCGTCTGAACTCAGTTTTTTTTTCTGTAGCAAATATAATTCAAGATCTCAATAACATTCTATTTGTTTGCTTTGTTGAGTATCTGTGGACATCTAACCAAGTTTTATGTTTTAAACGAGTTTATATCTCCTTCATTCTGTGATGAGTAAATTTCACAAAACTACAAGTTTGTTGTAAAATTATAAAAAAAAAACTTCATGTTTTAGTTCATACTTAACGAAACTACAGATCTTAGGAGAACTTTATGACAAAACTATAGATTTTAGAATTAACTGTTTCTTTAACAGGTCTAAAAGTGTAGGCTTATATGGTAGCATCACATATCTCCATTTCCTATTTCACTTTCTCATGAGGCTACCATATAGGCCTACATTGATAGATTCATTCCTAAAAATATTTAATTTTAAAATCTATAGTTTTGTGATACAAATTTTCCTATAATCTGTAGGTTTGTGATATAGAAGCTAAAACCTGTGTTTTATGATAGTTTGTAGAAAAAAATCTGTAGTTTTGTGAAATTTACTCTACTGTGATGAAGTTCACCTTGCATTCTGTTTCTTGTCTTGTTTCATTCATGCTCTGGTTGCATTTTTTCCATTTCCTTTTCACTGATCCAATGCTGTCTTGGCCAAACAGGTACCTCAATGATGTGGACTACTACGGGGGATTTGAGCAGGAGGAGCTTGATGAGCTCTTTGAGGCAATGCGGTCAAACTACAAGGCCTGGTGCTCAGGGTTTGCGCCACTCTGTGTTGGAGGGGACATGGAATCAGTGGCAGTTCAGGAGTTCAGCCGGACGCTCTTCAACATACGTCCCGACATTGCTCTGCGTATTGCCCAGACGATCTTCCAGAGTGATGTGCGCAGCCTCCTTCCCCTCGTCACAGTTCCGTGCCACATTGTTCAGAGCACCAAGGATCACGCAGTGCCAGTCGTGGTTTCAGAGTACCTGCACAAGCATCTTGGTGGCGACTCCATCGTCGAGGTGATGCCTTCTGAGGGCCATCTCCCCCAACTTAGTTCGCCGGACATCGTCATCCCTGTCTTGATCCGACACATCCAGCATGACATTGCATTCTAGGTTGGCAACCATTCCCCCTGGAAGCTGTTCATCGGAAGCTGTATGCTGCCAGTATCTGCATTTCACCTAATCATTCAACGTAGGATCCCATCTGTAGTTGTTAATAAGATTCACCACATGTTGTAAATTGTTGGCGGTGGAAATTGTAGTTTGCATGCTCTTTGTAATCGATTGCCCGTCACATGTGTATTAGTTGTAATGTTGGATGCTTTAACGTCATGAACACAATTGAACTCTTTGTCACTTTGTGGTCTTTGCCGCGAAGTCTTACCCTGTTGTATATCTTTTGTCTTCATGATCGTTTAGTCCGAACTCTGAAGGAAGTGCTTCTTTCTATAGTTCTGTGCTTCTTTAGAAAGGGCAAATGTTGGAGAAAATTACAAATGAAATGAGGAATTCCATCCATATCTCAATAAAAACTAAGTAATTGCAAAAACCTGTGCATTGGCTTAATCGCTGTAATTCGAGAGATTACTATTTTTGTTACTAGTAAGGTACCCCGTGTGTTACAACCGGATTTCAAAAGAGTGATACATATTATTTTACGTGATCTAAAATTGTATAATAAACACTAGAATTCTTGTACACAAATATCAAGTATACATTTATTAGTTGACGTAGTTTCTCGTTCAACATGAATACAAAGAAAATAACCTAATTAGTACATAATATATCTAGGTCACAAGAATATCTTTGTAGCCGAATGCATATACTTTATGATAAAATCCACAAGAACACCCTAACTAACAAAAATATTCTCTCCTCACTCTCCCTAGTCGGTCCTCATCAACTTAAGCTTCCAGATGAATTAGCTGGTGCATGTAACTCAATATAGTATCAGAGCTAAGAGGTCTCGAATTCAAGACCTAGTTGGCGCAATTAAAAATAATAATTGCAGCCCACTTCTATTCTACGTCCTAAGTCTGAAGGAGCCTGTATGTGAGGAGGAGTGATGAAGTATAGTTGAAGTATAACTTTTGGGTGTACTGCACAGGGGATCATGGCCAGACCTTGCAATGGCTCTAGCTCTAGGGGAGGCCAAATACAAAAATCACTTCTACCTCTCCTGTGCCATCGCCCACACCAGATCTAAGCAGGCTCAAGCGTCGGTCAACACTGTCTTCTTCCACAGTCGCTCCTCAAGATCTAGATGACTCTTCTGTAGTCCTAACAAGCGAGGAGACTTCAATCAAAACCTTTTTTTCAATCACATAATTTTGTTATCTAAGAATGGGGTGTACCCTCTTAGCACCAAAAACACAACAGGAAGATACTCAAGACAAGCTTATCAGGTCAGTGACATTCTACTGCAATATCCTCCACAAGGGCTACAGTTCAGGAAGTGGCTTCAAAACTAACAGTACGCATATCATTGGCATCATGGAGTCAAGAATATGTCAATTTTAAAAGCGGAACAACATGTCATTTTTTCCTTGCATAAAAGATATTTCAACAACATATATTTGCATTGAAAATTCATACGCTCCTTGCAGATTATCACCATTCTTGCAAACTGCCACTTACCATCAATTACATCCTAAATTCTTGCACAAACTACACTAATAGCATTCTATTTCATAGAATTACTAAAAAACAAAAAAAAAAGGAACCAAAGAAATAAGAAACCACGCACGCTTATCTGTAAATCTCTACTAATATAAAGGGGAGTTTATATTAGTAGAGATTTACATCCACTAGCATATTATCTACGTATGTGGTCACGGATTATTGAGTAAGTAATGCCCTCGAGAAATATCATATTTCTATTCTTTTACGTCAAGGCAATTTTAAACTATTCTTATACAGCGATGTGTTTTCTCCGATTTTAAATTAGAACCAGAACTCATTTAATAATCTGTGCACATCATTGCTGACAGGAAAAACTCATGTTTCGCTAATTTTGTCCTTTGAAATTTGGGTCAGATCCATGAACATTTCAAGGGTTCATTTAAAACTTCAAGTTGGGCATCACCACTTAGGTCCAAAAGTGCTATCTGAGACAATAAGCAGGCTCACCTGAGACAATAAGCAGGCTCACCTTAAGTTTATTATCTTAAAGATTAGTAAAATTTTAGGACGTGTCCATATTTCGGTCTACCGACATTGAGAGGTTCTCAAATGTTTTAAATGATTTTTTGTTTTGCATGATTCATTAATGGGAGGTATTTCAATGCTCTCTAAAAAATAAAAACAAAAGAATTTTGAAGCATATGGAGTGTCTGATTTGCCACTTAATTGACATGTAAATCCTTAAAACACAGACATCACAAGTTTTAATCAATTAGAGGACTACTATGATTCTATCTTGTAAAATAATTATTTTTTATGAACATAACACTGGTAAAAAGGGTTATATTAGACACGTCATCGCTGACTGTTTTTTACGAAAACTGTCTGGGAAGAGGCTCAGGCACATTGCAGACGGTTTGTGGCTAAAATTGTCTGTGATGCTGCCCTCATCATAAACGGTGAAAGACTGTGTGGAGGTCTACCCAGATTGGTGATGAGTATTTGACTAAATTTGAGCTTGTTATGCTCTGGGTTGAGTTTGATTGGAATCGGATTTTTAATTTGAAGCAATTTGAGCTGTTACTGTCAAGTTCTAGCTTGGTCGATTACTGCCAATATCTAGCTTGGTTGAGTAATGCCCCACCGGTTTGGGGTCAAATGTTTCGAGTAGATTGGGTATTGCTAAGTATCAAGTAAGAATGTTGTCGGGTTGAGCGAAGGGGTCGCTCAAGCGTTTGGTCGATTACTGCCAAGTTCTGGCTCTGTCAAATAATGCCATGTCGGCTTTTGGTCAAATGATTCGAGTAGACACGGAATCACTAAGTATCGAGTAGGGAGTTTGCCGAGTCGAGCGCCTTACTATCAGCCCATCTCGAGTTCCTTGGATAGCCTTCTCGATGTCGTCTCATCGACTCGTCGACTCGACTCTGAGTAGAGTTACTCGATGTCCATGGGATATGTATTTTGAGTTTATGTGTGAGTTTTATTGCATATCATTATGGGCAATGCTATATGATGTGTTTTCCATGTTTTTGATGGTTGTAGCATGTAACATCCAAAAAATTGGCTATTTTGAATTTCATAAGTTATCTTGAATTTTTGAGAATTTTTGTAATTTATTTGGATTTAATTGGGATTTTTGGAATTTAACCCTTCTTTGAAAATTAATTAAATAATAAATAAGTTTCTGCAAAATATAAATGAAAATATTTTATTTGAGTTCAAAATATTCCAAAATATTTTCTGGAATTTTTCTAGAATTTTTCTGATATTTTAAAAGCCTCAAATGATTTAAATGAATTTCTGGAATTGTTTATAATCGAAAATTCCGGGAAAAAGCTATGAACAGTAATGGGCCTAGCACAGTACTGTGCCGCCGCCAGCCCAAAACCGAGGAACCATAAACGTCTTTAACCGGTGGCCGTTTGATTTGGATCGAGTGGCTTAGATGGGACCACGTCGCGCACATTTTGGATGCCGTTGATTCGTCGCCGCGTGTACGCTGGAGATTGCGCCACGTCGTGTCGTCTTTGACTTCCGGTAACGCTGCCGCCGAGCGTTACTGCCGTGGATTCCGCACGCCATTAACGCCGCCGTGACCACTCTTCGCCTTCATTACCTAGCGCATCGTGCAGAGCACCCCCTTCCGCGCATTTTGCGACCCCTCATGCCTCCCGAGACTCACCGTAGCCTTCGCGCACACTCGCCGTAGTTCTGAAGCATCTCCGCCGTGTTTGCGCTGCCTCCGGTTTGTCTGCGCTGACGTTGAGGCCACCGGAGTGATCCTCGCACCGAGCCGCGTCGAGCCATCTACTTCTTGTCGTCGGAGAAGCCCCGCGTCGCCGTAGCTCGTGTTGTCTTCTTCCTCTCCGGCAAGGTTTGCACCATCGTGACATCACCACCGAGCCGAGCTCCGCTGACCGTCGGATCTTCAATCGTCGGCTCAGATCCTGCCACACCTCCCTTCAACAGTAAGCGCCATCTTCAACCTTAGCCGTTGGATTAGATGAACGGTCCAGATTAATTAGAGTAGTTTTGATTTGATGCGATGTCAGTCGTTAGATCTTCGGTGAACGGACCGAATCAAGCCACGTAGTCACGGTAACAGTAAACTTCATCTTCATTTTCCAGCTGTTAGATCTTGATCGTGTGATTCTTGTTTAGCTACGTAGTCTAGTCAACCGTAGCCGTTGGATTTGTGTTGATAGCGTAGGATTGATTAGATCTGGAACGTTAGATCTTACTTGTGCAGCTCTGATGCGTCCACGCGTCGCGCACCGGGGTAACCACGTAGCAGATCGAGATGCGCAAGATAGGTTCAATCCGAGCCGTCGAATTTTGAATGGGTGGCTTTGATCGCGCCGCGCGCCGGACCAGTTCTGTGTCGACGCGTGTCACACGGAAACCGAGGGGTCAACGCCGCTGCCTCAGTTGACATCGTCCGGTTTAATGCTAGCCGTTCGATTTAGATCCAATGGCCGTGATGATGCCACGTGTCGACTCCGGGGTAAACCAGAGCCGAACCGTCGTGTTGATCGTGGCCGTCCATTTTGAATCGGACGGTCAGAATTGAATCAAGAACTTGGTTAGTGGTTTAACGCCACGTGTTGCGCCCAGATCATGCCACGTGTCACGCTGACGTCAGCAGTTGACGTCATCTGTGGAACCCATATGTCAGTCGTGGCACTGTGGATGCTGACATCATGCTTGCGCAATAATTTGATTTTCCTTTAGAAAAATAATTCGGTGGAAATTCAATTCGGTGCTGACATCATATTTCCGAATTTTCCGTATAAGAATAAATAAAGAAATTCGGTTTATTCTTTCTAATTGATTTATAAACTTCAAATGACTATAACTTTTGCGTTTTAACTCTGATTTGAGTGATTCCAATTTCTAAAAATTTGTAAAATTAAGATCTATTTATTAGTGAATTTTATGGAATTTTTAGAGTTGATTTTGCTCTCTATAAAATTGTATTTATTGTGTGTATATATGGTTTGAGTAGACGTTGATTTGCCGGAGAGCTACGAGGGAGAATTTCCAGCACAAGACCAAGCTCTGGATCAGGACCAACCACTATTTGAAGGCAAGTTGTGCTTTGACCATTTTGCTCCTAAATTTTGAAAATGTATTTTGATTCGAACTATGCATGCTAATTTAATTAAAATGGATTTAATTAATTTGGGTGAATTAGTTAACCAACCTACTCGTTATTGCCACCTTGTCACTAGTATTTGTATGCCATGATTTCATTCGATGCCCTAAGTTTGGTAATATTAGTTGGTTATTAATATTGTGCCAACACGGGAGGCTAGACCGTGAATAGTTGCTTAGCCATGCAAATAACGTGAATAATCTTTTTGAATACAAAAGCAACATTGACTAAAGGAATAGTGAATGCATTTTGATAAAAGGTGGAATGTTGTTGGTAATGATATTGGAATGTAGAGACCTATGTGGTTCTACAGGAAGGATGATTACGGGTATGTATTGTACTGTTAAACAACTTGGGGTGGAAATTGATTTAGACTGTGGCAAGTGGATCGAGGCTGTGTGCCAGGTGGGCCTTCGTGGCTTTTGGGAGGGTTGAGTGTTGTGAGGGTTGTGTGCCAATTTTGAGAGAAGGATGTCTTGCCTTGGTCAGTTAAGGACTTCACCTTGCAAGCCTTTGACCTGAGTCACTCGTACAACCACATGTCTGAATGTGAAGACCTAGTTGAGTAAGATTTCGATATCTCACCTTTGATACCTCGGGATGGCTGTTACACGGGGTAATCAGATGGGGAGCGTGTGCATGCTACATGACTTGGTACCCTATCCAACGGTGTTCGTCTGTCCTATACTTCGGCTCTGTGTGAGGGAAGTGATAGTGAAGGCAACCCGGAGAGGTTCCTAGGTTGAGCTAGAAGTCTCTGAAAAGTTTTGTTACGATCAATTGCCTTTGTGGCGTGCGACTGTATCTTGTGGGTAAAGTGTACAACCTCTGCAGAGTGTAAAAACTATTCGAATAGCCGAGTCCACGGAACTGGACAATGCTCGGAGATTATAGTCAAGGGGTAGAGTTTTGAAAATAAAATTGGGTGGAAGGCTGTGTGCCAAGGTTATTGATGAAAGTTGACTAAGTACTGTGTGTCCAAAATTATGTGAAAAACAATTGAGAAATTTATTATATTATTAAGGTTTTGCTGCTTTGTATCTAAATAAATAGTAATTTAAAATATTGATGAAATGCAAAATAACCAATTAAGCCATTCCTTTGTAACAAGCCATGCATGTAGTAATAGAACTGCATTCTGTGCATGACTTGTTGAGTACGGTGTGTACTCACCTTGCGGGCAACAATTTACCAGAGGAGAAGTCCACGCCTATATGGTAGGAGGAGATTGTTGATGAGCCAGGAAACTAGGGAGCAAGCCTTGTCAGGGTGCCTGTGGCAGGAGATGGATCATCACGACATTTATTTTTCCGCTGTTGATGTTTTATTACTCTGATTAATGTAAACCTGTGTGGCAAACTATTGTAAGGAGACCATAAGGTCATACAATTCGTTTATATACATGTTTGAAGTACTTTATTATTATTCCGTTGTGTATGTTTGTGGTACTTTAACCCTGTTTAGCCTGTGTGCACTAGCGCGATCCTGGACTAGTGCAGAATACACAGAGGGTCCGGATTTGCAAATTTGGGGCCCGACAGAGGTGGTATCTGAGCATACTGACTGTAGGTCTTGACCCTAGATAGATTGGCCATTCCTTAGGAATTTCAAAATTATTTTCTAAAAGAAAAATTTAACTTGAAAGAATAATAAGTTCTTGACTTGTCTTATTCTTCTATTCTTTTCTCCTTGTTGAAAATTTCTATCTTTCCCCGTTGTTTTAAATGAAGATCTTATCTGAGTTGTTCCAAATAGTTATCGTTGTTTCACATTTAGAAAGAAAGTGCTGGGCGTCGCTGCCAATCCTGAAGATCGTGAAGACAGGAATCGTCGAACTCAAGAAAAGTGGATCGATGAAGTGTTCCAGAAACTAGAAGAACCAGTGCTTTCGTAGTCAGTTGAGACTCATATGTGAGAGTCACGTCTGTCTAAGATAGAAGTGTACCCTCTTAGACGGTAGATTATTGTGTGTTTAGGTTAATTTGGTTTTCCTTGTTTGCTGAGTGTGCAGTATGCGTTGCAGAGCTTTTAGGCTTGGATAAGCAACCATACCAAGTTAGTAATTGTTTGCGTAAGTTTTTGAGTCAAACCTTTTCTCCTGTAATAGTATCTTGTGTACTTGTCTCCTCTGTTTCTCCCTTTCCTATAAACTTTATTGTTCTTCAGATGGTGAACACACGTGGAAGCAACGGAACTGGAGGCAGCAACTCACAGCAGAGGGGCAACAATAACGAAGCACCACCCGTTGATATGAGTAATCTGGGAGCTTTTCTGACTTCACAAACCCAGCTGATGCAGACTATGATGCATCAGATGTAACAGATGCAGAATCAGGCTGCAGTCAACAATAATCAGGCCATGAACCACGGACACCAATCTAGACTATCAGATTTCATGAGGACCAGGCCTCCAATATTTTCTGGCAATGTCAATCCTATTGAAGCAGATGATTGGCTACAAACGATTGAAAGGAAGCTGCACATATCTCAGTGTGCAGGCAACGAGAAAGTCTTGTAGTCCTCTCATCAATTAGAAGGAACTGCCGCGGAGTGGTGGGAAAATTACTGTGCTTCCCATGAGCATCCTCAGGAGATCACCTGGGAGGAGTTTACTGTTGCCTTCCATCAATACCATGTACGGGAGGGTATGATGCAGCTCAAGGAGGAATTCAGGTCCTTAAAGTAGGAAGGCTCTGAATAAATTCACCCAACTTGCACGCTATCTCCGGAGGACGTAGCAACGGATAAATCTAGGCTGTCCCGATTCATGAAGGGACTAAACACTGGTGTGGGGAACCGTCCCCGGGACTCCACTGATTCACCCAAATGCGTGGCATATCTCAAGTGAATCAAGGGAACCTCGGGCGTCCCGTGATTATACCCGTGTTGGTCCCAGGATAGTTCGCCAACATGAGCATTCTCATCCAACAGTTGACATCACAACACATACATAATTAGCGGAAGCATAAACGTTATTACATACCAAAAGTAGGACTGCTGTCCATAACGACATATTTAAAGTTATCACATCAAGTAGCAGCGGAAAACATAAGATAAACAACAAAAGGGCCAGCATGGCATGCCCCCAAACCCTCAGGCAACCAACTGGGGCAAGAACGGCGACTAAACGTTAGAATTGTCGAAATCTGCCCGGTAAAAGTCCCCGGGCAGCGCCTCATCCTCACCTGCAGCAAGTGGACAATCCGATTGAGTACAAAGAGTGTACTCGCACAATAATATAAGTTGTATGCTGGTTTCTAATTACATGTGGTTGCTACATCAAGGAAGGCAAAATGGCAATTTCAGCATAAAGCAATATTTGGGATAATACATAAGCATGTATAGATTGAAGAGTATTGCATTTAGTAAACATTTGCGAAATCTAATACATAATATAACATCATCATAATCACGTTCATCTCATGCCTTCAAGCATTCTCCGAACCATGAGTTCCATCGCTCATGTTCGACTACACACACGAGTACTCCAATACTCATGTCTTTTTCCCACTCCCATCCCATTCTTACCAAGACCTTAATACTCGCCCAGTGACTGACAATTCAAGAGATCGTCCTTAACCATGGACGCGGCTATTCGAATAGTTTAAACTCTGCAGAGGTACGACTTTACCCACACGACACGCCACACTCGTAAGCCAAGCTATTAACACATTTCCTTAGATGTGTCGGCCGAGGTGAAACGTGACAAACCATTTTCCAGTATGCATGGTAGTGTATCTAAACCATCCGGATGACTGTGACCCTCGATCCCGCGTGCCCAGTGCTCGGTGTGTGTGGATCAAGGAGTACACCCGTTGTTGGACATCCCCAACTCAACAAAGTTCGAGGGACTCCGAGGACATTCCCTGGCACTCCACTAAGCCCAGGGAATTCCGGCGGTCATTCCTTGACGCTCCACTAAGCCCAAGGAATTCCGCGTGCACATGGTTTACATAACCTAGTCATACATAAGTACTTGGTTACGCCGGTCCCATAAACGGCGTGTGGTTCGCACGATAGTTACTCAAAGAGACGTCACCAGGATTTAATCCTTAGGGTCCTTAACCAATATCTCTACTCATTAAACATCAATTAAAAACATCCTCATCGTAATAATAAATGTTGATCATTGCGACCGATGGACTAAATCCATCTATCACGGTTTCTAACGGTGATCTAAGCATGGCTAAGCAATTCGAACGAACCCATACATAATAATAAACCAACCACCTAGGGCGACAATGGAACATGGAGAGAACATGCTAAGGGTTTAACACACAACATGGTAATAGCTAAGAATTCTACCCAATCATATTTGTAATTGAAAGTAAGCATGCATTTGATAAAATAGTTCCAAAGATGTAAGTTGCAAATAGTAGGAGCAATCATGGTCAAGGAGTAAGATAGTGCCTTGCTGCTCGTTCTTGACTTCGAAAGCGTAGTCGTACTCAGGTGTGCCTTCCGAAGCGTCAACACCTAATCGAGAAAATCCAAATTCATAAACACCAAATCAAGAATCCAAAGATGCACATGATTAAAAGATGTATGAAATGCTCATGATGCACAATACTTGATTATAATATGAAAATACCAATTTAGCCTTGCGAACTTTGGACTTGGTTATCAAAAATTCATGTTTTAGAGGTATTTTATTGAATTATGTCCGGAGTATCCGGACAATTAACCCCGGAGTGTCCGGGCTGACCCTCTCGGTGTGGCGAGTTCTGGCATATCCGGACTATCCGGATTAAATCACCGGACTATCCGGAGTAAATCCCCGGAGTATCCGGATTAAATCCCCGGAGTATCCGGGCTAAGCAGTCTGTTCCAAAAACGGGTGTTTGTCCATTGCTTCTATACTTCATAGAAATGGACTAGGATGAAAAGGAATGGACTAGGGTAGATTCTCACCACTACAAGGTTGCTTTTGTACTTGGTGAAGGTTGGTTTCGGCGAGGGAATGACAAAAGTATTGCAACGCCGGTTCTTTAGGTTCGCCTCCTCCTAGCTCGTATAGACGACGACGGCCTCGCTTGCTCGTGCTTGCAACGGCAAATAGCCCACCTCCTCAAGCTTCCATCCGACATGCGCCAATTCGATTCAAGTGTGATGATGGATTCCATGGAGAAGGAAGAAATGAGTTACAATAGCCAAAATTTCAGAACATGGAAGGACAAGAAAATCGATTGCCACTCACCCAAAACTTGGTTCCTCAAGAATCCATTTGGATGGATTTGAAGCTCTTGATTTTGGCTACAAGATGGTATAACATGCACAAGCTCAAACTCAAGCTTTAAGTGGATTTAGTGGGGGAGAATGGCAAGAGGTTGGAGATGGTGTTCTTGCTGTTTTTCTGGTTTGGGCTGAGCAAATGAGCAGTATTGGGAGGAGAAACCAAGGTGTAGCACCTTATATATGGCTGCCATTCATGCCTTACATGTGGGGCTAGGTCCCACATGTCATAGAGTAAGTAGAAGAGTGGGTAGAAGTGATTGGAGTGAGAAAAGACATGGAAAGGATGTGCAGCCACAATTTCCTATGCAATGGTAGGTCCCATGTGTCATTGACTAGGGGTAGGGGTGAATAGAGTAGGAATTGGTATGGTAGGTGTGCAGCCTACTCTCCTCTCTCTTATGAATATGGCCCACATGTCATTGACTAAGATATGATAGCATGTGTGCAGTTTGGAAAAAAAAGATTGCTAGGTTTTTGTTACTCCCTAATCATGCAAAATAAAGTACTAACACTTGTATGTTTATAACTAAGGACGATTTTGACAACGATGACGGAATATGTTAACATGACAAGCCTCACTTACCAAGTTAACTAAAATTGGGCTGTTACAAGCCTCCCCTTAAAAGAATCTCGCCCTCGAGATTACACCGCTTCATTAAAGAGGTAGGGTATTCGCTCAAGATGATCCTCCGCTCCCACGTGGCCTCATCAGGTGTGATTACTCCATTGAACCTTAAAGAATTTGATGGTGTGGTTTCGAGTAACACGCTCCCTCTCGTCGACAATACAGATGGGGTGCTCTTTGTAGGACAGATCGGGTTGTAATTCAAGAGTGTCTAACTCTGTGGCTTCAGTTGGGACACGAAGGCATTTCTTCAATTGAGAGACATGAAAGACATCATGTACATCGGCTAGTGAAGAGGGAAGCTCCAATTGATATGTCTCCGCTCCTCGTCTGGCTATAATTCGGAAAGGTCCAATGTAACGAGGGGCTAGCTTTCCCTTCACATGAAACCGACGAATACCTTTCATTGGTGAGACCTTGAGGTAGACATGATCACCAACTTCGAACTTGAGTTCACGACGGCGACGATCAGCGTAGCTCTTTTGACGAGACTGCGCGGTCCGCAACCGTTCGCGAATGAATCGAACTTGCTCTTCCGCTTCGGCGACTAGTTCGGGACCAAATAGGGGTCTCTCTCCGGACTCAGACCAGTTGAGTGGAGTCCTACAAGATCTTCCATAGAGAGCCTCGAATGGACTCATTCGGAGACTAGCTTGATAGCCATTGTTGTAGGAGAATTCCGCGAAGGGTAAGCATTTCTCCCAATTTTTGCCGTAAGTAAGGGCACAAGCTCTAAGCATATCCTCAAGAATTTGGTTCACCCGTTCAGTTTGTCCATCAGTTTGAGGATGATACGCGGTGCTAAAAGAGAGTTGAGTCCCCATGGCCTTATGGAGGCATTGCCAAAAATGCGAGGTAAACTGAGTACCTCGATCTGAGACAATCCTTTTGGGAACACCATGAAGAGAGACAATTCGATGAAGGTATAACTCAGCTAACTTGCTCATCAGATCCGCTGCCTTGACAGAAGAAAATGAGCAGTCTTCGTTAGTCGATCAACGATTACCCATATGGAATCAAAACCTTTTTGTGTCCTGGGCAACCCGGTGATGAAATCCATACCAATCTCTTCCCACTTCCACATGGGAATGGGTAGTGGTTGAAGTGTGCCAGCTGCACACAAATGGTCGGCTTTTACCCGTTGGCATACATCGCACTCGGTGACATACCGGGCAATCTCTCGTTTCATTCGGGTCCACCAAAGTCTTGGCTTAAGATCTTGATACATTTTCGTGCTTCCAGGATGAATAGAAAATGAGGAATTATGAGCTTCATCAAGAATTAGTGCCTTCAATTCCTTACAATTTGGTACCACTAGCCGTTTGCCGAACCACAAGACACCTTGTGGGTCCTTGGTGAAGCAATTGGCCTTGCCTTGCTTGATGCGGGCTCGGATGAGTGCCATGCCCTTGTCTATCTTTTGAGCCTCTTTGATTTGTTCCAACAGATTAGATTTAACTTCTATGACAGCAAGGGATCCCTCCTTAACCACTTCTAGATTGAGCTTTCGAAACTCGACGCACATGGCGTCCGATTCCGATTCTACCGATAGACGATTGCATTGAGACTTTCGGCTCAAGGCATCGGCAACAAGATTGGCCTTTCCAGGATGATAATGGAGTCCCATATCGTAATCTTTGATCAATTCAAGCCACCTTCTTTGCCTCAGTTCAAATCGGCTTGAGTAAAGATATACTTGTGCTTTTGTGATCGGTGTAAATTTCACAACGACACCGATGAGGTAATGTCGCAGATTTTTAGAGCATGTACCACTGCCGCCACTCTAAATCATGGGTGGGGTAATTCATCTCATGAGGTCTCAATTGTCTCGATGCATAGGCCACAACTTGGCCTCCTTGCATGAGTACACAACCCAAATTTCGAGGCGGATGCATCACAATATATGTCAAGCCCTTGTGAATATCCGGCAGACTAAGACAGTGCAAAGGGTCAAGTTTAACCTTCAACAATTGAAAGCTTGCCTCACATTCTCACGACCATACGAACTTGTTCTCCTTCTTCAAAAGTTCGTCATTGGTTTCATGATTTTGGAGAAGTTCTCCACGAATCGGCGGTAATAACCCGCGAACCCGAGAAAACTTCAATATCCATGATGTTCTTAGGCTGCTCCCAATCAAGTACCGTTTGTATCTTGTGGGGTCAATCGCAACTCCGCCTTCCGATAGCACATGGCCCAAGAAGGCAACCTCCTTTAGCCAGAATTCACACTTGCTGAATTTTGCATAGAGTTGGTTCTCTCGCAGCTTTTCCAAGACTTTCCGAAGGTGTACTTCATGCTCCTCTTCAGAATTGGAGTAAATAAGAATATCATTGATGAAGATGACAACGAACTTGTCGAGATATTCCATGAAAACTGAATTCATAAGGCTCATGAAGTATGCCGGTGCATTGGTCAAACCGAAAGACATGACGGTATACTCATATAGACCATAATGGGTGGAGAACGCCGTTTTTGGAATGTCCCCCGATCTGATCTTGATCTGATGGTAGCCTAATCTCAAGTCAATCTTGGAGAAGATACAGGCTCCAGTCATTTGGTCAAACAAATCATCGATCCGCGGAAGTGGATACTTGTTCTTGACCGTGACTGCATTCAATGGACGGTAATCAACACACATCCGCAAACTATCATCCTTCTTCTTCACAAATATCGCCGGCCATCCCCAAGGTGAGGAGCTCGGGCGAATGAAACCCTTCTCTTGCAGCTCCGTAAGTTGTTTCTTCAACTCAATCAACTCATTTGGAGGCATACGGTAAGGTCGCTTTGATATCGGGGCCGTTCCGGGTAAAAGCTCAATGACGAACCCGGTCGGGTGGCATCCCCGGCAACTCTTCCGGAAATACGTCCGGGTAATCACATACCACTGGTATGCTACTTATTCCAAGGAATGGCTCACCCTTCAAGGTATAAAGGTGAGCAAAATCTGGACTCAACGCAAACTCGACTTGTTTGCCGCTTGCATTGGTAAGTGAAATAGATCTGCTTGCACAATTGATGCATCCTTGGTGCTTGGATAGCCAATCCATCCCAAGAATAACTTCAATTCCCTCCGTTTAATTATTATCAAATCAGCTAGGAACTCTACCCCATTGACTTCAATCTTTACTTCCCGGCAGACTCGATCGGTCCTTAATTCCGATCCCGGGGTTTTAATGAGAAGTGGTGGATGCATAAGTTGTATAGGGAACTCATGATGCATGGCAAACTTCTCTTTAATAAATGAATGAGATGCTCCGAAATCGAATTATTCGGACAGCAAGTCACACAAATTTTAAACTCTACATGTATGCAGCAAGAAAACATGCACCAACTCCAAAAGACATCAATATAAAAAGGTTCTTGAGCCACAACATCATCCATGAAAACAAATAACAAGATTCCGATACAATAACACAAGTTCACAACCCGTAGGTCAAGGGCGACAGCTAAGGGTGACTAAAACCAATAGCCCAAAACTCAACTGTCACGTTGAAAAGGATAAGAGGAGTTAGAAACTTGTTTGCACAATCAAATGAACATAAGGGTAAGATATAGAACTAAGAGGGGTAAGAAATAAAAGAAATGCACAATGTTATCAGTTCTGAAATTACTTCATAGCAAAATAATTTTTGACTCAAAACATCTTCTAACTAGTCGTAGCATGGCCGTTCTAACCTACAGTCAGTATGGCTCTGATACCAAGCCTGTGGGGAACCGTCCCCGGGACTCCACTGATTCACCCAAATGCGTGGCATATCTCAAGTGAATCAAGGGAACCTCGGGCGTCCCGTGATTATACCCGTGTTGGTCCCAGGATAGTTCGCCAACACGAGCATTCTCATCCAACAGTTGACATCACAACACATACATAATTAGCGGAAGCATAAACGTTATTACAAACCAAAAGTAGGACTGCTGTCCATAACGACATATTTAAAGTTATCACATCAAGTAGCAGCGGAAAACATAAGATAAATAACAAAAGGGCCAGCATGGCATGCCCCCAAACCCTCAGGCAACCAACTGGGGCAAGAACGGCGACTAAACGTTAGAATTGTCGAAATCTGCCCGGTAAAAGTCCCCGGGCAGCGCCTCATCCTCACCTGCAGCAAGTGGACAATCCGATTGAGTACAAAGAGTGCACTTGCACAATAATATAAGTTGTATGCTGGTTTCTAATTACATGTGGTTGCTACATCAAGGAAGGCAAAATGGCAATTTCAGCATAAAGCAATATTTGGGATAATTCATAAGCATGTATAGATTGAAGAGTATTGCATTTAGTAAACATTTGCGAAATCTAATACATAATATAACATCATCATAATCACATTCATCTCATGCCTTCAAGCATTCTCCGAACCATGAGTTCCATCGCTCATGTTCGACTACACACACGAGTACTCCAATACTCATGTCTTTTTCCCACTCCCGTCCCATTCTTACCAAGACCTTAATACTCGCCCAGTGACCGACAATTCAAGAGATCGTCCTTAACCATGGACGCGGCTATTCGAATAGTTTAAACTCTGCAGAGGTACGACTTTACCCACACGACACGCCACACTCGTAAGCCAAGCTATTAACACATTTCCTTAGATGTGTCGGCCGAGGTGAAACATGACAAACCATTTTCCAGTATGCATGGTAGTGTATCTAAACCATCCGGATGATTGTGACCTCGATCCCGCGTGCCCAAAGGTTTCGGTGTGTGTGGATCAAGGAGTACACCGTTGTTGGACATCCCCAACTCAACAAAGTTCGAGGGACTCGAGGACATTCCCCGCACTCCACTAAGCCTGTGGAATTCCGACGGTCATTCCTTGACGCTCCACTAAGCCCAAGGAATTCGCGGCACATGGTTTACATAACCTAGTCATACATAAGTACTTGGTTACGCCGGTCCCATAAACGGCGTGTGGTTCGCACGATAGTTACTCAAAGAGACGTCACCAGGATTTAATCCTTAGGGTCCTTAACCAATATCTCTACTCATTAAACATCAATTAAAAACATCCTCATCGTAATAATAAATCTTGATCATTGCGACCGATGGACTAAATCCATCTATCACGGTTTCTAACGGTGATCTAAGCATGGCTAAGCAATTCGAACGAACCCATACATAATAATAAACCAACCACCTAGGGCGATAATGGAACATGGAGAGAACATGCTAAGGGTTTAACACACAACATGGTAATAGCTAAGAATTCTACCCAATCATATTTGTAATTGAAAGTAAGCATGCATTTGATAAAATAGTTCCAAGGATGTAAGTTGCAAATAGTAGGAGCAATCATGGTCAAGGAGTAAGATAGTGCCTTGCTGCTCGTTCTTGACTTCGAAAGCGTAGTCGTACTCAGGTGTGCCTTCCGAAGCGTCAACACCTAATCGAGAAAATCCAAATTCATAAACACCAAATCAAGAATCCAAAGATGCACATGATTAAAAGATGTATGAAATGCTCATGATGCACAATACTTGATTATAATATGAAAATACCAATTTAGCCTTGCGAACTTTGGACTTGGTTATCAAAAATTCATGTTTTAGAGGTATTTTATTGAATTATGTCCGGAGTATCCGGACAATTAACCCCGGAGTGTCCGGGCTGACCCTCTCGGTGTGGCGAGTTCTGGCATATCCGGACTATCCGGATTAAATCACCGGACTATCCGGAGTAAATCCCCGGAGTATCCGGATTAAATCCCCAGAGTATCCGGGCTGACCCTCTCGGTCTGCCCCGTTTTAGCATATCCGGACTATCCGGATTAAATCACCGGACTAGCCGGATTAAATCCCCGGAGTATCCGGATTAAATCCCCGGAGTATCCAGGCTAAGCAGTCTGTTCCAAAAACGGGTGTTTGTCCATTGCTTCTATACTTCATAGAAATGGACTAGGATGAAAAGGAATGGACTAGGGCAGATTCTCACCACTACAAGGTTGCTTTTGTACTTGGTGAAGGTTGGTTTCAGCGAGGGAATGACAAAAGTATTGCAACGCCGGTTCTTTAGGTTCGCCTCCTCCTAGCTCGTATAGACGACGACAGCCTCGCTTGCTCGTGCTTGCAACGGCAAATAGCCCTCCTCCTCAAGCTTCCATCCGACATGCGCGACCCGATTCAAGTGTGATGATGGATTCCATGGAGAAGGAAGAAATGAGTTACAATAGCCAAAATTTCAGAACATGGAAGGACAAGAAAATCGATTGCCACTCACCCAAAACTTGGTTCCTCAAGAATCCATTTGGATGGATTTGAAGCTCTTGATTTTGTCTACAAGATGGTATAACATGCACAAGCTCAAACTCAAGCTTTAAGTGGATTTAGTGGGGGAGAATGGCAAGAGGTTGGAGATGGTGTTCTTGCTGTTTTTCTGGTTTGGGCTGAGCAAATGAGCAGTATTGGGAGGAGAAACCAAGGTGTAGCACCTTATATATGGCTGCCATTCATGCCTTACATGTGGGGCTAGGTCCCACATGTCATAGAGTAAGTAGAAGAGTGGGTAGAAGTGATTGGAGTGAGAAAAGACATGGAAAGGATGTGCAGCTACAATTTCCTATGCAATGGTAGGTCCCATGTGTCATTGACTAGGGGTAGGGGTGAATAGAGTAGGAATTGGTATGGTAGGTGTGCAGCCTACTCTCCTCTCTCTTATGAATATGGCCCACATGTCATTGACTAAGGTAAGATAGCATGTGTGCAGTTTGGAAAAAAAGATTGCTAGGTTTTTGTTACTCCCTAATCATGCAAAATAAAGTACTAACACTTGTATGTTTATAACTAAGTGACGATTTTGACAACGGTACGGAATATGTTAACATGACAAGCCTCACTTACCAAGTTAACGAAAATTGGGCTGTTACAACTGGATTGCAGGTGGGATTGATCACCCATACATTCCCTGATTTCCAGGAATTGGTCAACAAGGCCCTGATCCTTGAGGACAAACGCAAAGAGCTGGAGGACAACCGCAAGCGTCGCATGGCCCAGCATGGGAATCGTCAAGGGCAGTAGAGACCAAGAGTGGTATCTCAATAGTTCACCAGGTTTCAACCCGGAAGCAGTGCCCGAACACCATTACCTGCACCGTGACCTATCGGTTAGAACCCTCAGACACCAGCAAGAGCAATTAACCAAGTTGGAAGAAACTCACCGATGGTTGGAAGACGCTGCTACAACTGCAACGAGATCGGGCACTTCGCCAATGCTTGTCCCAAGAAGGGAGGAGTCGCCCCTATCCGTTTCAACCTGGGAAATACGCCTGCTAGAACTCCTGTTCAAGTAGGAAGCCGAGGACCTGTTCAAGCTGGAACTGCACCACAATCAGTTGTGCGAGGAAGAGTCAATCACATCACGACAGATGAAGTTCAGAATGCAGCGGACGTTGTACTGGGTAAGTTTCTAGTTAACTCAGTACCAGCTACAATTTTGTTCAATTCTAGAGCTTCACATTCATTTATTTCTCGAGTTTTTGTTGTGCAAAATGATTTGGATATGGTCAAACTTAAGAGTACGCTTATAGTCCAGACCCCTAGATCAGAACTCCGAGCTAAAGTAGGATGTTCTGGGGTAAAATTATTAACAAATGGAATAGAGTTCCTAGCAAACCTAATCATATTGGATACCCAAACTCTGGATGTTATTTTGGGAATGGATTGGTTATCCCAGCACAAGGCAGTGCTAGATTGTTGGCGAAGAGTAGTAACAGTGGAGAACCCAAGTGGTAGGAAGGTGGAAATTCAAGCGATTGCTGTTCGGGATGGTCAATTGATGATCAATAGTGTGAAGGCAGTTAATATGGAAGATGTTCCAGTAGTTAACGAGTATCCGGATATATTCCCTGAAGATTTACCTAGAATGCCACCAGATAGGGATATAGAGTTTGTAATTGAGTTAGTACCCGGGACAGCTCCAATAGCTAAGAGACCTTATAGAATGTCCACCGAGGAGTTGGTAGAAATGAAGAAGCAAATTGAGGAATTATTGGAGAAGGGATTTATAAAACCTAGTTCATCACTGTGGGGAGCACCGGTGTTGTTTGTCAAGAAGAAAGATGGAAGTTTTAGAATGTGTATAGATTATCGTGCACTTAATGATGTGACGATAAAGAACAAGTATCCATTGACCAGAATAGATGATCTTTTCGATCAGCTAAGAGGAGCAGGAGTCTTCTCTAAGATAGATCTTCGATCTGGATACCATCAATTAAAAATTCGGACCGAGGACATACCAAAGACAGCTTTCTCATCAAGGTATGGGCATTACGAATTCACGGTCATGTCTTTTGGATTGACTAATGCCCCAGCTTATTTCATGAATATGATGAACAAAGTATTCATGGAATATTTGGACAAGTTTGTCATCGTTTTCATTGATGACATCCTAGTTTACTCCAAGACAGAAGAAGAGCATGCCGAACATCTAAGGATGGTGTTGGAAAAATTAAGAGAAAACCAATTATATGCGAAATTTAGCAAATATGACTTCTGAAAAAAAGAAGGTAGAGTTTCTGGGACATGTAATGACTGTTGAAGGAGTAGCTGTTGATCCGAAAAAAGTAGAGGCAGTGTTGCATTGGGAACAACCAAAGTCAGTTACTTAGATTAGAAGTTTCCTTGGTATGACGGGATATTACCGCCGGTTCATTGACGGTTTTTCATCAATTGCATGGTTTTTCATCAATTGCGAGACCTCTTACGCAATTGTTGAAAAAGGAGAAAAAGTTTGTGTGGATGCCCGAGTGTGAAAAGAGTTTCCAAGAACTAAAGAAGCGTCTAACTTCGGCACCTATTTTGGTGTTGCCGAATGTTAAGGATAACTTTGATATATACTATGATGTATCGCGTCAAGGACTTGGGTGTGTTTTGATGCAAAATGGCAAAGTAGTGGCTTATGCGTCAAGACAGTTAAGGTCACATGAGCAGAATTACCCAACTCATGACCTAGAATTAGCCGCTATAGTGCATGCCCTTAAAATATGGTGCCACTATCTCATCGGAAACCGATGTGAAATATATACTGACCATAAAAGTTTAAAGTATATATTCACCCAATCAGACCTAAATATGAGACAAAGGAGATGGTTGGAATTAATCAAGGATTATAATATCAGAATCTACTACCATCCCGGAAAAGCTAATGTGGTAGCTGATGCTTTGAGTCAGAAGAGTTACAATCTGAATATGATAGTTGCAGAGAATCAACTTGATCTATGTAAGGATTTTCAAAGGTTGAAGTTGGAAGTTGTACCGGAAGGATTTTTAGCTACTTTGGAAGTAAAGCCGACCCTAGAAGAGCAGATCAGGGAAGGTCAAAAGGATGATGATAAGATTAATAGGATCAAATCCATGATGGACGAAGGCCTAGCTAAGGACTTTAGAGTAGATGAGCATGGTACCTTGTGGATGAAAAATAGAATCTGCGTACCTCATAAACCTGAATTGAAGCAGTTGATACTCAAGGAAGCACATGATTCCACGTACTCAATTCATCCAGGAAGTGCTAAGATGTATCAAGATTTGAAGGAAAGATTTTGGTGGCCGAATATGAAGAAAGAAGTGGCTGAGCATGTAGCGTTGTATGATGTGTGCCAGAGAGTCAAAGCAATGCATCAGAGACCAGCAGGACTGCTACAACCGTTAAAGATACCGGAATGGAAGTGGAAGGAAATCGGGATGGATTTCATCACTGGTTTGCCAAGGACTCAAGGTGGATACGACTCCATATGGGTCATAATAGACCGTTTAACAAAGGTTGCGCATTTCATGCTAGTAAAGACAACCTACTCAGGAGATAAGTTAGCAGAGTTGTACATGGCGAGGATTGTTTGCTTGCACGGAGTACCTAAGAAGATAGTATCGAATAGAGGTACTCAGTTCATCTCAAGATTTTGGGATAAGTTACATACGGCAATGGGCACCCGTTTGAATTTCAGTACGACATATCATCCGCAAACGAATGGTTAGACTGAAAGAGTAAATCAGATACTCGAAGATATGTTAAGAGCTTGTGCACTGTCATATACTACATCGTGGGATAAATGTTTGCCATATGCAGAATTTAGCTATAACAATAGTTATCAAGCTAGTTTAAAGATGTCTCCGTTTGAAGCTTTATATGGTCGTTCATGTCGAACACCATTAAATTGGAACGAGACGGGAGAACGTCACGTTTTTGGACCAGACATACTCTCAGATGCAGAGGAAAAGATTGCTTTGATTAGAGAAAGACTGAAAACAACACAATCAAGGCAGAAGAGTTATGCTAATAACCGACGCCGCGAGTTGAGTTTTGAGCCAGAAGATTTTGTTTATCTCAAGGTCACGCCACTCAAAGGAGTTAAACGGTTCCATACGAAAGGAAAACTTGCCCCGAGATATGTGGGTCCATTCAAGATCTTGAGCTGCAGAGGTGAAGTCGCATACCAGTTAGAATTGCCACAATATTTGGCAGGAGTGCACGATGTATTCCATGTATCCCAACTCAAGAAGTGCCTTCGAGTGCCAACAGAGCAGACACCTTTGGAAGAGATAGAATTGCAGGAAGATTTGACCTACAAGGAATACCCAATCAAGATCTTGGACACAGCTGAACGAGAAACCATGAATAAAACAATCCGCTTCTGCAGAGTTCAATGGAGCAATCACTCGGAGAACGAGGCAACATGGGAGCGTGAAGATATGAAGAAGGAATTTCCCAACCTTTTTCTTTAGCCAGCCCTAAATCTCGGGGACGAGATTCTGTTAAGGGGGGGAGGTTTGTAACATCACAAAAATTGGCTATTTTGAATTTCATAAGTTATCTTGAATTTTTGAGAATTTTTGAAATTTAACCCTTCTTTGAAAATTAATTAAATAATGAAAAGTTTCTGCAAAATATAAATGAAAATATTTTATTTGAGTTCAAAATGTTCCAAAATATATTCTGGAATTTTTCTAGAATTTTTCTGATATTTTTAAAACCTCAAATGATTTAAATGAATTTCTGGAATTGTTTTTAATCGAAAATTCCGGGAAAAAGCTATGAACAGAAATGGGCCTAGCCCAGTACTGTGCCGCCGCCAGCCCAAAACTAAGGAACTCTAAACGTCTTTAACCGGTGGCCGTTTGATTTGGATCGAGTGGCTTAGATGGGACCACGTCGCGCACATTTTGGATGCAGTTCATTCGTCGCCGCGTGTACACTGGAGATTGTGCCACGTCATCTCGTCTTCGACTTCCAATAACACCACCACCGAGCGTTACTGCCGTGGATTCTGCACACCATTAATGCCGCCGTGACCACTCTTCGCCTTCATTACCTAGCGCATCATTCAGAGCACCCCCTTCCGCGCATTTTGCGACCCCTCACGCCTCCCGAGACTCACCGTAGCCTTCACGCACGCTCGCCATAGTTCTGAAGCGTCTCCGCCATGTTTGCGCCACCTTCGGTTTGTCTCCGCCGACGTTGAGGCCACCGGAGTGATCCTCGCACCGAGCCGCGTCGAGCCATCTACTTCTTGTCGTCGGAGAAGCCCCGCGTCGCCGTAGCTCGTGTTGTCTTCTTCCTCTCCGGCAAGGTTTGCACCGTCACGACATCACCTTCGAGTCGAGCTCCACTGACCGTCAGATCTTCAATCGTCGGCTCAGATCCTGCCATGCCTCCCTTCAACAGTAAGCACCATCTTCAACCTTAGCCGTCGGATTAGATGAATGGTCCAGTTTAATTAGAGTAGTTTTGATTTGATGCGATGTCAGTCGTTAGATCTTTGGTGAACGGACCGAATCGAGCCACGTAGTCACGGTAACAGTAAACTTCATCTTCATTTTCCAGCCGTTAGATCTTGATAGTGTGATTATGGTTTAGCTACGTAGTCTAGTCAACCGTAGCCGTTGGATTTGTGTTGATAGCGTAGGATTGATTAGATCTGAAATGTTAGATCTTACTTGTGCGACTCTGATGCGTCCACGCGTCGCGCACCGGGGTAACCACGTAGCAGATCGAGATGCGGAAGATAGGTTCAATCCGAGCCGTCGAATTTTGAATGGGTGGCTTTGATCGCGCCGCGCACCGGACCAGTTCCGTGTCGACGCGTGTCGCATGGAAACCGAGGGGTCAGCGCCGCTGCCTCGGTTGACGTCGCCCAGTTTAATGCTAGCCGTTCGATTTAGATCCAATGGCCATGATGATGCCACGTGTCGACTCCGGGGTAAACCAGAGCCGAACCGTCGTGTCGATTGTGGCCGTCCATTTTGAATCGGATGGTCGAAATTGAATCAAGAACTCAGTTAGTGGTTTAACGCCACGTGTTGCGTCCAGATCGTACCACGTGTCACGCTGACGTCAGCAGCTGACGTCATCTGTGGGACCCACATGTCAGTCGTGGCACTGTGGATGCTAACGTCATGCTTGCGCAACAATTCGATTTTCCTTTAGAAAAATAATTCGGTGGAAATTCAATTTAGTGCTGACGTCATATTTCCGAATTTTCCGTATAAGAATAAATAAAGAAATTCGGTTTATTCTTTTTAATTGATTTATAAACATCAAATGACTATAACTTTTGCGTTTTAACTTCGATTTGAGTGATTCTAATTTCTAAAAATTTGTAAAATCAAGATCTATTTATTGGCGAATTTTATGGAATTTTTAGAGTTGATTTTGCTCTCTATAAAATTATATTTATTGTGTGTATATATGGTTTGAGTAGACGTTGATTTGGCAGAGAGCTACGAGGGAGAATTTTCAGCACAAGACCAAGCTCCGGATCAAAACCAACCACTATTTGAAGGCAAGTTGTGCTTTGACCATTTTGCTCCTAAATTTTGAAAATGTATTTTGATTCAAACTATGCATGCTAATTTAATTAAAAATAGATTTAATTAATTTGGGTGAATTAGTTAACCAACCTACTTGTTATTTCCACCTTGTCACTAGTATTTGTATGCCTTGATTTCATTCGATGCCCTAAGTTTGGTAATATTAGTTGGTTATTAATATTGTGCCAACACGGGAGGCTAGACCGTGAATAGTTGCTTAGCCATGCATATAACGTGAATAATCTTTTTGAATACGAAAGCAACATTGACTAAAGGAATAGTGAATGCATTTTGATAAAAGGTGGAATGTTGTTGGTAATGATATTGGAATGTAGAGACCTGTGTGGTTCTACAGGAAGGATGATTACAGGCATGTGTTGTACTGTTAAACAACTTGGGGTGGAAATTGATTTAGACTGAGGCAAGTAGACCGAGGCTGTGTGCCAGGTGGGCCTTCGTGGCATTTGGGAGGGTTGAGTGTTGTGAGGGCTGTGTGCTAATTTTGAGAGAAGGATGTCTTGACTTGGTCAGTTAAGGACTTCACCTTACAAGCCTTTGACCTGAGTCACTCGCACAACCACATGTCTGAATGGGAAGACCTAGTTGAGTAGGATTCCGATATCTCACCTTTGATACCTCAGGGTGGCAGTTACACGGGGGTAACTGTATGGGGGAGCGTGCCTGTACTACGGCTTGGTACCCTATCCAACGGTGTTCGTCTGTCCTATACTTCGGCTCTGTGTGAGGGAAGTGATAGTGAAGGCAACCCGGAGAGGTTCCTAGGTTGAGCTAGAAGTCTCTGAAAAGCTTTGTTACAGTCAATTGCCTGTGGCGTGCGACTGTATCTTGTGGGTAAAGTGTATAACCTCTGCAGAGTGTAAAAACTATTCGAATAGCCGAGTCTACGGAACTGGACAATGCTCGGAGATTACAGTCAAGGGGTAGAGTTTTGAAAATAAAATGGGGTGGAAGGCTGTGTGCTAAGGTTATTGGTGAAAGTTAACTAAGGACTGTGTGTCCAAAATTATGTGAAAAACAATTGAGAAATTTATTATATTATTAGGTTTTGCTGCTTTGTATCTAAATAAATAGTAATTTAAAATATTGATGAATTGCAAAATAACCAATTAAACCATTCCTTTGTAACAAGCCATGCATGTAGTAATAGAACTGCATTCTGTGCATGACTGGTTGAGTACGGTGTGTACTCACCCTTGCGGGCAACAATTTACCAGAGGAGAAGTCTACGCCTATATGGGAGGAGGAAAATGTTGATGAGCCGGGAAACTAGGGAGCAAGCCTCGTCAGGGTGCCTGTTGTGCTTCTTCATGGTTGATGGTTGAACCTTCATGGTTGTGCTTCTTGTGCCAAAGATGATGATTGATGGTTGAACCTTCTTTAAGATCATATCCCAATCATCCAGGCAAATCTTTGTGTTTTTCTTGAGGAAAGTTCATTTTTTTGTTCTTGAGTTACTGATTCTTGTTAATCGTATTTCTGTATGTTTTGACTTGAGTTCTTATTTGCTATGATATGTGGGTAACTATCCAAGATCATCTTGACCATGAAAAACCCACAAGCAAATCTTAGATCAAGTTTTTGAACTTTTCGTAAACTTGATCTATTTTTTCCTTCTAAGGAAAAAATGTCCAAACTTTGACGTCAATCCTCGCTATTGAAGGTTGGAACAAGTTCCTAATATCCTTAGGATCACATCTACCAAATTTCGTGAAGTTTTGTCTAGCCGTTCAAAAGATTCCTCAAAATTTCCTTTTGGTTCAGGCTGTTTTCAGTACTGTTCTTCAGTTGTTCTTGTGCCCAGTGCTACCGGCCTTCCAGCCCAGTGCTACCAGACTTCTAGTAGTAGCACCGGCCTAGCAGAATAGCTATCTCTATTACTTTGCCTTCTTTGCATATTTTCGTTGCAGGTTTGTTTGGAGTATTTTGAGTGGGAGAAGTTTTATTTTGGGATTATTCACCCCCTCTGATCACCATTTCTATTCTTCAATTGGTATCAGAGTCAGTTTTGCTCTTCCATGGATCTTGATCGGTCTCGAGAGCCATGGTGACGGATAAATATTCCACTAAGTCTCCGATCTTTTCTAGAGTCAATTTTCCTTTTTGGAGGTCTCGTGTGGAGTTGTACATCGCTACCTAGGTCTTCTTGATTTGGCAGAAGGTGAAGCTCCCATATGAGGTTCTTGCCAATGAGAACGTCACGGCCGGCAATATGGCTGACGTTGAGGCAAATGCTAAGTCAAGGAACATCCTCATATAGGGTCTTAGCCGTAGTGAGTATGACAGGATCTCTCACCTATGATACGCTCACCAGATTTGGGTGACCCTCGATGCATACCATGAGGGTACTACCCAAATCAACACCGTGAGACAGGATCAGTACAAGCGTGAATACAACAAATTTGAACAACACGCTGGTGAGAGTCTTAACAAGTGCTTTGGTCATTTCATAAAGATTTTGAGCGACCTCCAAGCAGTCAGCTGCATATACCCTGAATCGGACAATACTCGACATTTCATGACTGCACTTGATCTTCGAGTTTGGTCGATGAAAGTGACCACCATCAAGGACACTACCGACATATCGACTCTAAGTCTTGACGGGCTTTATTTCTGACTCAAAACTCATGAGATCGATGTTGTCTCTCGAAAGACGAAATCTCAGTCGATGTTCTTGGTCACTGATCCCACTGGACCATCTCTTGATTTTTCTACTGGATTGTCTCTCTTCGCCCTTTGTGAGCTAAGCGATGAACAACTAAAAAAATTTCTAGAAAATGAGCTTGCTATTTTAGCTCATAAATTCTCTCATGCATATAAGAGGGTGAGAGAGAGAGAGGAAGAGAGGTGGCGCGATCACCTACTTTGAATGTGGTGGCCCCAACCATGTTCGAGCGAACTGTCTTAAGCTAGAGAAGGGCAAGAATGACTTGAATGGTTTGGGAAAGAATGACTACACCAACAAGAACTGCAACAAGAAGCCCCCAGCTCGTGAGCCAGCACGTGAGAAGAAATTCTACAACTTTTTGAAGAACAAGAAGCTCTTCCATTGCGTCCTAGTCGCCGTCAATGACATCAACCTCTCTAACACGGAGACGTGGAGCGACGAAGGCGAGGACGATCCACAAAAGAAGAAAAGCGGTGACGAGTTCTCTGGCATGTGCTTCATGGCGGACGCCAACGGCATTAGATACTCGGATGAGGTACTGTCGACGTTTGTTGTCGACAATAATGAAAACGGGGCTAGGCGTTGGATCCAAACTCGATGGTAACACAAGACACGGGAATTATATAGGTTCGGGCTCTCACGGAGGAGATAATACCCTAATCCTGTGTTCTGGAATTATATGTGGCTAGCTAATTTGCTGATGAGATTGTATGTTGATGTTCCCCCGTCCTTCCCTTTATATTGCAGAGGAGGGCGGTTACAAAAGAGAGTCCTGGTCGGATACAAAGTGAGGATTATATCTTCTGCACCTATCCGTTTGGTAACGGCTTAGATTATAATCGTATCCTACCTAATCCAGATCGGTTGCTATCTTCAAGACTTCCTTATTTCGCACGTTTTGGCTCACCCCTGGTAGCTTCGCTTTCCTACTGATCGTCGGCCCGATCTTGTTGATTGGGCCTCGAGGCTGTCTTACTGAATACCGTGGTGTACATACTCCACAGGTACCCTCATGTGACCAGCTCAATGAAGCTTTTTGTAAAGAAGAAAAATTTCATGCTAGAGCTAGAGCTAGGTGTATGGAGCTTAAGAAGGAAGTATGTACCATGTAAGCTCATGTGAGGGCTGTAAGCAACTGAAACTTGACAATGAATCTTTAAATGTCAAGTGTGCTAAACTTCCTATAGACATACTAGATAAATCAAAAGAAAATTGCTTGCAATATTCTGTGATTGAGGGGGACTTGGATAAAATCCATGTTGAACTTAGAAAGAAGTTAGAAGACTAGCCCTTAAGATTAGAAATGCTCCTTGTGTTTCTTGTGAGGCCCTTAAGATTGAGGCAGCCATGTTAAGGGAGAAAAATGCACGTACTGGTAGATATTCTCTTCCTGCTACTTCTTCTTTCGCTCATCCTTGTTCTTCCTGTGCTTCCCTCTTCCGGGAGTGTGAGTATCTCATGAGTACTCTCAAGAAGTTTGTAGGAGGCAAGAAGAAGCTCATTCTCATTCTAGACCAATCTAAGATTAGTAGATGTAATCAGGGTCTAGAATTTGACTACTTAGAGCATTCTAGGATTTATCCTCCTACCGTTGTGCATGGCTCCAAGAGTGGTGAGATCGTGGTAGCACCTAGGGTGAGTACCACTGTGTTTAGATCTGGTGGGGTTGTTCATGGAACTTCTAACCAGAAGGTTGCTACTCCTGCTACTTCTACCTTAGCAAGGTGAAGTACTAATGCACCTTCTATCAAAAGGACGGTCACCTATAAGATTCCTACTTTAGGCATGTCAAGATCATGAGGCGTGAGCTCATAGGGGTAGGGTATTCAGGGTCATCCCCAGACTCTGAGTGCTTCTAATACATGCACTACTTCTAGACAGGTTAGAGAGTTGCCTATTTTTAGGCAGCATCTAGGACTCGGTTTTCATGCTGTTCAATCGAGTTTTAAACCTAGAGTTGCTTACAATCAATGTTTTCGCTGTCCTCTTGGTATTCCTCATTTTTCCCATCGAAATAGATATCAACGGCGTGAGGTGTTTTCTGGTAGGAGATTCAGACAGCCTTACTGGGATGGTCTGACCTTTGCACCACAGTTAGCCAACCCAGTTTCAGCTCCTAAATCTTCTGCTACTTCTGATCTTGTGAGAGTTGAGCGTTAGAGAGACACTAGAGTCCAGTCTTTTTCCTCTGTGGCTAGTACTTTGAGACGTCGTGTGGTTCAGTATTGGGTTCCCAGGTCTTTACTTTATCCCAGTATTGAGTCCTCTCTCTCTCTTTTGGCTTGATCAGGTTTGTCGGATGGGGAAGAGAGATGTTTAGATTATTGATCCGGTTGTTCTCGCCATATGACCAGAGATTCTCATTGATTTTCTTCTCTAGTCCGAGCCTTTGGTGATGAGTTGATCACTTTGGGGATGCTTATCAGGTAGAGTCATTGCTAAAGGTACCGTTTACATTATTGAGAATTTTATTCTTAAGGACGTTGTCTTAGTGAGTAAGCTGCAATATAACTTGCTCTCTATTTCTCAGCATATCGATGACTCTTTCGAGGTAAGCTTCAAGAGTAATGCTTGTAGAATCCTTGATTCATTAGGAGGGTTAGTTTGCGGGATTTCTAGATTTGGGAGTCTTTCATGTTGATTTTTCTGTTTCTTCTAGAGTCTCTCTTCGATGTTTGATTGCTTCTGAGTCCTGCAATCTCTCCTTCTAGCATAGGAGACTTGATCACATTGGCTTTGATCACTTGACTAGAGTTAGCAGCCACAAATACATTTGTGGTCTGCCCAAAATCAAGATGGTCAAAGACTTAGTTTGCTTTTCTTGCTGACATGGCAAGATAGTTACTGCTTCTCATCCCCCAGTCTAGCTTTTACATATGGACACTATTGGTCCACCTAGAGTGTAGTCAGTGGGAGGCAAGTGGTATGTTTTTGTCATTGTTGATAATTTTTCAAAGTATTCTTAAGTATTATTTATTATCTCGAAGGATGAGACTTTTTCTCACTTTAGAGGATTTGCTAGTAGGTTGTCTATTGAGCTCTCAGGTGCCTTACGAGCTATACGCGGTGATAATGGTACGGAGTTCAAGAATTCCTACTTTGAGAGTTTCTATGTGGAGTCTGATTTAGAGCATTAGTTCTCCTCTCCCTACGCCCCTCAGCAAAATGGCATAGTGAAAAGGAAGAACAGGACCCTGGTTGAGATGGCCAAGACGATGCTAGACGAGTATAGTACTCTTAGAAAGTTTTAGGCTGAGGCTATAACTACTGCTTGTCATGTTTCTAATTGCATTTTCTTGAGAGCACAATTGCACTGCACTTCTTACGAGTTGAGGTATAGGTGAAAGCCCAGTGTTTCTCATTTTCGCATATTTGGTTGCAAGTATTTTATTTTGAAGTCTAGTGACCTGGATAAGTTTTAGTCTCGCTCTTCTGATGGTATTTTTCTAGGTTACTCGATCTCTTCTCATAGCTGTGGGGTCTGGAGTTGTGATGCGAATAGGATCATAGAGACATGTGACGTAACCTTTGATGAGGCTAGCCCAGGAGCTAGACATGATATTTTGAGGCTCTTCTTAGCCCTCCGAGACCATCTTCATAGAGGAAGAGGATGATGGAGATAATGATGTTCCACCTGATCCAGTCCCCTCTACATCTCAAGTGCCTCCTATTTCCATTTCTACACCTCAAGGAGATTAGCCCTTGCCTTCAGACTCTCCTTCAGCGAGGGGCTTTATTCCTACCTCTTTTTCTCAAGAGGTAGATGCCACTTCTGCTTCTGGACCTCCTCGTCGTATTCAGAAAATTCATCCACCTGATCAGATCATTGGTGATCTATTTGAGCGAATTAGTCGCTCAAAATCAGGTTTGTTTAGTTTCTATCTTCACTCAGCCTTTGTTGCCTCGTTTTAGCCGAAGGATGTTTCTCTTGCAATATCCGATGAGTTATGGATTAATGCTATGCATGAGGAGCTTGAAAACTTCGAGAGGAACAAGGTATGACAGCTTGTTGAACCCCCATCTGGTCATAATGTCATTAGAATAGAGTGGGTGTTCAAAAACTAGCAAAGTAAGGATGGGGTTATCATTTGGAACAAGGCTAGGCTAGTTGCACAGGGCTTCACTCAGGTTGAGGGTCTTGACTTTGAAGAGACCATTGCCCCTATAGTAAGACTAGAGGCTATCTGGATCCTGCTTGCATTCTCTGCATCCCAAGGCTTCAAGCTCTATCAAATAGGTGTCAAAAGTGCATTCCTTAATGGCAATATTAAGGAAGAGGTTTATGTCAAGTAACCTCTCGAATTTGAGGACCCCAAATACCCAAATCATGTCTACAAGCTTTCCAAAACTTTGTATGGACTTAAGCATGCCCTAGAGCATGGTATGAGAGGCTTAAGTCCTATCTTCTCAGCCATGGTTTCAAAATAGGTATAGTAGATAAGACTCTATTCATCAGACATCAGGATTCTCACTTTCTTCTCGTCGAGATTTATGTGGACGATATTATCTTTAGTGGCTGTTTTCATTCTCTTGTGTCTCAGTTTCTGAGGTATTGAGCACAGAGTTTGGGATGAGTATAATAGGTGAGTTGAGCTACCTTGATTTCCAATTCAAGCAGACTTAGAGGATACTTTTTTGTATCGAGATAAGTACACTCGGGACCTCCTGAGATGGTTTGATATGTCTGATGGAAAGGCTGTGATGACTCGTGTGGCCACCACTGTTATCCTCGAGCCTGACAAGGATAGTGAGCTTGCCAATTAGAAGGAGTTTCGGAGTATGATTGGCTCCCTCTTGTATCTCACTTGTCAAGACCCGAATATGCAAATCCAAACCCTCCGTGTATACTGCACGAATCTAGGATCACGCTAGTGCACACAAACTCGACATTAGTAAATATCACAATCATACACAGTGGTAATAAGATAAAAGATAGCATATATTGAATACTACTAGTTGCATGAACTTATGGTCAACTTACGTGGTTTTGCCTCGCAAGGCTGAACAACAAGTTGAATTGTAGCAAAATGAAGATGTAGATAAACCTCTCAGTATACCACAGGCAACTGACAAGGCTCGCACCCTAAACCTTCGTTCCTTTCAAGGTTCTTCTCCTTCAGTACGGATGTAGATTCCTTAACTGGTGATGTTGTGGTTGGCAAGGGTGGTACATAAAAAGTTGTGTATAGAATGCAAATCTAACAAATCTATATGCAAGGCTTATTCCAAAGGAATGGCTAACAATGGCTATTTTGGAGTAAAGTGATTGAAAAGGCAGTAAAACAAATAACAATAAGTTATAATTTCAGTATTTCTTAGGTAAACCAAGCTTTCAGTCCTAAGTCAAGATTCAACCTCCCATGGCAACCTGCCATCCATCTCAAGTTTTATTTTGCGAAAGTCTATCCCTTAACTATAATTCCCAAGCATTGCTCAGTACCACGAGCACGGCTATTTGAATAGATTTTACACTCTGCAGAGGTTATGCACTTTACCCACATGACATGATCATCTCTTGTTGTCACGCGATTAACACACTTCCTTTGGTGTGTCGATAGAGAGATCACGATAAAGGCTTTACAATGCTCTGTCTTAACTCAGTACTACCCACTAAGGTTTCAACACCGAAGGGATTGGTTACTACAACAGGGCCCTCCTCTTGCGCCATCTAGGTTCATTAAAAAGGGTGAACCTCACCACCACTAGTAGTATCAAGCTAAGACATTGCAAATTAATCAGCTAGGTCCATCCCATTTCGAACATGTGGTTGCATGATTGACTCTGGTCAAAAGCTTGTAAGGTTAAGTCCGTAGGGTGATCGAGGCAAGACTTCCACACACCCTCTGCTCATCAGCCCACCTTAGCATACTGCCCCTTGCCACTTGCCCAAATCTATATCATAACCACCCCAATTGATTACCAAGCACCATGTGCCATCAACAATTCAATATCGTTGTGTGACATCCATCGCCACAACAACTCAATCTCATCGTGTGACCACACATGACACACAAGTCCATAACATTGTTCCATATTCCATTAGTCAGGATTAATTATCGACGATTCAAGTCCATGTGATGACGTGGCGTGGCTAACCAAGCTATTACGGTCTAACAACCCCATATTGACTTTAATATCAATCAACTATAGTGAACCAATCTAGGGTGGCAAATAGATTGTAGCATACAAATGACAAGATAGAGTATAGATCAACTTGGTATGATAGCTAAGTCCCAATTTAGATTGAAAACAATTGTACATGTGAAATAGTATGCAATAGGGTAAAACAATATAGCGATTTCGTAAACATGGGTTTGACATGATCAAAACACAACTTGCCTTAGGAAAGCCCTTATTTCTTCTCTGGACCTTAGCTTGAGTTGATGAATGTCCCTCGGATGCGTCACACAATTTAACATCTACGCAAAACGAAAGAGACAGCCAAATAAATACAAAAATAGAGAGCAAACAAACTCCAAAAATCAAATAAAATTCACCATTAGATAGATCTCAATTTTACAAATTTTTAGAAATTTTAATCACCTCAATCGAAGATCGTATGAGGGAGAATGGGCTCTCGAAAGATTCAAAAATCATAAAAATCAGAAAATTGAAAATCAAATATTAACCCGAATTATTTTTAAAATGAAAATTGATTTATTGCGCAATGTTGACGTCAACACTTATTGGACGAATCGAAGCCTGACATGTGGCGCTGGTCTATGGACTGAGCTCACGGACCAGGTCCACGATTCATGGTCTGATTTCGGTGGACCTAGTCCACGCGCTAACCTAACTGACAGTGGGACCCGCATGCGCTGATGCGGCGAACCAACCACTCTGCCATGCAATTGACACGAGACGCTACCTCAACAACACATCGACCCAAGTGCTGACTCATCTGCCACATGGCGCCACGTGTTAGCAAACTAAGAGGCCACGTCGCTAGCGGTGCACGTACTCCTGGGTCGTCAGCAGCGAGAATAGCGCGCACCACCAGAGAGGTCTTGATCTTGTGCACACGACGGCGACGGCGAGTCAAACGGCGACGGTTTTGGCCTCCTCGATGCGGTGGCTCTCCGACAATCTTCCAGCCAATCCAAGGGGCACACAAGATGCTCTAAACAAGGGCGAACTAGATGCACTAGGTCTCAGGCTCCATGATGGCTTGATGGCGATGAATTGGTGACTTCTTCGAAGCAGCGGAGATCTAGTAGCTACTTTAGGGCTTTTGTTCACGGGAATCTGGCGAATGCGATGCGCTACCTAAATAGGCCTAGGGGTCCATGTTTTACCCACTTCCACCCGCTGTCCACGGTGAGCATGGAATAGAGTCCGAATCGGTCTCGTGAGGATGATGACTAGGAGATCAACGCGTCGCAAGATGAGTGGCGGAGATTCACTGCGACACGGCCAAATCCGAGGCACAAAAGGAAGATAACAGCTGGGATTTGCCAGAGACCCAAATTTCTACGCCTCAATTCTAGCCAACGGATCAGAATCAAATGGCTGAATGCTCTCAATGACTCGGCTTGAAAATGGCTGTTGGATCTCCGATCGACGACTAGCACAAGCTTCTAGGGAACAGGCTGACGCGATGGTCCACCGGGCTGCACACACACGGGCCACCTATGCACAGTGCTGCACTTCGGCCTGGCACTGTTCAACGAATTTCTCATGGACTTTCTTTTTAAAATAAGTACTAAAATTAGTTTAATTTTATTTAGGCATCAAAATACCAAGAAAAAACCACAAAAATTCTCAAAAATACTTTGAGACCTTTTGGACTCAAATAAAATATTTTTTAAGCAAAACTTCATTTTAATTATATATATATTTAATTAGTTTTCAACAAAAGACCAATGTACTTAATTTAAAATAACTCCAAATAAATTCCCAAAAAATCCAATAAATCTAGAAAATTCACAAATCACACAAATTGCAATAAAACTCTATTAACTAATAATGAAGAGCAAATTTTGGGATGTTACATCACTGCCTCGTGACTAGATATACACTTTGTCGTGTGTTTGTGCACTAGCTTTCGGGCTTCTCCTCATGCCTCTCATCGCTAGGTGGTGAAGCGCATCTTCAGGTACCTTCGAGCCACCATTGATTATGGTATTTTGAACTCTTCATCTTCTTGTCTATCCCTTAGAGCCTTCTCCGATGCCTATTTTGCTAGTTGTAGGATAGATAGGAAGATCGCTTCTAGCACTTCCCAATTTATTAATACTTCTCTTATTTCTTAGTCATTTAGGAAGCAGTCCGAAGTTACACAGTCTACCACTGAGGCCGAGTATATTATTGCAACCAGTTCCTGTAGCTAGATGCTCTGGATGAGATCGATCTTGCGGGACTTTGGGTTAGAGATAGAGAGTGTTTTACTTTTCTGTGATAACACTTCTACTATCTGCGTTGCTAAAAACCCAGTGCAACATTTCAGGACTAAGCATATTGATGTTAGATATCACTTCCTTAGAGACCATGTGGAGAAAGGAGACATAGCACTTTAGTTTGTGGAGAGTGACGCCCGGTTGGCTGATATCTTTACCAAGCCTTTGGATAACTCTAGATTTGTTGCCTTGAGGAGTGAGCTTGGAGTAGTTTGCCCTTACGACCTATTGTGAGGGGAGCTGGTCTGTATTTTATGTATTATATATTTTCTTCTAGTTTTCCTTTCTTTTCTTTTGCTTTGGGTGTTTATTGGGTTCATTCTCTAGAGTTATGAGTTCACTTCACTTAGACTTTTGGTATGCTTTGCATGTACCTCTCATCTTGTGCTTTAGGTTGCTATCATGCTTAATTAGCTGTTCTCTCTTCTCTCTTGGTTGAGTTCCCTCACAGTCTTATAAGTCTAGCAGGTGTTGGACTCCCCTAAGTAGACAGGGTCTGTGTGCACTCTTCACTTTGTGATCTAGAGGCAGCTTCTTTATGTCAGTCATTTGAGAAGATGAGAGTGAGTCTGAGCCGTAGTGTTCTCTCTATCTTTTCTATGCTCTATAGCCACTCAGTTCGTAGTTTCTCGACTTCTTCTCTCCTTTCTGTGTTTCTAGTCTTAAGTGAGTTCTTTTGGATCGTTCTTGAGCTTAATCTTGGTAATAACTCAACTTGAACCAGATTTGTGTTTAAAATTGAATCACATGTTGTGGGAGAGTTTAAGAATCTGCTTCATCCATTGCATATAAACTTTGTTTTCTATTTTATGGGCTTTGTCTATTATGCAAATGATCTAGTCTTCATGCTATACACCATGCTACATCGTTTGAAAAAAAGCACTAACTTAGATATGTCCAAGTTCATTTATCTTGCTAAGTTTGCTCAAAGTTGAAAAATGTGCTTTAAAAAAGCTGGATAAATCTTGTTGCTTTTACTTGCTAAGTTTCTTGACTAGAGGTATTTATCATGATTTGTGAAATAATGAAGTTCTCTAGAGTCCCTATAGCAACTTGGGTGAAACTAGGTTGATTTATACTTGAGTCCTTCACTTGCTTATCAATCAATGTGTGAAAATAAAAATTAAGCAAAATTGACTCTATTTGTGCTCATTAGACTCAACACCTCACATTCATAAGACAACTTCTCATTGCACTTGAGATGAACTTGGAATGTGTTGTGTATGACTACGGCCATCCTCTTAAGAGTCCTTGAGATGGTCGAATATGGCTTGAGTCAATCACTGGAAAAATGCAAATAAAAAAACATATGTGGGTAAAGAATGCAAATAATATCACACATTTGCACCCCGCTATGTGTTTGAAAGTATTAAAGAAAAATTTGTATCACATGGAAAATGAGCTCGAAGGACCTTGTATGCACTTGTAGATTCCCTAAAGTGTTGAGTAGGTTTAACTCTAGGTCTTCCATTGGATCCTTTGAGTGGTTTTGCTTCTAGGTTTGAAACTAATGCTAAGTGATGCACTTGGCAAATCTTGCTAAAAATGACATTTATAAAATTAAGCTTGCTAGCAAAATTTACTTGCACATGGACATGTCTTAGTTTAGTCTAATTTGTCATTGACTAGCTTGGTGTCATATTTTGTCTTTGAGGTCACTTGTATAATTTTCAAAGCTTCCTTAGGTTGCATTCCATTCATGTAAACAAAAGGGGGGGATGCCATCTTGATGCCTATGTTGCCAAAAGGGGGAGAAAACGTAGAAAAGGTAAAACATAGAAAAGGTGTCGTTAAACGCGCATCTTGATACTTTTGATCTTTGCTCTTTTATGGATCAAAAGCATATTTGAAGTCTTGATATTAGATTTTAGTGCTTTTGTGGAAAACTTACTTTTTCTTGAGTTTTGCTCTAAAATTTCTCTTCTTCGCCAAATTTGTTCATGGTTTTGCATTCAAATTGCTTTCTTCTATCTTTCTTCAAGCTCAAAACTTATGCTTTTTCATGTGTTTGTCAATATACTCATCAAGGGGGAGATTGAAAGACCGTGTTGAGGTGTACCCATGTTAGTGATGAGTATTGGACTAAATTTGAGCTTGTTATGCTCTAGGGTGAGTTTGATTTGAATTGGATTTTCAATTTGAAGCAATTTGAGCTGTTACTGCCACATTCTAGCTTGGTCGATTACTACCAAGATCTGGCTTGCTCGATTATTGCCCCACCGGCTTGGGGTCGAATGTTTCAAGTAGATTGGGTATCGCTAGTATTGAATAGGAATGTTGTCGGGTCAAGCGGAGGGGTCATTCAAGCATTTGTTTGATTACTGCCAAGTTCTGGCTTGGTTGAGTAATGCCCTGGCGGGTTTTGGTTGAATAATTCAAGTAGACTCAGAATCGCTAAGTATCGAGTAGGGAGTTTGCCGGGTCAAGCGCCCAGCCGTCAGCTCATCTTGAGTTCTTGGGATAGCCTTCTCGATGTCGTCTCATTGAGAATTTTTTTAAATAATACATTTTTTATTCGAAATTTCAAAAATATACCACCGAGAAAAAAAATCTCAGAAATATACACCTGTCGCCCGTTGGTTGGGCGACAGGGGCCTAAATAGAAAAAATGCAAGGGCGACACGAGGGTGGGCGATGATGTGGGTTTGTGTCGCCCGGCGAAAGAGCGAAAGATCCCAAAACGAGACGTGTCGCCCGGCGAAAGGGCGAAAGAAGTCCATGTCGCCCGGCGAACAGGCGATAGACCCGTGCCGCCCGACCAACAGGCGACACGCGGCCATTCCTGAGGGAAATCGTGGGCACTTAAGGGTTAGGGTTTAGGGTTTTCGTAGCCCCGCGGGAGAGGCCTGATCAAGTCCAAAAAATACGAGAAAAATCAAGAGCGACCTACGCAACACGTGCTACTACTTACGTATGGGCGAGATAGTCAGACGTTGCCCCGGCATGAAGTTGCGAAAATCGGAAAAGGCACTCGCGGCCATGAAACCACAGAAATGGTGGCCACTTAAGGGTTTTCGTCGGACCGCAGGACAAGCCGGATACGGGCCGAAAAATATGGAAAAAATCAAGGACGACCTACGCAACGCGGGCTACCATTTACGTATGGGTGAGATAGCCAGACGTTGCCCCGGTAGGAAGTTACGAAAATCGAAAAAGGCACTCGCGGCCATGAAACCACAGAAGTTACGGCGTCGGAAAATTTTGAAATTTTTTATGGAGGTTCCTGATAAAGCAGTGATATTACCATAAAAATTTCAAATGATTTGAATATGTGAGGAATTTTTTAAAATTCAAACAATACAACTGTCCTAATAAAACGCTGGCCGACAAGTTTGAATCGAATGAAAAATGAAACAAACCACGTTAGAAAATTTGAAGGGCACATAGAGTGAAAGTTCAGATGATAAAATAAGCAGTAGATTAGATTATATTAGAAGGGCATTACAACGGTGACGAAATTGCTTGACGAACTAACTAACGAAAGCAATGTTCGTCATGGTAGAACAAATGATCGTTCAGCCTATCTAGGTACAGCCAGAATGATGTCCAACATTTTCTGCATATTACCTGTCCCATTTTTATTGTGCGATTCGTCCTCGGACACCGCTCAGTCCCTACTATGAAAGAACTCCATGGGGATCCGCAGTTCTCCCAGTTGTCGCCGAATGGGTGCCCTATGCCGTACGTCTCGGGTGTGTAAGATTTAAATTTTTGGTCTTTTTTATGTGGATTTCTGCCCTCCCATATGGGCATGTCATCCCGATTCCCGGCGTCCCCTATGTTAATACCACCCGGTTCCGGTTGGTCTGCTGCGAGCGTCAAGGATTTGTTGCGTCTTTGCGGACCTCGGCGGCCGCTTCCCCTTGTCCTTCTTCTTGAGAGGAGGAACCCTCCTGCACCTCTCTTTGTGTTGGCGTTGGCGGAGACATGCGGAGACGCCTGCTCTGTTTCGGCTCGCACTCCACTATATGGTGCAGGATGTGTGTGTTGGGCTTATCCTTGGACAACCGGAAGCATGCCCTGCAGTCAATACAGTATGCCCGCTTTGGTCATTGAAGAACACCGTAGGCGTACTCGGGGTCTGGCTTTTCTGGGCGGTAGTGGCACCACGGAGATGGTTGCTCCCCCCAGTTATCCCATGCAGGAAGCATGAGATGTGGGTGGTACGTCTCCGGGTCCACCCAGTTGAAGTGCCAGCACCGTTCATCCTCGGCCAAGGGGCACCGGTAGAATCTTCGGTCCGCTAGATCACCGTGGCAGGTATCAACCACTGCCTCCAGGCCATGTACGCAAACGTCGGGGCTTTTGGGTGGCCCTGGAGGAGGTTTCTCCTTTGACTTGAGCACATTCGCAAGTGTCCTTTTGAACTCCTGTGTGCGATGAACTGGTTTAGAACTACTACTTTGTGAGTTTAACATGAGTATGTCGCATGAAACTCACCGATTGGTTGGCTTGCCCACCGGCCCTAAGCTCTGGTCGATCTAGAAAAGGGTGATATCCTGGCGGCCTCTCCCACCGGGTGAAGTTCTCGGGCGAAGCGGGGTAGGCGCCGTGGCAGTTGTAGAGAAATTCGTAGTCACGTCGTTCCGGCCCGTCGATCCATTGGAAGAAGCAACACCGGTCCTTGTGCTGAGAAAAGAAAGAACGATACATGAGATGGTGGTGTTACCCTGTATTGTGTGGACACCAGTAGGTTTACCTTGTAGGTGCGGCCACAACAGTAGTGAGAGTGGGCGACCGTCTCTCCATGGGTAGATTGCATCATCTTCGCCGGTAGGTTGCAGTCGCATTTCGGTCGGGGCAACTCCGGCAGAACTTGGCCGACGCCATCTTGGCATCCGGATATTCGGGCGGATGACTTCGCTGGTCAAGAGGCGACGTGAAACGACATTGTGCCCTAATTTGTGTAGATTCAACTGACGTTTATTGCTGGTTTGGCTGTGTTTGGATGTCTACGCCTCGGCCCTGTTTTATAGTGGTGGTGAGGGGTTACTCAACACAATTACAACACTTGTCCAGGCTGCACGATGTGTCACCCTTTGCCGAAAGCTGGCCCGGCACGAAACCGCGTGTTGTCGTCTCAGTCTGAAAAGCGGGGTGCAGCGTGTTGTCGTCTCAGTCTGAAAAGCGGGGTGCAGCGTGTTGTCGTCTCCGGCTGAAAAGCGGGGTGCAGCGTGTTGTCGTCTCAGTCTGAAAAGCGGGGTGCAGCGTGTTGTCGTCTCAGTCTGAAAAGCGGGGTGCAGCGTGTTGTCGTCTCAGTCTGAAAAGCGAGGTGCAGCGTGTTGTTGTCTCAGTCTGATAAAGCTACTAGGTGTGTCACAAAGCTACTAGCTGATGAAAGGATTAACTAAGGACATAAGATTTAAATTACAACAAAAGGGGAATGCAATTGTTCGTGCAACATGACGTTTCAAACGAGTAACTAAGTACATAATATACTACCAATAATAAAAATCAAAGAAACCACTTTATCGGCCTCGCTTCGGGAGGCCTCCTCCTCCGAACACAGGTCCCATGAGTACGTCAACCGACTCGTGGCGAGTGAGGCCTCTGCTGACCTAGCTGAGGCGTCGCAGACGGGCCGAGTAGGTGCGTCGGTGGTGGCGGTCCGTACAGCTGTGATGACCCAGCCTGGTCCGGGACGAGGAACCTCGCTATCAGGTCCTCGTAGTCCGCCGGGTCTGGGTCGTCACCCTCGTCCTCGTAGTCGTCAGGAGCAGGTGGAGGTGCGCTGCTAAAAACTGTACTGCGCGGGCTCAGAGCAAATGAAGAATTGTTTAGAGCATTGTAATATGCGATTGTAAGACATGAACAATGCATCTCAGTACTCACCGACAGCGTGCCCTCTCACAGCCTGCGGGACGGTAGGGTCCGAAGATGTACCTGCCGTACCCCTGCCCCCGCTAAGCGGCACGCCCTGTGCTGCGTCGGTAGGGACGCGGTATCCGGACAACTCGAGGGCCCGTGTGGAGGCGTCCAGAAACCTCCCGACGTGGAGGGTGACCTCCTGTCTCGTCACCTCGACTCCGGTGGTCAGCCGAGTATACAAGCCTCAAACTCATTTGTCAGGCCGATGGAGCACGAGATCACCCTGCCAAGTGAATTGCCAATTAGTTAGCAAGATAAATTATGAATCGAAGATTATACCGAATGTATGACATAACGTGCCAAAGTGTGCGCCGCCGAGTCCATATGGGCGGGTACGGTTCCGCCACACCGAACGTGTGTAGGAGGATCGGGTCGACACGCACCAAACGCAGCGAGTCCGGGAGCGTACCGGTCGCGATGCGGCGGTACGCCCATCCGGTCGTCTGTGTGCGACCTCGACGTAGACGTCCTCGAGGGCTCCTCCCCACTCCTCAGCCCAAGGCACCATACGTACGTGCCAGGGTCCAGGTGCGCTCTTCCTACTGTGCCTGTGGGTAAGAAATAAATATAGCGTTATTACATGGCATTACACAGTAATAATTATGAAAACATCGATACAGGGAACTTACGCGTGGGCTGCGGGTGGGACTGCACGGTCGTCGTGCACCGGGAACACCTGTCGTAGGCCAAACTACCTCATCACACGATGGACAGCGTAGCCCTCGACGTAGACGTCGAACACGAGGAACCGACGGGTGAACCAGTAGCCCGCGTCCCGTGTGCAAAGGGTGGACAGGCCACCTGTGACACGAGCTCGACCTCAAGATTCGCAGACTGGCGCCCAGCGACGTGGTCCTCGGTGAGGTGGTCGAACGCGGCCGTGAAATGCGGGTAGGCTACCCAAGACAGCCTGCGGCGCCTAGGAAGGCAGAGTCACGATATAACGAACCGTAGCACTCGTAAAAGTAAAACAAAAGTACCAAAATCACGGTTGCAATATCTTACCCGTCGCTGGCACCGGATGGTGCCCACGGTCGGACCATCGACGTCGTCACCGGCTGTGCCTCAGACAGCCGGAGGTCGATCTGGGGCGGCCGATCTAGAACCTTCAGATGCCCACGGTGTATCAAAGAATGGACATCCTCCGAAGGTCGCCGTCGCCGATCGTGTACACCCCACGCAGAGTGCACGGTAGGTGGCGCGACAAGACGGCCGATCCCGTGAGTACTTGGGCACGGCGTTGAGGGTGCGTCGGCGATCTCCCTCGCGAATCGCACAGTGCCCGCCCACGCTTATCGCCATGGGACGCCGTGAACTCCGCACCAACCGAAGAGCCACAACAGTACGCCTCGGTGGCGGCCGAGGCTCGCTTTCGTCCTGGCTCGACGATCCGTCACGCCAGAAAAAAAGATCACTTGTTATTTTAAGCAAGACGTACACAATTTATTTTAAATGCTAACGACGTACCACAAACCGTCCAAGCCAGCTCAAGGTCGGTCCGTGCGTGTGGTGAAGGCCCTACAGACTCGGGTGGTAGCACACCCGTGAACTCAGGCAAAGCATGGCCGGGCGCCGATCCTCGGGCGCCCCTGGGCACCACACCAAGACCGCGATCGGGAGGCCGAGGAGGTAGGAGACGCCCAAAGTGATCGCCATCTCCCGACAGGAGATGGAAGGTGTCGTCTCCGGCCTCCACCGATCCACCAGAGCGGTGATCGGCGACCGGTCAGTATGGGAACTGCGTCTCAGAGCTCAACCATCCGCCGAGGGGTAGCAACCCCAAGCGCCAAGCCTAACAAACAAAGACATGTCATTAATATCGGTCTTCGCACTAGTCATCTTTGCTAGAACAAACATGTTTACAAATTTAAATCTTGATATGTTACCAGGGACCCAACGGATCGATCGTCCAGATCGCATTGGTCTAGGTCGGCGACGGTCACTCCACAGGTCCCTCCTCCTCTGGGACAGCGGTGGCGGAAGCGGCACGGTGACCACGGCCGACAACCGGTCCAACAACTCGAAGGCGGTCGTCATCTCCTGTTTGGTGAGCCATCGCTGCAATTTACAAAAAGAGAAGTTAGAATCGAAACACATATGTAAACAAAAGAGTCTCAGAAAGCGCACAAGCATCACAACAATATGTCAAACAAATACGCACATAAAAACGGAGAAGCTCATTACAAAATATCACAAACAGCTTGTAACAATTTATCGAGACACAACACTCGCAACTAGCAACAGAGTTCATACAAAGACACGTTATATCAATGAAATATAAATTTGATATATGACATATGGTAATGCTTGTCATCCTGCAGTGCGATGGCATCGCGTGCGATCGGGTGGCCATCTCCTCCTTCGTCTTCTTCGTTTTGTGCTTGGCAGTTCTTGAACGTTTGTCCTCGTTGGTTGCATAATGAGCATTTCTTCACGCGTTTGCCAGCTTCTAACTCATCCATGTCATTTCTTATACGCCTTGTTTTTCGACGCCCTACTTTCACTCTTCTCGCATCAAGATCGGGGACCCAGAACCTTTCATCAACACCAGGAGTTGTGGTGAAAGAACCCACAACCCCATAGCCATAAAGCTCTTCTCTCCAAGTTGCCATCACCCTTTCCTTCACGAAATATTCAGATAGGTATGTACCAGGTTGCATTCCAAATAAAGCACACGCGGCTATGACATGAGAACATGGCCTGTGCAAAAGGTATGGCTTGTTGCACGAGCATTTGCACTCACCTGTAAGATGCACTCTGGGTGACAACCTCCGTTGGTTCCACGCCTTCCTTTATCCTGCAGATCACCTCAAGCGCGTTGTCCGTGCACCAACTTTGATAGCTCTATGTTTGGCGCCCGACTCTTCTCATCCATGTATTTAGTGATCATCGAAGAGTACAGAACTTCTCATCTCTCATTACTATGTCAAGAATTTGCATGCCTGTCCACAAAGTACTTGGTTGTACCCTCAAAGCCTCCTCGACAATTCCTACCAACGGAAGACACCTCATCCTCGTGATTACCCGGTTGTAAACTTACGCAGTTAGTGGTCATCACATCAGATCCGCACCATGTGTGTCATATACTTGATGACCACTTCTCTTCGGTTCGTTCTTGATCCAAATTCGAGAAACATTTGATTGGCCTTTGCCTCCGACGACGGTTAGTCGCCTCATCCTCTGCTAAGGGGGGAAAAGAGGCTCACCGCTTTGCTCCGTGTTCCACCGCCACTATTGTTGTTAAATGCTCCTTGTGTTTCCTTGTCAGGTCATCAAGATTTTTCCATAGAGTCCGCAACTTGCTCTCCTGGTTGCAGTTACATAGTCTTTTGAACATGTTCATCAGTTGCTTGTTCCTGAATTGCTTATAGAAGTTTGCACCCAAATGCCTCATGCACCATCGACTCTGCAAGTCAGGCCATCGGAATGGCTCCTCTTCCCCTGTTTGCAGCTGGTTGATAGCACTAAGCAAAGCCAGCATGCCTGTCATGCAGCACGCACACACCTAGACGAGTTTTGACTACCCCGATCTTCAAGTTTCATAGGAACCACAGCCAACTCTCGTAGTTCTCGCTTTCTACGAAGGCAAAGGCAACAGGCAGAATCTGGTTGTTCTCATCGACGCCCACAATTTGTCCAAGATTTGCCCTCTCAGATTTCCGGTCAAGAATGTGCCGTCCACGCACAACAATGGACGACAGTGATAGAACGCCTTAATGCAAGCTCCGAATGCGAAGAACACCCTCCTCAGATGCATTTTAGTTGGCCACTGGATTGACGGACAATCTTGATAATCATAGTAGGTCCTAGGATTTCTTCCCTGAATGCAACTGAGCAGTGCGGGCAGGTTGTGGTACGAGTCTTCAAACTTCCCAAACCTCATTTCTAGTGCCTTCTGTTTCGCCCTCCACGCCTTCCCATAGCTAATTGTGTACTGATATCTATTCTCGATCGCTCGGATAATAGCACGGGGCTCAAAACTCAGGTTCTCCACTATCTCTGCATACATGATGTTCGCGACATACCCGGATGACAGGTTCTTGTGAGCCATCATTGTTTCCTCAGTCATGCATGTGTGCTGCTCAACCTTCGAACATTTCCAATGGATGCCCCATTTGGGCTTGTACGAGTGCACTCTCGACAGACACCCATGGATCTCACACACCACGTCAGAAAGGTGTTGGGGTTGATTTCTTAACCCCGAAAGTCCTTCTTAATGATAGAGCCCAATCTTTCACGGCATCCCTGACCTCTTTTGTCGGGTAGATACTGTCAAGCCTAACCTCATTATCAGTATACTGCCAAAGCATATGGTTGCTTTCATTGACAACCAGCCTATCAAATTGCTGCGTGCTCCACTCGGCTGGCACAGGCGGCTCCGTACCTCCATCTTCCCCATCCGACTCATCGTCGTCCTCCTCTTCTGCTCTGCTGTACTCATGGTCTTCCTCTTCCATTCTAGCTGTTATTTCATCAATTTGCTCACCTTCGTCTTCCAGTCCCCGCGCTTCTTGGCCAACATTTTCATCATCCTCCCAAACTCACCTCGTTTCACCGCTTTGGCAAACGATGTCATCGTTGCATTCTTTGAACATCTTTGTTCATGCCTAGATCCCCAATTTTGGTGTCACCAAACCGAGCTCATTCTCGAGGTCGATTGCACTCACCGGCGTCCAACTGCTGCTGGGAGGCAACATCCCTCTCATATGCTCGCACTAAAAGCACCCGATTCCATCCCCTTTGCTCTGCCGCCCTCACATATGATCTCCACGATGGGGTTCCCTTCAGCTCAACTAGCTCCCAAGAATAGGGTCAAGTTTAAGATACTACATAGGCAAAATACCTTCAACTCGCACTTCTCTTGTTCCATCCGAAAAGTATAATACAACCATTTCAACACGGAAGCAAATGTGCGCTCCTCGACCCTACTCAAACTTCTATCCACATACTGTATGTTACTAAGATCTGCACCCTCCAAACCATGCATTACAACCCCATCTCCATAATAGATTCTAAATGGAACTCGTTCTGCCATATCTGCGAATCCATTCATTCACCCACGAATTAATTACTTTCCGTATAAAATACTATGACGTAACATAACTATACCTACATGCTACGAAAATATATATCTAACCTTAAAAAACATCTACATTCCTAATAATTCATATCGATGTACTTATATATATAAAAACATGTACATTCATTCCTAAAAATATATACATATCGATGAACTTATATCTTAACAAAAAATATACATTCGCAACTACATTGCCATCAATATATACCGATATACTCCTTTCCGTAAAAAATATCTAAATTTTCTAAACTACAACTAGTTGTGACCTATCAATTTAACTAAAATTCTCTATTCGTAACCTATCAATTTACCTACATTTATCCCCTACATTTATCCGTAACCTACATCTAAGACTATTTCTAATCTACCACTATTTATCGCATAAAGGTTCTAGATCTAAAACTATTTCTAACATATCATAATTTCATCGCTAACAAAAATAAACAATGTAAATTTACCTCTAAACAAAGGGCGCAGAATCTCCCCCTCTTCCTTCTCTTCTCTCCTCTCCTCTTTCCCCTCTTCCTCTTCCTCTCCCTCCCTCTCTTCTCAATTCAGTCAAATGCCAACAGTACCCGGGCGAAGCCTTTTATAAACGCGCGTGTCGCCCTTTCGTCGGGTGACACGGGCCCGCGCCACCCCCTTTCGCCTGTTCGACGGTCGATTCGCTTCATTTCGCCCTTTCCGGGCGACATGCGCCGTTTCGGCTCGTTTCGCCCTTTCGCCGGGCGACACGAAGCCATGTCACCGCCCAGCCTCGTGTCGCCCGTGTATTTTTCTATTTAGGCCCCTGTCGCCCAGCCAACGGGCGACAGAGGTATATTTCTGAAATTTTTTTTCGGTGGTATATTTTTGAAATTTCGAATTAAAAATGTATTATTTAAAAAAAATTCGTCTCATTGACTCATCAACTGAACTCTGAGTAGAGTTACTCGATGTCTATAGGATATGTATTTTGAGTTTATGTGTGAGTTTTATTGCTATCATTGTGGGCAATGCTATGTGATGTGTTTTCCTTATTTTTGATGGTTGTAGTATGATGGTAATAGGTTATGGTGAGGCGGAGGATGACCGGGACTAGGCAAGGAGCATCAGAGGTCTAGACTATCGGAGATCATCAGAGGATGATCGGAGACGGAGTCCGTGCAAGCCAGGAATACAAGGAATGGAGAGATGCTAGCTAGATGCTGTTTGGATCGTTGGGGGCCGTAGGATTGTGGTCAAATTGATAGACTATAAGCGAGTCTAGTTAGTATGCTTTGAAAAGCATACAAGAACCCGATGTGTGTGTGGGTTTGGGGGTTTGCCCATGTACGAGTGAATGAGTCAATCCTAACCTGTCGGGGATTGGATAATCTCCATAAGGATTGTTATACCCTGGCAGCTAGTTTTGGCCGACCATGCGTGCCCTTGGATGGTGTCCCCAAGGAGGATCCTCAGATAGTCTGATCGGCAGGTCCGCCCGACCGGAGCAAGCATACCAGCTCGTCTCCGAGCATGCAAGTTTGGGAATGTGTGAGAATCGATCAAAGCTGGGGGACTCCTCGAGCATGATCGAGAGATCGTGTTCACCCCACAACGTGTACATGGAGATAATTATGCCATGATCTAGGGCCGTTATGCCCACGATGAGAACGTGGCAAGAATCAAGGCTGCGGTTATGGCCATGGTAAATGGTGCATTATTCAGCTGTAGTTAGTTCATATCTTGTAAGCTATAAGAACCCCTCGGAAGATCGGTAAAGGAGGCACAGAAGAAAGAACGACACAGAGACGAAGAAAAACACACAGATATACTCGAACCTTCCTATAAGAGTTCGTGAGCAATAGTGAAAACCACTGGAGTAGGGTTGTTATCTCCGCTGTGAGAGGCCCGAACCAATATAAACCCCTTTGTCTATTTTCTGAGTATCCAATCCTAATAGCATTTTTCAAACGTAAACCCTTCACAAAAAGGGGCCATGTTGATCCCTCATTCAACAAGTAAGCTCGACGGGGACCTGTTTCCCAAACGTCGAAATAACCATTAATGGTGGTCTTTAGGGTAGAAGAAACTCATCCAAGGGTGGTGGGTGATTCAAGAGTTGCATAAATAGAAGGGTAGGGGTAGCCTTTCCCGTCTTGAAGGTTTTAGATGTTTTGTGCTACTTTGAGCATTTGCTCACTTTGTTGTGAGACTTTATAAACCTCCCCTTCCTGAAATGCAAATCATTTTTGTCCATGCTTGAATTTACATTACACATTTACTTTATGTCTTAAATTCAACATTTAAATTCCTGCAATTTACTTTCTCGTAATTTGGATTTGCCTCCTCTCCTTCTACATGCTTGTTCTTCTTGTGCCGAAGATGATGATTGATGGTTGAACCTTCTTCAGATCATATCCCAATCATCCATACAAATCTTTGTGTTTTTCTTGAGGAAAGTTGATTTTTGTGTTCTTGAGTGAGTGATTCTTATGAATCGCATTTTTGTGAGTTTTGACTTGAGTTCTTGCTTGCTGTGACATGTGGATAGCTATCCAAGATTATCTTGATCATCAAGAACCCACAAGCAAGTCTTAGATCAAGGTCTTGAATTTTTCGTAAACTTGGTGTGTTTTTTCCTTCTAAGGGAAAAAGGCTAGAACTTTGATGTCAATCCTTGCGATTGAAGGTTGAAACAAGTTCCTAATATCCTTAGGATCATATCTACCAAGTTTCATGAAGTTTTGTCAAGCCGATCAAAAGATTCGTCAAAATTTCCTTTTGGTTCAGGCTATTTTCAGTACTATTCTTCAGCTGTTCTTGAGCTCAGTGCTACTAGCTTCTGGTGCTATCGGACTTCCAGCGATAGCACTGGCCTGGCAAAATACCTGCCTCTATTGCTTTGCCTCCTTTGCATATTTTCGTTGCAAGCTTGTTTCGAGTATTTTGAGTTGGGAAAGTTTTATTTTGGGATCGTTCAACCCCCTCTGATGGTTTAGCCACAAACCGTCTATGATGTTATCTGCGTCATCATAGATGGTTTGTGGTTAAAATCGTCTGTGATGAGGGCTACATCCCAAATGATTTTAGCCACAAACTGTCTGCGATGTGCCCGAACTTCACGGACAGTTTGTCACTAAAACTGTCTGTGATGAGGTCGATAACACTGATGGTTTTATCTACAAACCATTTTGATGATTGAGCCCCAGTTGTCAGTGAATCCTTCCGAACAGTTAAATGAAACATGTTTTTCATATAAGAACTAGTTTCTTGCATGCATCACAATATACAAAAATTTCCCTACAAAAGTTCTTGATAGGAAAAGCCTAGCTAGTCTGGTCCTTGTTGTCACCAGAGTCATTGTCGTTGGAGTGGTTAAAGTCATCGTCGCTGCGGCTGTTAGGGTCTTCGCTCGAACCTACTCAGTCTAGGTCATCCTCCAGCTCCCAGCCATCACGATAGCCCATCGACGAGTCATTAAAGCTATTGTCATCATCGGAGAATGCTGTTGGCAGACGCTTCTTTCCAATAATGCTTTAGGTGGATGGAGCGGTACTGCCCGAGACGGGTGTATTTTTTGGTCAAGGAGACAGTCGATGTAGCACATTATAAGCTACGGTCCGCAAATTCATTGATATTGCGCTGTGGTGCCATAGCCATTGTCACAGGGGCTTCAGAGGCCGAGGAGGCGACGACGGTGGTGGTGGCGAAGGGTAAGTCGGCGGTGTAGGTGAAGATGGTGGCGGTACTGGTGGTGGCGGAGCCGACGTCAGAGGCGACAGTAGTGGAGTCCCACTTGGGGCAGCGGAGCTGATAGAGGAGGGGATGAAGTTTGAGCTACTCATGGCACGGAGGTAGTGGATTGCGATCAATCGATCGAAGGCAGTGTAGTATTTTCGATCCAACATGCCACCTTATATATATACCATTGCAGAAGTGCAATTATGACCTTCGTTGGGGAAATGAAATGCCTGGAAGATGAAAGGTCTTCATAGTGGAATTCCTCGGAACCATGTGCTTGAAACACGAAAGGCCGTGCGAACATCGCAGACGGTTTCTGGCTAAAACCATCTGTGATGAGGTCATCACAGGTAGTTTTAGCCACAAACCGTCTATGATGATCAATTCTAATAAATAAGAACAGAGAGCTCGACCTCCTCTATATTTTTAGGGTTTCCTAGATATTTTTGAGGTGGCTATGGTTGAGAGGCGACCTGGTGGAAAGAGACCATAGATTTGGAGGTGTAATTGTAGATCCTCGTGCTCTAGGTCATCTAAGGTTAGTAATTGCTTCAAATTTGCATTATATTTCAGATCTAGCTTGGTAAAGAGGGAAATGAAGCTGGTTTCTAAATCTAGCTTGGTGTAGATCCATTTGTTCTCTATGATGTAATGTAGTAATTAGTTCAAATTAGCGTTATATTTAAGATCTAGCTTGGTAAAGAGTGAAATGAAGCTGGTTTGTAGATCTAGCTTGGTGTAGATCCATTTGTACTCTATGATGTAAAGTAATAATTGGTTCTAATTGTGTTATACTCAATATGTAGATAGTTACTTAAAGGAAGGTGATCTAGGCTAATAATTGGTTGTAATAGCATTATATTGAAGGTGTAACATCCTAAAAATTACCCTTTATTATTGTTTATTATTGTTTTATTACAATTTTGGTGTTTTATGATTTTACTGGATTTAGTGTATTTTTTCTGGTATTTATTGAAATTATTTTAAATTAAGTATATTGGCCTTTTGTTGAAAACTAAGTAAATATAGATAAAATTTAAATAAAGTTTTATCAAAAATATTTTTGAGTCCAGAATGTCTCAAAGTATTGTTGAGATTTTTCTTGGATTTTTCCCAGTATTTTTATTGCCTAGAATAAATAAAAATATTTTTTGTAATTATTTTAATAGAAAATCCGTAAAAATCACGTGAGCGATTAGGCGAAGCCCAAAGATTGTGTGATCATGGCCCATGTCAGTTGGCCCGGATCTATGCGTCGTTGGCCCATTTGGTCCATCTTCTAGAAGCCCTCGAAACGGCCGTTGGATCTCGATCCGGTGGTTCTCGTCATCGCAAAACCCTAGTGCTTCATCACCGTTGGATCTAATCGAATGGCCAGCGATAATCGTACCAGATCGGGACTCCATTCAATCCTAGCCGTTGGTTGTTGCGAGCAGTTCAGATTAGATCTCGCCGAGCGAATCCAATGCGTTCATGAAGCCATGTGGATGGCCACGCTTTGTTGTCCTCGTTGAGCCACCGCCGTCTCGGATCCAGATTGCGCCACAGTGTGGGCCTAGGGTTATGATTTGTGCACGTTCTGCGTAGCTATTTAAGGAGGGGTTGGGCTCCTGAGGTTCGCTAGAGACACCGCCATTCACAAACACAACCTCATCAAAGTTTAACGAAGCTTCTCCGCTGTCACAAAGGTCATCAAGGGATTTGCCAAGATCGTGCCATTCGTATCAGTGCGGAGTCATCACCGCTAAGCCGTCGGAGCGCCGTTTCCTTGTTCGTCTTCCCCAGCTCCGGTAAAGATTCGTCGCCACGCTGCCATCGAGAAGAGCACGAGTTCCTGACCGTCGGATTGGAGGTAAGCAATAGAGATCGTGCCGCGTCACTGCTTCGACAGGAAACTCCATCGGTGAAAGGTAGTCGTAGGATTAGATCGTCCGGTCGTCGTTCTACCTCGTGGCCCAAGATCCATAGCTGATCGATCTAATTTGGACGGTGCAGATTGGGTAGCGCCGTGAGCCGTTAGATGGTTTTGGATGAATCGAATCGCATCTCCTGCAGGACCAATCGGGTGCCGACGCGTGGCGCATGACATCAGCGATGGCATCAGCCGGTGCGCGGCATAGTGTCGTGGGTCTACGGTGGACCTACCGTCCGGTGCACCAAGTCCACGGCACAGTGCCGTGCCATGTGGCACGTTCTGATTGGTCTGGTTCAGTGTTGACGTCAGCATGACGCAATAAAATGAATTTCCTTTATAAAAATAATTCGGATATTATTTGATTTTTCCAATTTTTAGATTTTAAAGATTTTTTAGTCTTCCGAGAGCTCGTTCTCCCTCATACAAACTCTGATTGAGGTGATTCAAATTTTCAAAAATTTGTAAAATTTAGATCTATTTAATGGTGAATTTTATTTTATTTTTTGAGTTCATTTTCTCTCTATTTTGGTATTTATTTGCTTTTCTCTCTCGATTCGCGTAGATGTAGAGTTGTGTGGCGCACTATAGGAGGATCTGTCAACTCAAGATCAGATTCCAGAGCAAGACCAGGATCTTTTCCAAGGCAAGTTGTGCTTTGATCATGTTGGACCCATGTTTATAAAGTTGCTATGTTGTTTTACCATATTGCATATTATTTCATGTATACAAATGTTTTCAATCTAAATTGGGATTTAGCTATCATACCTTTTGATCTACACCCTACCTTGTCATTTGTATGCCATGATCTACTTGTCACCTTAGATTGGTTCACTATAGTTTATTAATATTAAAGTCAACATGGGATGGTTAACCTTGATTAATGGAATATGGAACAATGTTATGAACTAAAGTGTTATGTGTGGTCACACGACGAGATTGAGTTGTTGTGGCTTGGTAATCAACTGGGTTGGTAAATCACTTAGATTAAAGCAAGTGGCAAGGGGCAAGTGTGCCAAGGTGGGCCCAATGGGCAAAGGGTATGTGGAAGTCTTGTTTTGATCACCCTAAGGACTTAACCTTGCGAGCCTTTGACCTAAGTCAATCACGCAACCACATATCTATTACGTGGCAACCTAGCTTACTAATTTGCAATGTCTTAGTTTTAGTACTGCTTGTGGTAGTGTGAGTCTGGGTTCACGAATGAACTCACATGGAGCAAGAGGGGGGCCCTGTTGTGGTGGTTTAGCCCATCAGTGTTGAAACCTTAGTGGGTAGTAGTGGGTTAAGGCAGTGTATTGTAAAGGCTTTGTTATAATCACTCGCCTGTGTGGTGTACGGTTGTTTCTTGTGGGTAAAGTGTATATCCTCTATAGAGTGTAAATCTATTCAGATAGCTGTGCTCACGGTATTGAGCATAGCTCGAGAATTACATTCAAGGTTTAGTTAAAACAATGGAAAACTGGAAGGGATGGCAGGTTGCCATGTGGAGGGATGAAACTTGAATTAGGATTGGAAACTTGGTTTGCTTGAGGAAGTGTTGAATCTATTTATTACTGTTAGTTATTTTACTATCTTTTCAATCTATGTATTCTAATTGTTCATAAACGCTGCTTTACTTCAAATAAGCCATGTTAGCCATTCCTTTAGAATAAGCCTTGCATATAGCTATATTAAATTGCATTCTATGCACAACTTGTTGAGTTCTTTTGTACTCATCTTTGCCGTCACCAACAAATCAACAGTTGAGGAGTCATCACCTTTGTTGGAGGAGGAGTTTCAGGAGGATGCGAGTCACTAGGCACAAGTCTTGTTAGTCGCCTGTGTCGAACTGATGAGTCACTAGCATCTTCTACTATTTCTACTGCATTTGTCTTAGTCTTTATTTTCAATCTAGCCCTGCGTGGCATAATAATGTAAGTTGGTCATAGGATCATACACTTAGTTATGTCAATAAATGGAGTCTTATTATTCTTATCGCTATGTATGATGTGATACTTGCCAATGTTGAGCTGTATGCACTAGTGTTGATCCAGGGACTAGTGCAGTAAACATAGTGGGTTCGAATTGGTGAATTCGGGTCCCGACAGAAGGTATATACATCTAGCTTAGCAAAGAGGGAATTGAAGATGGTTTTGATATAGCTTGGTGTAGATCCATTTGTTCCTTTTGGTCTAAATTAGTAACTGGTTTTAATTGCATTACAATGAAGATGTAGCCAGCCATGTGAAGAGAAAATTTAAGATGTTGAGTCTAAATGTAGCTTACATGCATATGATTACATATCCATTCGTTCTTTTTGATGTTAGGAGCTATATAAGTTAATCAACAAGTTGAAATGTAGCCTATATGTAGCATATGTCCGTATGTGCACTCCTAGTGTACTTAATTCATTATTTAACACCTGTTATTACATATGTTGTGTAGATGGACTGAAACTAGATGTACACTGAGAATTATGCAAGCGATGAGTACATTAATGGTGTCTTTGCTTTTAGAAGAGCTGTAGAGAAAGATATGTTGAACAAGGGGGTGGAATTTATGCCTTGCCCATGCATTGATTGTGAGAATCTGAGGATGTTTTGAAATCCAGCACAGATTGAAGCACACTTGATTTTACAGGGTTTCAAAATGGGGTATACATGTTAGACCGGTCATGGTGAAGAGCAGATTATTTAGGGACCAAGTAGTACTACCATCGTCAATGAAGTCAATGATACTCTAGATATCGTCAATGAAGTGAACGACACTCCGGATGATATCGACTATGCTTTCGATAAGGATAGGTTTCACGATGACAATCTAAATCAGATGCTACAGGATGCAGAAAGGAACCGTGATGAGTGAGAGTACATAAAATTCTAGGGCTTGATGGATGACTCGAAGAAACCGTTGTTTCCGGGTTGCAAATCCAAATATACAAGGTTGTTATTCATGCTGGAACTACTGAAATTAAAGGCAAGCAATGGTTAGTTCAATAATATTTTCACGGCGCTGTTAGGTCTATTAGCAGATATGCTTTTGGAGAGAAACAAGTTGCCGATAACCACCTACAAAGCTAAAAAGTTTCTTTGTCTCTTGGAAATGGAAGTAGAAACAATACATGCCTGTCCAAATGACTGTATCCAAAGAGTACATAGACTTGCATGTATGTCCGGTGTGCAACGCATCCCGGTACAAGTGTAAAGATAGATTAGATTATGACAACAAGGGCATGGAGGTGAAGAAAGGACCTTCCACTAAGGAGGCGTGGTATCTGCCTATAATTCCCCATTTGAAGCGTTTGTTTGTGAACCCAAAAGAGGCAAAATTGCTTTGGTGGCACTTGGATGAGCGTAAGAACGACGGAATGATTAGGCACTCTGCTGATTCCATGCAGTGGAGAAACATCGATAGGAGGTTTGAAGAATTCGTAGTGGATCTGAGGAATATAAGGTTCGGATTGAGTACAAATGGAATGAATCCTTTTCGGTAACATGAGCAGCCGTCATGGCACTTAACCCATGATTCTCTGTGTACAATTTTCCTCATTGGTGATATATGAAGTGGAAGTATATATTGATGTTTATACTCATCCAAGGCCCAAAGAAATCTGGGAATGATATTGATGTGTACCTAGCACTATTGGTGAAAGATTTGAACACATTGTGGGCTCCTAGGGTGTAGGTATGGTATACTCACAAATGAGAGTACTTCACTTTGTGTTGTCTGTTATTCTCCACCATAAATGATTATTGTCGACGATCGGAATCGCCTGACCGCAGAAATGAAAAGGGGGTTAGTACGTATGAGGGGCTCAGAAAGCGCTTCGGTCAACAATGGCGTAGATGAAGATCGGGCGAGGTGTCAACGAGCAGGAGACAGGGGTTTATACTGGTTCGAGCCCCCATGAGGGTAATAACTTTACGCCCGATCTTCTACTGAGCAGAGGAATTCACTAACTGTGAGTACAAGGGATGTTTACTGCTCGAGTTTGAGCACTATGTGTGTGTAAAGCTATTGCCGGTGATTTTCTGTCTTGTACATATGCCTTGCGTGGTTTATATACCCCCGAATGGCACCTGCAATGGCTGGGAGAGATTCCCGGGAAGGGGGCTTCGTGCGCATTGAAGGCGGACCGAAACCGCTCCGGAAATGTCACCCACTCCTGCCTTGACGCCACCATTTTAGGTCTTGGTAACCGCCGGGTCAGTGCATCCCCCACGTCCTGAGGCGAAACCGCCCGACCAAGAGCTAACCCCATGACCTCGAGCTTGAGGAGGTGCGGAAACAGACCCTGGTCGAGCCAGGCCCTAGGTCATGCGAGACCGCGCGGGCTAGGTCGTGGCTGAAGACCCTCACCGGGTTGCCCTGTCGGATACCCCGCTGATCGTGGCGTTGACTTGTCGAAATCTATCGATCCCCGGCAGCTAGCCCGAGGCTCTGTGTCGCGATCGAACATGGGCCGACCTTGAGCCTCCACAGAGACGGGACTGATTTCTGGAACCTTTAAACCTGAGGTCGAGGTCGGGCGGAAACGTAACGCCAGCCGCGGACGGCGACACTGGCGCCTCTTGATCTCCGGGTTCGGTATGGCACGGACAACAAGAACTGCTCATAACGCCGATTGCGCCAAGGCAGCCATAATTGCTCCGCCCCATCACCGACCGCACGCCTTCGAGATGCCCTTAATCCGCCCGACCCATGGCGCCTCGGTCTTATAAAGCTTGTGTCCGCCGCCAATTCCCGAATCGCTGCAGATCTTCATAGTCTTTACCCTCGCCTTGTACTCCTTCCTCCTCGACCAAAAACCCCCTTTCGACCGCCATGGCCAAACTTGGGAAAAGCCCTCTGACGATGACGAGGATGAAGGAGCTCGAGAGCCTGGCGACTGCCGGGCGGGGAGACCGAGCCGCAGCCACGGGACGACGAGCTCACAAGATGGAGTAGTACATGTCTCTGACTGCTCGCGGACGCCGGAGAGCACATTTTCGCAGACGTTTCACCGTATGCGAGATCGAAGTTGATCAACCCGTACCCAATTCCATCCTCGCCGCTTCCATCTTCTCCCATCTCAGGCGAGGGGTTCCTTGGAATCCATCCCACCCTCATTTTTTCCGCTTCTTTTTCCTTTTTTCAGACCGGAAGGACCCCGTGGTCGGATGCCTCTACTTCCGATCGCGAACGGAATCCCGTGGTCCTTCCCCAAATGCGCCATCATGACTTTGGCCCGTGGTCCGAGCGATGGTTTTACCTGAAACGGGGCGAGGGCGGCGCACTGTAGTTCAAGGGTACCCCTCTCAGCGAGAAGAAGGAGACCCCAGAGTCGGGCGACATGGAAGACGACCAAGAGGCCATCACGACCATCCACATCTGTGCCACGCGAGGCCTCACCGGACAGTCCATCGCCAACGACTTCCTGAGAGGTCGGGTGTTCCCCCTGCGGAGGAGGAAGCACCCCTTCTACGAGATCCGAGGTCGCGATGACCTGACCCACGAAGGGACGACCGGTAAGCTACATTGACTCAAGAATCGCTTCGCTTTTACTCCCTGGTTCCTCTTGATGATTTGGTCTTTTCAGCAGCGCCAAAGGAGTCCTGGATTGCCGCCTGGATGAACGAGATGTTCGGGAATGCCGTGAACGATTACACCCTCGACGAGCCCGTGCCGAGGAACGTGTCGCGCCGCAAAGCCGAGGTAGACCACCCCGACCAAGTACTTAACTCGAGCGCCCACGAGGCCCTTCTTGACCCCCGCATGTTCGCAGGATCATCGAGAGCTGACCGAGACTGCCAGGAGAATGCTCCCGCTACCCGGCGGGGACAAGGGGAAGAAGGGGAAGAAGAGGCCTCCCCTGCCCGGAGCAGACCGCCAGGAGGTAAAGAAGCCTCATGTCAAGTGGAGTGACTGCGCCACGGTAAGGGTTCCCATGGCCGAGCCCCCGAGTCCTTTGCTCGCGTTCCGTCTTCTGACCTGGTTCCCTTCTCGCAGCAACAGAGTGCGGCGGCTGCCGCCAGGACTTCGAGCCTCACCGCCCAGGCACCCAAGCTCAAGGCCCCTAGGTCCGCCATGGACGATGTTGACTCCAACATGAGCTCCAAGGTCCTTGGCTGGCGGAGCTTGAAAGCGAAGTGCCCCTGCAGCATTGGGGCAACAAGACCCACGCCGACCCTCAGTAAGGCGGAGGCCATCGACCCACGTAAGTTTTTGGCTTTTCAGTTCATTTCGCGCCCTTCTCGTTTTTCGGGCTTAGCGCCTATTCTTCATCGCAGACCTTGAGCGCCCACGCTCGAGACTTGCCCGTTTTGACGATGGCTGTTGTCCAGGGCGAGTCCAAGTCTGAGGAGGAGGAGGATGCCTTCGTGTTGGCTCCGTGCCGCCCTTCGAGCTGGGCGCGTACTCCTTCTGGGCCCCCGAGCTGGGCCCCAGTCGGCGGGTTCGATCAAGGACTCGACGACTCAACCGAGGAGATCCAGCCCACGATCAGCGAGAACTACGACACCGGCGAGACCTACAACTCAGCCGTTGTTGCCGATCCTCCCGAGGTCGACGTGGGGGAAGGCACCCAGAGCGCCGCGGTTGCAACCGTGGCGACGCCCCAGGCTCCCCCAACCACGGCCGCTCCGGGCGCCGAGGTCGTGACACCACCGACTGCCGAAGATGGCCGCACCGCAAAGATGCCGCAGACCTGTCCAACCGCCGCTGCGCCGGGGGCTGTGGTCAAAGCAGCCCAGACCACGGAGGTTTAACGCGCCGCGGGAGATCGTGCGGCGGATCCAGCCATCGCTCCCCCGATGCCGGAGGCGGGCGAAGCCCTGATCACGGAGGTCGGGGCCAACGCCGCTGACGGTTCCCCTTCCACCGGCGAGTTGAACCCGCCAAAGGAAGCGGCCGGACACTAGGTCGCTACCGGGGCAGGAACTGAGGGCCTCGGCCCAAGCACGTTGGGGGCGGTCACGGTCGGCCCCCGCCTAGAAGCGTAGGTCGACGAGGAGGAGATCTCCCGCGACCGCATTGACGAGTGCGAGGAGTTCACCCGTGCAAGCCTTGAAGCCCGTGTTCGTGAGGTAAGGACCCCACCGCGCAGCTTGCTGCATGTCAATTCGAGTTCCCTTGTTTCCGATCTCACCTTGCGCCATTCTTCCTGTCATGAAGACGATTGGCAACGTCTCCCGAGGGCTGAAGGGTCTTCAGGAATATGCCGTCGTGCTGATGGACCTCATGAACGTGGTGGAGGCGTGTGAGGCTGAGCGCTCCAAGTTCATCTCGACCATCGAGGTCGACTAGGAGGAGCTCGAGCAGAAGGCCAAAGAGCTCGACGACCTGCGCCAGACGATGAAGGCGCAGGAGGTGGCCCACGCGTCCGAGCTCGAGCAAGCCAGGACTTCCGAGCGCGAGTTCTGCTACAAGGCCGTGGAGCAAGAGCGTGCGCGGTCGGCCAAGGCGCTCGAGGTCGAAGCGCTGGAGAAGGCCTCTGCGGAGAAGACATCTCCCGAGCTTGAGGCCAAAATCTTGGCACTCGGGGAGGAGCTTGGGCGCGCCAACAAGGCGCTCGAGAACGAACGGGCCAAGGTCGAGGCGATGAAGAAAGCTGCTACAGAGCAGGTGTCCTCCGCGGTGAATGCGTCCCCTGAGCTCGAGGCCAGAATCTTGGAGCTTGAAGGGAAGCTCGAATGCGCCAGCAAGGCGCTCGAGGCCGAGCGGGCCAAGGTTGAGGCGCTGGAGAAGGCTTCTGCGGAGAAGTCGTCTCCCGAGCTTGAGGCCAAGACCCTGGGGCTCGAGGAGAAGCTCGGCCACGCCAGTAGAGCGGCGAGGAGCGCCTTGGCTCAACTTGAAGACGAACGGCGCTGGGCTGCGGATGCCTCCAAAGGAGCCCTCCAGTACCAGAGCGAGATAGCGACCTTGAGGGCCAAGATAGCCGAGCTCGAGCAGGAGAAACTTGCACGCGAGATGGCAGACCTGTAGATAGGGTAGATGCTCTGTTAGACTTGTAAGAAAATAGCTTAATGGGATAGTTGTATTTTGATCGAGATAATGTCACATCTTGGTTTGCTTTGTGATTTCTCGGCTAAACAACTCTCTCCCAGTCGAGCACCTAGCCTTGCTAGTCGTAGTATACCACGCCTAGCCCCCGTTGGGCTCAAGGTCGAGCAGCACCGACCTTGGGCACAAGGTAAGAGGTCGGCAAAGACCAAGACCTGCAAAGTCGAAAAGGAGCCACAGAGCATAATATGGTTGCACGAGGATAAACTTAAACTCGAGAGTTAGGCTCGGGCTACGACAACAATTACGCGCGCTCGTTTAACCCGGCCAGGAGCTTAGCTCGAACTCTAGCGCAGTGGGAGTGTTGCTGCAAAGGGTTTCGACTTACGCATAACTCGACCACCGGGGGTTAAGGGTAAGTCCCCGACGCCGAGACCAAGGGCAAGCACGCTCATACGTAGATCTAGCACCGAAAAGCGAATTTAAGCCAGTACGAGACAAAAAGAGATGCTCTGAGGCCAATCGTGACAAATGAACAGGAGCTTTATTGAAATTTGAGGTAAAAAAGGTTACACATAGAATTTGCAAAGCTTGTCGATATTCCACGAGCTAGAGAGCTCTCTGCCATCGGGCATCGTCGCTAGCCGGTAAGCCCCCATACGATCTGTTGAAACAACTCTATAGGGGCCCTCCTCATGGGATAACTTGTTGGTGTTGACGGTGCTCGAATCCGCCTCGTGGCTAAGTCCCCAACAAGGAGCTCCCTAGGTCGCACTGCGACGAGATGCATGTCTGCGAAGAGCTTGCAGTGTATCATACGATCGTAGCAAAGGCACGGTATCTTACTTCTTCCGCCAGGTAAGGTCAAGAGACCGCTCGTGCTCAAGTCAACTTGATCGATCAAGTCGACCCTAGCGGAGCCCGCCGTGGACTCTGGAGGCGGGATACCTTCAAGATTTAACACGAGCCGAAGGGAGTGGACCCGTTGTTCGGTGGTTGTGGGATAGACCATAAGACAATGGGAAGTTCATCCACCTGTGTCCTGGCCGCGGTCATTCGAGCTCATCCGACACTCGTTTTTTCACGCCTTTGAACGATCCGTCCTTTGGCATGCTCAATCGCCTCACATTTCTGCGGATGGGCGCATCAAGCATAACATACTTTGGTGCCTATGTCTTTGCAAGATTCCCGAACAACTCACTAGTAAACTGAGTTCCATTGTCAGTGATGATTCTACACGGAACTCCATACCTGGTGACCACGAACAAGCGGAAGAACTTGACCGCTGCATGAGCTGTGATGGTCGAGACGGGCTCGGCCTCGATCCATTTGGTGAAGGTGTCGATGGCGATTTAACAGAACTTCTTCCCTCTAGTCGCTCAAGGGAAGGGGCCGAGGATGTCCAAATTTCTGTGTCGAGAAAGGCCAAGCGAGCGGGATGGTTTGGAGCGCGTTGGCAGGTTGATGCATCTTCCGAGCATGAAACTAGCAAGCCTGACAGCGCGACAATGTTGCTTGCTGGCCCTGAGCGCCAGGCCAAGAGAACCCCATGCGGAAAGCCTTCCCGACCATGGTCTTGAAAGAGGAGTGAGCCCCGCATAGACCTGAATGGATGTCACGTAGCAGGTACTTACCCTCCTCTGCTGTAACACACTTCGTCAGGATGCCGGAAAGATTCCGACGATATAGCTTGCCGTCGACGAGTCTGTACGAGCTTGCCCAGCGCTTGATCCTGCTCCTTTCTGCTGGTTCAGCTGGGAGCTCGCCCGTCGCCAGGAAACGATGGATCGACTCAGCCCACGAAGGGACACCCTCGATGAAGGTGACCGAGGCCTCTTGGTCGGAGATAGAGGGAGACGCCAAGGCTTCCAAAATCACGTCAGGAGGAACCTCGTCATCGGATGACCCGAGCTTGGAGAGGAAGTCAGCATCGGAGTTGTCCTTTCGTGCTACATGCATGATTTCCAAGTTCTGGAACCACTTCTCCATCTTGCGCACCTCGGCGAGGTATTTTGCCATTGAGTCCTCCGAGCACTAGTACTCTTTGTTATATTGATTGACGACGAGCTGAGAGTCGCCCAAGACAATCAACCGCGCGATGCCCAGGCCTTACAGCCCGCAGCTCGCCAAGAGAGCCTCAGACTTTACAATGTTATTGGTCGCTGGAAACCCAGAACGAACCACATACCTTAGGCGGTCGCCGCGTGGAGTAAGGATGAGAATCCCAGCCCCCGAGCGCCTGAAAGACCTCGAGCCATCAAAGTACATGATCCAGGGCTTCTACTCCTCGACCTCATGCCCGGAGGCGGGAGGGGATGTCTGCTCGATCACGAAGTCGGCGAGCACCTGCGACTTGATAGCCGTGCGTGCCACGACCTGGATGTTGAACATCGCCAGCTCCATAGGCCACTTGGCGATACGCCCCTCAGCCTCTGGGTTCCTTAGAATGTCCCCGAGCGGAAAACTACTCGGGACGACCACCGAGTGCGCTTGGAAGTAATGCCAGAGCTTGCGCGAGCCCATGAGAAGGGCATACAAGAGCTTCTGAACCTGTGGGTAGCGTTCCTTCGGGCCGTGCAGGACTTCACTGACGTAGTAGATCAGATGCTACCGCGCATCCCGGTCGGCCACCAAGACAGCGCTGATAGCCTAGGAGGTGGCTGCTAAGTATAGCAACAGCTGCTCACCCGGCCGTGGGGTGGTGAGCAAAGGCGGGCTTGAAAGGTACGCCTTCAGGTCATCGAACGACCGCTGTGCCTCAGGAGTCCATTCGAAGCCCCCTTGATTGCGGAAGGCCCTGAAGAATGGCAGCCCACACTCGCCAAGCCTTGAAATAAACCGACTAAGAGCGGCCATGCGGCCGGTGAGGCATCAGACTGCTTTCACCGAGGTCGAGGCGCCATCTTCTCAATTGCTTCGATCTTCTCCGGGTTTGGGCCGACCCCGGAGCCCCCGATCATGTAGCCAAGTACCTTCCCTGAAGCGGCACCGAATACGCACTTCTCCGGATTGAGCCTAATGTTGTGCTTGTTCAGGTTGGCGAAGGTTTCCCCGAGGTCTTGAACGTGGTCATCCTCGGAAGAGCTCTTGACGATGATGTCGTCCACGTAGACCTCGAGATTGCGGCCGATCTGGGGATCAAATGTCTTGGTCATCAGGCGCTGGAAGGTCGCGCCGGTGTTGCGGAGACCAAACGACATGGTCGTGTAGCAGTAGGTCCCGAACGGCGTGATGAACGAAGTCTTGCTCTCATCTTCAACCGCCAGCTTGATCTGGTGGTACCCCGAGTAAGCATCCAGGAAGCTCAACATACTGGCGTTCGCGGTGGAGTCGACGATTTGGTCGATGCGCGGGAGCGGGAAGTTGTCCTTCGGGCATGCCGAATTCAACCCCGTGTGGTCCACACACATCCTCCACTTTCCGCCCTTCTTTTGGACGATGACCGGATTGGCCAACCACTCGGAGTAGTCGACCTCATGGATAAACCCGGCCTTCAGGAGCTTATCCAGATTTTCTCTGGTGATGGTGACCTTCTCCGGCGAGAAACGCCGCGGCTTCTGGCGCATAGGCCGGCAGTCGGGTCGCACCTGCAGCTTGTGCTCGACCACCTCCCTCGGGACTCCCGGCATGTCCGCCGGCTCCCAAGTGAATATACCTTTATTGGCACGGAGGAAGGTGACGAGCTCGAGTTCCTATTTAGAACTCAGCCCGGCCGAGATGTGGACGCACCTGGTCGGGTCGCTCTCCTCGAGCGGCACTGCCTTCGTAGCCCCATTGGGCTGGATCGTCGTCTTCTGGCGGGCGTTCTTCTTTGTCGCCTCCGGGCCTCGCCGCGGTAGCATGCCTGCGAGGGCTAGGGCTTGGGTCTCACAACCATGCACCGCTTTGACGTCGCCGCGCACGGTGATGACGCCACTGGGCCCCAGGAGCTTCATGCACCGGTGACCATAGTGGTTGGCCGCCATGAACTTCACCAGGGCAAGGCGCCCTAGGATGGCGTTGTAAGGGAGGTCACCCTCGACCACCTCGAAGGTGATCAGCTCGGTGCGGAAGTTATCCGAGGTAATCAAGGTGACGCGAGAACCACCGCTTTAGAGGAGTGGTCGAGTTCCTGTGACGATCCCGAAGAATGGAATCGCGATGCTTTTGACCTTCGACCGGGAAATCAGATCCGGCCGAGCGCTACGGGCTAGCAAGCAGATTAAGGAGCCGCCGCCATCGACCATGACCCTCCTGACCGTGGTGTTGCTGATGGTCGGGGTCATGACCAAGGCCGTCTTTAGGTCCCTTGACATACCTTGGGGGGCATCCTCCGATGTGAAGGTGATGGTCGCCCCGGCCCACTTGCAGGGATGCTCTGAGGATTTTCCAGCGGCGGCCTGGTAGACCATGCGCGCGGCTTCCTTGATCTCACGCCGGGACTGAAACGCCGAAGAGCCGCCAAAGATGACGTCTATCCGGCGGTCGCCTTGCTGAAAGTCCAGGTCGAGGTCGGCCTGGTCTTCTCCGGCGTTCACCCTCTCGATCTCATCTCCTTCCTTCGGGAGCGTGGGCATCTCTCCACGCCCATCGTAGAAGGCCTCGAGCTTGGCCTACCAGGCCCTGCAGTCCCGCAGGTCGTGGCCTGGAGCCCTGTGAAACAGGCAAAATTTGCCTCCATCGAACCGAGACTGCCCCTCAGAGCCTTGAGTGCGGCCGTCGGCTTGCCGCGACCTGGTCCGGCGGTAGTCCTGCCGGGGCCGGCGCTGCGCCTGCTGGGGTCGTGGCCGATTCTGCTGAGGATGTGGCCCCTCCTGGGCCGGGTCCCGAACTTCCAAAACTTCACGGCGACCATCCGCCGTAACGGTTACTTGAGGCCGACCACCATCGCGCTTGCGGTCTCTCTTCCGCTTCTTGGCAGACACGCCTTGGTCCGCATTCTTGACGCCGGAGGGTCCAGACTTGCCTGTGTTGACGCCAAGCTTACCTTGGTCATAATCGTGCTTCCAGCGAACCGCCTCATCCGCGTCCGCGTAGCGCTCCGCCATGCGGAAAAGCTTGCCGACCGTGAGCCTTGCCGTGATATCCAGGTCCTCGATGAGGCATCGGTCGCGCACACCGAACTTGAAGGCCTTGATCACGGCCTCGTCTGATACGCTGGGAATCAGATTCCTAGTGCGGATGAACCGCCGCACGAAGTCACGGAGGGGTTCATTTTTTCCCTGGATCACCCGATCCAAGTCCTTTTCCCGGCCGGGCCGCTCGTAGCAGCTCTGGAAATTTGAGCAGAGGGCGCTCTGGATTTGGCACCATGAGCAGAAAGTACCTGGTTTCTGGTTGAAGAGCCAGGTGCGGGCAGCACCGTCCAAGACGGTTTGGAGGAAGTTGGCCATCACGTACTCGTCACCTCCCGCGGCTAGGATGGTAGTGGTGTAGATCGAGAGGAACTCATCAGGGTTCTTTGTCCCATCGAACCGCTCGATCGATGCAGGCTTGAAGCGGGCCGGCCACCGCACCCGCCGAAGATCATCAGAGTATGCCGCGCAACCATACGCTGGGACAGGGGCGCGCCCGGGAAGGTGCTCGCTGCTGCTGGAGCTAGATTCACGGTCGCTTTGGCGCCCCTCCCTTTGACCTCGGTGGCCGCGGCGGTGGGCCCGAGCATCGCCCGAGGTATCGAGGCGCCAGGACCCGGCGACGCTCGGAGGGACGCGGGAGAAAGGCTCGACGTTATCGCTGGAGTGGAGATTGTCAGACGCCAGCCGCCGCCGCACCCCGTCCGGAGTTGCGCTCGGGGAATGACGGCGAGGCGGCGTACGAGACAAACCTCGAGACTGCCAGTGCGCAGGAGACCGGCGGGGGCGTTGACGCCTGCGAGAGGAGCTATCATCGCTCCTTAACGACCTAGACCCAAAGATGAAGGTCTCCGGCGCCGTGAAGGCACAAAGATCGATTCGGCCTTATCGAGCTCATCTGCAAGAGCCCAGCCAAAGAAACCCGACGCCGGGCGCGTGGGATCGACATGACTCGGCGACGCCGGAGGCGCCGCCGAGTGGGGAGCTCGAACGCCCGAGGACGCTCCATCTTCTCAAGTTCCTCTCACGGAGAGCGGTTATGGCCTGGTTGATGGCAACCCGAGCCATCCGGCGAGCATCTTCCGGGGTCTTCGGACTGCGCTCCCCCTCGACGTTCTCATCCTGGCCGGCGGCCATGGGGACGAAACGGTTTCGTAGCGGAGGAGAGGGGGAGAACAGGGGCGCGGAACTTCCATGCTCGAGAGCCGCATTCGAGCCCGAGCTCACAGAATGCGCTGCTGCAGAAGACGCCATGCCTCAAAAAGTTGAAGTCACTTCTAGCTGAACGAAGCTTTCAGGCCCCACGGTCGGCGCCAGCTGTTGACGATCGGAATTGCCTGACCGCAGAAATGAAAAGGGGGTTAGTACGTATGAGGGACTCAGAAAGCGCTGAGGTCAACAATGGCGTAGATGAAGATCGGGCGAGGCGTCAACGAGCAGGAGGTAGGGGTTTATACTGGTTCGAGCCCCCACGAGGGTAACAGCTCTACGTCCAGTCTTCTCTACGGGCAGAGGAATTCACTAACTGTGAGTACAAGGGATGTTTACAGCTCGAGTTCGAGCACTGTGTGTGTGTAAAGCTATTGCCGGTGATTTTCTGTCTTGTACATATGCCTTGTGTGGTTTATATAGCCCCGAATGGCGCCTGCAACGGCTGGGAGAGATTCCCGGGGAGGGGGCTTCGTGCGCATTGAAGGCGGACTGAAACCGCTCCGGAAATGTCGCCCACTCCTGCCTTGACACCACCGTTTTAGGTCTTGGTAACCGCCAGGTCAGTGCATCCCCCACGTCCTGAGGCGAAACCGCCCGACCAAGAGCTAACCCCACGACCTCAAGCTTGAGGAGGTGCGGAAACAGACCCTGGTCGAGGCAGGCCCTAGGTCATGCGAGACCGCGCGGCCTAGGTCGTGGCTGAAGACCCTCGCCGGGTTGCCCTGGGCTGGATACCCTGTTGACCGTGCGTTGACTTGTCAGAAATCTATCAGTCCCCGACAATTATCCTACCCTTGCTAATTTGTCTGGGCAGAGTACGAAAAGTGTCAAACTATGTACTCACTACTTGGATGATACCGAAAGTGTGTGACTGAATTACTCGCGTAAAACCGTGTTCATGCATCACTGTAGGTTCCTTTGAAGGAATCACTCATACCGCAAGATGAAGAAATAATTTGACGGCGTGACCGAAGTCGGTTTAGCTCCATAGCTGAGTGTGAGGAATGGATGGTAGCCTTGATTGAGGAAAGGGTTAAAGAAAGGATCAGAGCACAATTCAATAATCATCTACGAAGCTTTGAGGAAAGTATGGAGCAAAGAATGGCTGCAGAGTCGCAAGCACAGAACGTGCAAGCCCAACAAGCATAGGCGTAGTTCAACCAAAGCAACCGTTGGAGAAGTTGTGCGTCTGCCCCTGAGACGGACTTGGATGAAGCCAGATTTCCTCTTGACAACACCGGGGTAACATGTCTACAATGTTCCTTAGATAGACTTTAATGTTGGACGTGTTAGCTAATTACTTATGTACCCTTATGTAGGTGGTCAGACCGTGCAATCTACAAGTGAGGCTTGTCAACGGTTTTGTTCCCCTATAGGTTGCTTGGGGACATGTGTATGCATCCGGTGTGGGGGCATTTGTGCACAATCTTACTTTGGAGCCGGGCTACACGAAGGTCCATGTCGACGGAGCATATGAAATTTGCATGGCTGTCACACTGAAGATGCCCCCAAACGACGAGAATGTCACACTAGGGGATGCCATCGGCACATTCATCCAGTGGTCTAAGAAGGACATCTCCTTCGACACCTGCCTAGGATCACCGAAGCTACAAGCACTACCGGAGCCACATGATGCGCCGGAGCTATTAGCACTACCAGAGCCATGTGATGCACCGAAGGAGCGTACCAAATTGGCTACCATGTCCTGTCAGGCATAGACCATTATTGCAGTTTGGGCCCAATTATCTCCTGTGAAGATGACATTTGGTAGAAGGGGAAGCAGAGACAAGCACAAATCAAAAGGGACCACGTTAGCCCGTGACTTTCTATTTTCCCCATTGGTGCAGCAATTCGAGTTGGGACAGCCGTTCATACTGAATGAGAGTAAGGAGATGCCTGCATTAGCATGCGTTAGATTGCAAGATTGGTACATGGAATAAGCCAACAAGCCAGTGGCACAACGAACATCGAGTATCTCAGTGAGCTTCAAGGAGGAGCATTTCTTACGCCGGTTTTTAGATGTCATCTTCATGGTTAGCTTCTCCGACTTGTTCGATCTATACAACCTCAAAGCGCTCAACGCCTCACTCATAAGATGCTGGACAATGTAAGTGTGTGCAATCACCGTCTACATTTCTGCAATACCGATAACTATCATAAATATATGATCCTTGATTTTGTATATGTAGACACATGACCATGGAAGCAATAGAAAGGAAACAACTGGTGGGTTTCGTTGACCCACATATGGTGTCCAAGCAAACCATAGACGAAAATAAACGAGCCATCCACGAGTACATGGAAAAAGTAATGCTGGCTCATTCGGACAAAAAATTCATACTTTTACCCCACAACTCGGGGTAAGTGCTTCGTCCAGATGCTACACTTGTTGATTTGAACTATATATCACACCTTGGAGTTTGGTTCAGTTACTATGATGACATACATGTGTAGGTTTCACTGGGTTCTATTCGTAATTATACCAAGATAGAACCAGATAATTTACCTTGATTCCAAAAAGGGCGGCACCCATGACTTGCAGCCTATAAAAGATTTACTCGACACGTCATTCGGTATCTACAAATATAGGGGAGGATCACATAAGAAGGGCCCAACGGCTCTAAAGCATATTGATAACTTCCCCATATTCGATTGTACATAATAATCCTTCACACTCTATTATAATACATTCGGAACTAACTAACCTATTATGTTTTGGCAGTGCCACCAGCAGCAAGAAAGCACTGATCTATGTGGATTCTACGTTTTGCCACAACATGGCACTTCTCATTGGTTCACAGAAGACCAATGTCATACAGGTCTTTATCAATCTTGCAATAATTGTCTCTACTTATCAATTTATATATACGCAAGACTTTACTCTTCTTATTGATAGGATTGGCAAGGCACTAAATCAGTGTTGGAACAGGGTGATATGCTAAGTATTCGAGGATAGTTCTGCGCCTTCTTCATGCGTGAGGTCTTAAATCCAAAGGGTAGATGCCACTCAAGGTTCAACTGATGTGTTGTAAATTTGTTACTTACCATGCATTCAGAGTAATTTATGAACCTTGTACTATAAATTTGTCATTTGTACTTCTAAATCCAATTGGTTAGTATATATGTGAGCTGATTTCTGATATGGATGCGCTGTACATATGTTGTAATGTGCGATCTGAGTTGATTTATGAAATGGATGCGCTGTATATTGTGTAACTTGTGATTGAAGTTCATTTTTTAAATGTATGTCACAATAATATGCTGGTGACACTATGTACTGTCTTTTGTTTCAGAGGGCATGGCTAGCATTTTCTGAGGCTAGCAAATAAATTAAAATTTAATAAAAAATAGAAAATCAACATCACAGACAGTTCTAAAGAAGATCCGTATTTGAAGAGCCACTCATCATAAACGGTTTCAAAGTGGAACCGTCTATGATGAGGGTATCATCACAAATGGTTCCAAATTTGAATCATCTGTGATGAGGAGCTCTTCAAAGACAGTTCTTCTTTAGAACCGTCTGGGATGAGACCATCATCATAGATAGTTCCAAAGTGGAACCGTCTGAGATGGTACTACATCACAGACGGTTCCAATTCAGTTTTTTCACTAACAGTTGGAAAACCGTCTATGATGACTCTTTGTCATCACTGATACTTTGATATAGATGGTTGATAAAATTATCTGTGATGTAGTTTATAAACCATCTGTAATGTGGGCATGTACTGTAGTGTAAGTAGTATGTATTATGTCAAAAAACCGACATGCCTTGTTTCTCCATTGGATTTAATTATAAAGGACTAGAAAACTCATACAAAAAAACAAGAAAAGTTCAGTGGCTCTCATTAGGCCACATCACCATATTTTAACAGCCATCTGATTTTTTTCGATAACCCATAACACCCATCAGATGTTCCGTCACTTAATTATTAGTTATATCGTAAGTTGGAAAGGAAATTGTGTATGAAACAAACTTTTCATTCATTCATTGGAAAGGAAACAAAATTGTGTACTAAAGAAATTGTAACAAACCCTATTGGGCATTTGCTATTCAGCAAGACTTTTTTTTTAGTAAAAAAAGAAGGCATGAAGTGAAATTGCCATTAATCGATCATGGACCAAGAGGATGCATCAAAGAAGCATGTACTCGAAGGTCAGAAAACTTAGCTCCAAGGGGAAAACGAAATCTCAAAGTTTCCATTCAAACGAAAAAGAAATAATAGTAAAATGCCTGGGGCACACCAGAGAGCTTGAACATTGGACTTTTATTTGGCGGCAGAAATAGATGATCAAATACATCATATCGAAGAATTTTATTGCATGGTGAAATTAAAACAGCCCTTTATGGCCACAAGCTCGTGCTGACCAGACAAAGATTTTGCAACGTAAGAAGCTTCCACGAATATGTCTGAGCAGCAAGACAACCTACAACTGATGCATATATGTCCTGTTCTTGACTTGTACAAACTGTTGGCTGTACTTGACGAGTAAAGCATGACTGGTTTGCTACTGTGAAGATGAATGGGTGTTCCCATTGACTGATGGCGATATCTGATCTGCTGCTGAAATGGACGCCTGTTGAATTATTCATCATCATCTATGAGCAGAAAATGATAAGTCACTACTACAGAACTAAACTTCAGTACCGGTTAAAAATAGCCTTTAGTACCGGTTTTTGAACTGGTACAAACCATCTGGAACTGATGCTCAAAGGCATCAGTACTGGTTCCCTCACCCGGTACTGATAGAGTATCAATACCGGTTAGAGACTACACATGGCACTAGCCTGTAAGTCCCTTGAGGCCCCTATCAGTACCGGTTGGTATCTCCAACCAGTACTGATGAGCTAGTGCCCCCTGCATAGTAGGCCACTAGCTATTATATATAATATATATATATGTGTCCACTAGCTAATATATATATAATATATATGTGTGTGTGTTAAACCACAACTAATTAAAGCACATATAATCAATCATGCACAATTAACTGATAATTAAATCATAGAATATTAATTAACAACTTTAATTACAACTAATATGTATTACAATATGTACACATATTAGTCCTTTTGTTCATTGGGATCACAAAACATTCATTAACAACTTTAATTACAACTTTAGTCCTTTTCCTTCTGTTCATCATGATCTTTTACGTGCATCGCTCTTGCTAGCCATAGATGTAGACCCTGATAGTTCACCGGTCCTTATTGAAGGCCCCACCTATTTAAAATTGGTTCATGAAACTCGCCTTTCGGATTTATGACCTCATCATAAACGAAGTCGACGATTTGTTCTTGGATTGCTCTTACTCGCGCTAGTGAGAGTTCCGAACCTTGTTCCGCCAAATATTGAGGCACATGTTATTAAGTCATTAACTAATCAATCCTTGAATTTGTACAAGATATAAGGAGTACCTAGGCTTCATTAAGCTAGTAATTATATTTACACACCCCTTTGTCACCTTTTAGCATGCGGTCAATGCCTCCGGTTGGGTGTGCATAAACTCACATGCACAGTAGCCACATAAATTGTTGCCTAACGGCTAACTTAAGACCTATGGTGAAAAAAGTTGAAAGTGTGAAATAGATGCATGGAAATTAAGTTAACTAAATAAAAAGCTAGCATTATGATGTATGTACTTGAGAGACAATTGTAACATCAAATTTCTTCTTGAATTCACCCTTGGTTTTAGTATAGAACCATGCGAATGCACTACACACGCTGATTATGAATTGTACATGATTAGGATTTGTTTCAAATAGAAGGAAATAGAACTAGTACAATAATGAAGGGAATAAGAATTCCGGTTGAGCATGTCTATCAAGTTTTGGTACTTTTCAACTGGTTTTCTTTTTGAGTCCATAACTGTGATCAGGCTACGGTCTAACTCGATAATAAGAAGAATCTAGTGAAAACTGTACATATAAATGTCAACGTAGGTAACTAATTAGTTCTAACATCGTGTTATGAAAAAGAAGTAGAACAAGGCGGCACGAAAACACATACTCAAATTCGCAGGGTAGAAATATCTTTGACTGATATTTTTGTCCTATTAGCACCCTGTATATGTTGGTCAATGTTTCGATTAGGTGGTCTCTAACGGTTGCCTCGTTGATAACTAATGGGTCGGTGAAGCCTTTGTCGAAAATACTCTCCCTTCTGCATCTTTGTATCTCCACTCTACATAAGAAGAAATTAGTTAGGTTTACAAGTTAGTATAGTACAAGGGTGCGCACGGTGGATTTTTGCAAATAAGACACTTACATAGTCCAACAACTCATCAAGACCGCGTTGAGGGCGTTTGTCTGGTATAGATCATACATGACCTTCCATTGGACAAAAAAGTCACTATCCCCGTGTAAAAAAATCTAGTTCCTTGTACTTGACGGTGAACAACTCTAGACCATGCTAGGCCACGTCCAAGTACCTCATGGAATTACCGCATCTTTGTTGTTAGCTGGAGAAGCTTCTCACGCCTGACCAATGATGGGCTCGGTGTATATGGCCATCTTACTTGTGCCACGGGCATGGGGTCATCGACGTTAGGGGTTGGAGAAGGGTGGTGGCCGAATGTGGCTCGGGGCAGGGCGGGAACGATGGTGGCAGGCACAGGATCATCAGAGGCAAGGAGGACAGCGGCGCGTGCGGGCTCATCGAAGATGAGGAGGACTACGGCATGTGTGGGGTCGTCGACGTTGGGGGTTGGAGGCGGCAGCGGCGAGAGAGAGGTTGGAAACTTGGCCTCGGCCTCTCTTCAATTTACATGTGGTAGCATCAGTACAAGTTGGTGTATTTAACCGGTACTGAATCCCCCATCAGCCTTGGGCGAAAGCCCTAGGCACCATCAGTACGAGTTCGTAACAAGAATCGATACTAATACCATCGCTATAGGTTCATAACAAGAACTAATATTGATACCTTTTATAGTTTCTATAATTCTGCAATAATATTAAAAATTCATATATTTTTTAGAATATTATTTTTGAACCATCTAATATAAATTAAAAATATAAAAATTATAATCAATAAAATAATTTTTTCACTTTTATAATTCCATTGAAAATATTCTTTATATTTCTAATGCCTCGAAATTCCTCAACAATTTTTCAAGTTTTATGATAAATTTTCACCTTGTTATATAAATTCAATTATTGCTTCTTTGCTTAATAAAAATAATAAATCATACTTATTCCACACTAAAATGATTTTCAAAAAATAAAATAAGGTTATTAATACAAATCTGGCATATAGGGGCTCAAATGGCTACTTTACAAATTTGGAACCATATTCATTCATACACGGGTTTATACAACACGGTTGGACTTATTTGTTGACATACTTTATTTTTACAAGTAATATTCATTATGATCGTGGCGTACGTAGGGAGATTCCTCTATATCATTCAGGATACTAACGTCTTTGTCCACCATGAAAGGAGGCAGTTCATCGAACTGATTATACTCTTCTTCGTCCACGACACCCTTAACTCCAACAATCCTTCTTTTACCTAGAAGAACCACGTGGCACCTTGGTTGATCGCTACTGCTAGTCTTCTACTTCTGCTTTTTGTTTTTGGTAGACTTGTCCTTTTGCTTCTTTCTTTTTGTAGGCTAATCCTTCTGCTTTTTTGGTTTGCTGTCCATGTCCATCACATAGAATACCTGTGTCACATCATTGTCGAGCGTGAACGGTTCGTCCGTATAGGCCACTTGCTTGAGCTCCACGGTTGTCATACTTTACTCGTCGATCTTCGCGGCTATTAGTTTGAACCATTGGCACTGAAATACAGGGACTTTCAAAGGTCCATACTCAAGCTCCCAGATCTCTTCTATGAAACCATAGCAAGCGTCCATCTTTCCATTTTTGTCCAAGGCATCTATACGAACATCGCTATTTTGGTTGGTGCTCTTGCTATCTGAGGCTATCTTGTAAAATGTGTACCCATTTATCTCATACCCTTGGAATGATATGATTGTCATGGATGGTCCCCGAGCCAAGAGTTTCAACTGTTTATCATCTGTCTGGTTGCCCAATAGTTGCTTTTGTAATAAACCACCGAAATGATCCATTTGCTCGACTGGGATCCACTTATCTGACTTCTCTGGGTATTGGTCGCGTAGACTCATCTTGTGATCTTGGATATATAGATCCACCACAGTTGCTTGTTTTAATACCATGAAATGTGCTTGTTTAAATGAAAGTAGATCGTCCCTATAGGATTCTTTTCTCCCTAGAGTCCCTTTTCCTCGTAGCCTCCGCTCATGGCATGATACAGGGATGCCAATCAGATTTAGATCATCAATGTAATTGACACAAAACTCAATCACCTCCTCTATGCCAACAGCTTGGGAAATGCAGCCTTCTGGGTGAGATCGGTTTTGAACATACTTCTTTTGGACACCCATGTACCTCTCGAAAGGGAACATATTGTGGAGGAACATGGGTCCGAGAATTTCTATCTCTTTGACAATGTGGACCATGAGATGGACCATAATATCAAAGAAGGATGGAGGGAATATCATCTCAAGGCTGACCAGACTATCGATCACGTCATCCTACAAATTAGATACCTTATTCGACTCGATGACCATCTACGCACCACGTTGAAGAATGAACATAACTTTATGATTGTCCCTCGTACCCAGTCCGGCAGAATACCGCTCACCTTCACTAGGAGCAACTACTAGGACCCTTTCCAAATACTACTTTCGTATCCTTTACCAAAGAAAATACAAATGTCCCACTGCGATGCAGGAGATTCTTACGTTTCTCTTCTGTCCCATCAAAATTCTCACCCTTCCTCCAAAACGGGTGTTTCGTATGGAGGAACCTACGGTGGCCCACGTACACAACCTTTCAAAAGTTTTTCAGGTACTCACTGTCTATATCCTCTAAGCAGTGGATGCAGGCTTTATATCCTTTGATAGATAGGCTTGACAGGTTACTAAGTGCAGGCTAGTCGTTGATGGTTACGAATAGCAATGTACGTAGAGTGAAGTGCTCTCTTTTGTACTCATCCCATATAGGTACACCATCGTTCCACAGTGTTAGTAGATCTTCAACCAATGGTTTGAGGTACACGTCGATGTCATTTCAAGGTTGCTTCAAGCCTTGGATAAGCAATGGCATCATAATGTACTTCCGCTTCATACACAGCTAAGGAGGAAAGTTGTAGATACATAGAGTCACGGGCCAAGTGCTGTGACTACTGCTCATCTCACCGAACGGGTTCATCCCATTCGTTCTCAACCCAACCTTATGTTCCTTGCATCCTCAACAAAGTCCAAGTATTTTCTATTGACTTTCCTCCGCTGGGAGCCATCAGCAAGGTGCCTTAACCTTCCGTCATCCTTACGATCTTCTTTGTGCCAGTGCATCATCTGAGCATGCGCTTTGTTCGCAAATAAATGCTTCAACTAGGGGATTATAGGGAAATACCACACCACCTTAGTGGGGGTCTCTTCTTATTTTGCTGCTGCTCTACCTCACCTAGGTCATCATACCTGGTCTTATACCGTGAAGTTTTGTATACCGAACAAGCTTTCAAATCCTCGTACTCATTGCGATAAAGGATACAATCGTTATGACATGAATGTATCTTCTGTACCTCCAACCCCAAAGGGCAGACAACTTGCTTGGCGTCATACATAGTTTTAGGCAGTGTGTTCACCTCTGGAAGCAACTTCTTCATGAGGCATAACAACTCGTTGAATCCCTTATCAGACAATCCATTGGTCGCCTTCTATTGCATCAGTTCTAGTGTGGTATGCAACTTTTTGTGGCCCTGTCAGTAGTTTGGGTACAACATTGTTCTGTGGTGCTCGCACGAGCGCTGGAACTTTTCGTATATCTTTCATCAATGTATTCTTCCTCTCCATCAAGCAGCGTCTGGTTTAGGTCATCCTCACCAAACTCCCTCAATGTATCTTCGAAAGAACCGCGTTGGCCAGTGTCCGGGAAAGTGTTGTCCACCTCTTCTTCTTACCGTCTTCCTGTATAATCTCTTCTTCACCGTGCTTGGTCCAACAGGTATAGTTTGACATGAAACCTCTTACGAGCAAATGGAAGTGAAAGTGGCTAGCTTTTGGCCACTCATTCTTGTAGTCTATAAATGGACAACATATGTAGCCTGACGTCGTATATGCATCAGCTGCATGAAGAAAATCTTGCAAACCCTACAAGAATTCTAGGGAGCATCGGTCCATGTACATCCATCGCTCGTCCATCTGCATTGTGTTACATCAAGGTAACTGTTAGCTCATTTTTCAATAATGAATTATTAAACATTTTCCAAAATCCAAATTCAACTAATATTTACTTTATTTAAAAATTATTTAAAATTTTAGGTGGATAAATTTAATTTTAGGTGAAATTTCTTTAAAAAAGTTAATATTTTTAAAATGACAATATTTCATCACATATTTTTCTATAGAAATTGTTATTTTTGAGACAGCTATATTTTTAAAATGACTTTATTTCGTTACATGTTTTAAAAAGACTATATTTCATTACATATTTTTCTATAAAATGATTATTTTCTCCGGTATTCATACTCGACAAGTTTTTGCAACCTACTAAAAGAATTGGTCGATCAAAATCTAGATTCAAAATTCTTCATCGATCGATGGAACCAAAACCTAAATATTAGCTAGATCCACACCTTCAAATCGAGCTACATCATAATCCAAGCAAAATCCAAGCTTACACAACAAGTTTTTACAGCCTACTAAAAGAATTGGACGATCAAAGTCTAGATTCAAAATTCTTCATCGATCGATGGAACCAAAACTTAAATTTAAGCTAGATCCACACCTTCCATGCGAGCTACATCATAATCCAAGCAAATTCCAAGCTTACACAACATGTTTTTAAAACCTACTTGAAAAGATCGAGCTAGATCTCTACATTCGTAATCTTTCATCGATCATGGGAAAAGATCAAATTTTCTTCACATTTCAAGCAAAGAAGAAGCTCCATTTAACACTAAATGTAGTGAGGAATGATGTTACTAACCTTAGTTAACTTGGCTTGGAGTAAAATGACCAAAATTTTGAAATTTAGGTAGCACCTCCCCTCCCTTGAAACTCATGGCCAACGCTGCACAGTTCTTGGTCAGGTGCTACACTATTCTTGGTCGGGCAGAGTGTGGGGAGGAAAAAATTCAAATAGGGACCTAGTATCGGTTGGAGGCACCAACCAGTTCTGATGCTCTAACATCAGAACTGGTTCGTGACATGAATCGGTACTAATGAGCCCCCATGCCAGCTGGCCTATACCCACCTGCTGGGGGCTCCTTAGTACTGGTTCATGACACAAATTGGTACTGATGTTAGATCATCAGTACCAGTTGGTGCCTCCAATCGGTCCTGAGTTGCCCCTGTGGCCTAGTAGCCATTGAACTGGGACTTTTGTCGAAGGTTAGTGATCGACAACACACTTATATTCGGGTACCTTCCAGATTTGCAGGATCAAGCACGCAATCAAGAACACGCGATATAAACAGGTTTGAGCCTCGTCGTCGAGTAATACACTACTCCTGTGTCGGCGATGATTGAAATCAATGAAGAGATTATAGATCAATGGGGGTATCCCTGGTTATAAGGAAGAACTACCAATCTGGGGGATGGCTAAGCTATGGCTTGTAGATGATGACGGCTGGAAGCTTGCGCTCTATGTTGGTTTGCTGTGGGTTGCAATTGGCTTCTCCTAGCTTGCTCTTACTTCCGATTGGCTTGTCCTGTACGACGTCCTCCTTGGTCCTTATATAGTAGGCTGGAGTATCGAATAGTAGTTGATGAGGAGTCCTTCTCCGTTATGATCCCCATATCGTGCCTGAATTCCCATAACTGTTGGGTGTGTTCGAGTAGGTCTTCTCATATCAGGAGTATGATCGGAGCTTTCCCTTCATGGGGATATCCTTTCTGCGTATACCTTATCCCACTGGATCGGGCTAGAGATATACCAAATATACTGGTACCGATAAAGATGTACGTGGTGTGATTTCTGACTTTACGGTGCATGCTCATATCCCATATTTGTATATTCGATAGTAGCCCCTGAACTTCGCTTAGCGGAGGATCCGCCCGAGTGCTTGGTCAATTACTACCAAACTCGGTTTGGTCGAGTAATGCCTCGCCTGCCCCTCGTCGAACACTTCAAGTAAGTTTGGAATCGCTAAGTATTGAGTAGGTTGTGCAGGGTCAAGCGCCTTGCTGCAAGCCTAGCTCGAATGCTTAGAGTAGCCTTACAATGCTTGATTTTGACTGGTCAACCCAACTCTGAGTAGAGTTGGAACCGTCGTCAGAAATTCTGAATATTGAGTAGTTGGAGCATTTATTGCTCACGTCGCAGCGGATACGGCACCATCATTCCACTTTTTTTGGCAATCGACATGTCGTTTAGTGGGAAATGAAACGTTGTGACCAGATGCCTTTTGGCTTATAAATCTCCGGATTTGGAACTATAGCCTTTTCATACCTTTGTCCTCAGCCTTCCTCTCGAAGCCTCCGTCCTGTCTCTTTGAGAAAATGCATCTCTGCACCTTGAGAAATTTCCATTTCCTCATTTTGCGGCAGTGGCTTCTGGTTCCTCCGCCAACCCAAAGGCTACCGCGCTGCCGAAGAAGGAGGCTGCGGCAACGCCTGTCGAGGGGCCGGTCTACAGTGATGAGACTTATCGGCAAGTATGGCAGACATCTATTACGACGGAGAAGCGTCTCGCAAAGCTGGAAAAGGGTGGCCTCATCCCTCCTCGAGCATTCTTCCATTCAAGGGCTTCTACCGGTGAGGACTATCTGATTCCTAAGGACGAGGATGAAACTGTAGTTTTTGAATCTTTTTTCCACTGTGGCCTTAGCTTTCCCCCTTCTGCTTTTTTGTTGGCCGTTTTGGATTTCTACGGAATCCTGGTTTTTCACCTAAGCCCCAATTCCATTACTATGCTCAACATCTTTGCCCATCTTTGTGAAGCATTTATGGGTATTAAGCCCAGTCTCAATCTGTTTTGCTACTTCTATCATATGAGGAGGTCGGCCAAAAATGATGTCGTTGGGGGTGCTAGCTTCCAAATCCGCAACGGCGCTGCTAGTGTATATATCCCTATGCCAATGACTTCTTCTTGGCAATCAGACTGGAAGAAGCAGTGGTTCTATATCTCCTCACTGGACACGGATAACTTTCTTTTGCCTTATCAACCTTCTTTCTCGGTTTCTACAGACCTCTGGATGAAAATCCCTCCATTGACGGCGTGGAATGCGCTCTACGTCGAAAAAATTGAGGAGTTGAGAAAGTGGGGTCTCTCCGGGTGGCATGTCGTCCGAGACTTCTTGATGCGGCAATCGAGTCCGCTGAAGTGCCAGGATCATCTGGCTGGGAGTACTCTGGGGTCGATGATGTGACCAAGGATAGCTCCGAAGGTGATTGACACTAACCTCTTTTATTGTTCTTTTTCTTTGCCATTGGCTGACGGACCGTTTTACTAACTAATAGTTTTATCAGTTGCAAACATTTCTGCTCGATTAAGCAAAATCTTCCACAGGTCGTATGCTGGCCCCTGCAGCATAGAGACTTACTCTCTAGCCAATCCTTAACCAAAGGTATGCATTGAGTACTTACCACTACTGCCGTACTAGGGCATACATCGTGGCTTAACTCTTTTTACCCTTTTAGGAGGTTGAGTGTGACAAGCACAACAAACTACTCGGGAAGCGACTGACCTAGACGATGAGCTAGCTCGAGACGGCAGGCATGCATCGAGCGCAGCTCTCGTCGGTGCTAGGTCGTCCGTGGAGTACGCAACACTTGCCAAAGCTCCTAGCGAGGTCGAAGCATCTCAGGAGCAAGAGGCGGCGGATTCTCCTCAATCAGGGAGGTCGGTGTTGCCATCGCCCCAACCATCTACGAAGCGTTGTTGAGTGTCGTCGCCGAGGGCTTCTAACCAGGTGACATTCAATCGATCGCTCAAATGCTTTGAGATCACTGCTGACGTGATTCAACAGCTCTTGGAGGAAACAGCGAGACACTTAGGTTGCGAACGTGCAAAGTCTAGTGGCTGCTCCATAGGCGTCTCCCCAAGAAGATCCTCCATCGATCGGAATTGTTGAAGAGGTGGAGTGACCAATCAATTCCCTTACTTTTAACCCGAGTCACTGCTAATACTCGTCTTGTGTGAACAGGCTGCTACTCCGGTTATCGACTCGCCAGTGCCACTGCTCCAACCAGCCGAGCTAATCAAGAGGGTAGCCACCGGGGCCAATCTAGTTCCGAAGAAAACATCTAGCTCACAAGAAGGTGTGCGGGTGAAGTGGAAATCCACGAGGTGGGTTTACCTATTCAGTTACTTTCCTACGCCTCTATCTCCTCTGAAAGACATCACATGGGAGCTTCTTGTAGGAAGGGCGCATCTAGCGACGTGGTCGAGGGTGCCACTACTGGCTCCTTGCCACCGTTGAACACGATCGAACTGGTTTTGGCTAGCACCTCGCCGCCACCGGATATGGTCGTAGCCGTCCTGGACAACTCCTTGTCTCCGATGGACGTGGCAGCACCCACGTCAGCTGATGCCCTGCCTCCGTTGAGCACAGGCGCGATCATTCCAGCCTTCAAGACATTGGCAACGTCCATGACATTGCTTCATCGGCCTCCCCCAGTGCCCCTCGAATACTGGTCGATCCTAGAGCCAAATCTACAGGTACGTAGACAAACATGCTTAGCTGTTTTTCGGCTTTGGGTCTGTTTTTCCTTCTGTCGCCTTCTTAACTTCTTCTGAATACCTTTTGGCAGTGTGCTTCGGAGACCTTGCGGTGTGTTAAAGTGTTCTGCAGCAAGCCAAGCAGTAGAACACATGACTCACAGCTTCCCACCAGCAAATTACTCGGATGAAAGATGCCGAGCTGGCGGGACTCCGAGCAGAGTTGGAAGCTGCCCAGACCAAGGCCGACGTAGAGGTGAAGAAGCTGAGGGGAGCTCTAATCGAGTCTGAGGTGAGGGAACAGTAGCTAACTATGGAGGCAGAGATGCTAAAGGCCAGGAATAGTTCTCTGGATGCCACGTGCGCCAAGACCAAGATCAACCTGGCCAAGGCAGAGGCGGACTTGAAGGTGGTCGAGGGAGAGAAGGCTGCAGTAGGCATGGTGTTAGCCACTTTGTAGTCGAGAACTCTCCACCACATGACCACCTCGGCTCATCTTGCATCATCGTCCTTGCTTGGCATGATCAATTCACATTATCTGAACCTGGACCTCACGTGCCTGGAGGATAGTTTTGCCTGCGAGGATGGAAAAATCACCGACATTGTCGAGTCCTTCAGAGATCAGGCTGAGAGGTTCGTGGATGGATTGGAACTGTCCCTTGTGCCGGTTCTTCAATCTTTTTTGAAGGATATGCTAACTATCTTGTTTGTCCATGCGTGTCTTGCCATTTGGTTCCTTACTGATAACACAAAGGAGACGCGAGTAGATGTAGATTCGATTAGCACTTGAAGGCCTATGCTCACACTTTGACTATTCCTGCACACACGACTTAAGAGAAATTCTTGTTAAATTCCTGAGCCCCTGAGCTTGCGCCCGGAGAGGCTTTGCATAACCTTTGTGCCGCGTGGACAACACTAAGAATTACGTGATTCTTTGCCAGCCTTTATCGTCCGTATGGCTTAGACTATGTAGCAAACTCGAGATTTATTGAGCAACGCATCTAGAAATGACTAGAGGCCTCGTCTCCCACCAACCGCTGAGTGTTAGATGTCTGACAATCTATTGCTCATTTGGACGCATGATAGAATTGCTCATCATCGGGTTCAGGCATGGCCACACTTTGGCTTCGTTCGCTAACCAGTTAAGCATGAAGTCGAGTAAATATGAACAAAGGAATTCACGTTTATTTAAATTGATAATAATGATTCTCACCTACAGTGTGCTCTGCTCGATATTCGTATCGACCAGAGGAAAACTGACAAAGGGCAAAAATTTAGACAAGGTATCGAGTTATTTATGTACCGTGTATCGAGTTACCTGTAGCCCCCGACTCCCTACTCGATGAGACTATCAGGTAGGGAGTAGAGTATAGCCAACATCATGCTGCAATTCTGCTCTCAGCCTCTACTAGATAGTTGGATCGAGGTGTCAGTGGAGCGTTAGTCTCACGCATCTATCATTACTCTTGGTCCCTTACTTCAACGAGTGTCTCGAATCGAGGGTGGGGCTAAGCAGAGGTGAGGGCTTGAGCAACACCAATCTTTGACCTCTTACTCGATAGTTGGTTGCAACGAACACACATAAATGTTTTCAAAAAATAACCCTCCGCCATACGCCTCGGTGGTCAAGCCCCCGGGCGTATTTGGTGGAGTTTAATGCTTACCGAGAACATGATGTGGCCCTGGCTTTCTGCTCAATTACACCGTCAAGGAGAGTTGGGCATTAGCGTCACATCCAGCGTCCTTTGGCTGTACCCATCGATAAGGCTTAGCACTATTTTAATTACTGATGACTGTTGCAGCCGTCGTGTCCTTTGGTCTTCGCGCGGCCCATCAACACTCGGTGTCTCTTCGTCTTCCGCATTTATGCGAGGATACAGAGGGACGCCTCCTAAACAAGAAACTGACGCAGATTCCCATTGGTTTGCGACGTCTAGCCTGACTCACTCCCCAGCCTATAAATAGGCGGGTGTTCACGGTTACTTGGCATCGCCTTCTTGCTTTGGCCTTGTAGCATCTTCATCTTTTTTCAAAACATCTTCAAGGCCTCCTCACTGCCTCCTTCTCCCTCTGTGGAAATCCTCGAGGGGCCTCCTGCTCAAGAGGTTTCCCCTGGGATCTCTCCTGCGCCTCCTGCCACGGGGCCCTTGACACCCACCATCATTGTCATTTCTGAGGACGGGGATGATGAGATTGACTGGGACGCAGTCGAGAAGGAGGTTTGGCCCGAGGAGGAGGAGAAGATTGACTGGAGGGCCATCGAGAGGGAGGTGTGGCCGCGTGGGAGAACGATCGGTGGCCATTGGATCATGACGAGCGATCTAGATCGCATCTCGGGTTGAACCAATCAGGAGTTGAGGCGTGGCACATGACGTCAGTGATGACATCAGCCGCTCCACGGCATAGTGCTTCTGGTCCACGGTGAACCGACCATATGGTGCACCGAGTCCACATCACAGTGCCGGTGTAACATCCCAAAATTTAAGTTTTGGTATGTTTAAAGTAAAAAATGAACCATTTGCCCTTTTTCTCGAATTAATCGAAGCTTAATCTGAATTTTATAATAATGAAAAGATTTAATTTGACTAATTTGTGCATCAAATTAGAGGTTCCTTGTGCTTCAAGGAATATTTTTGTATTTTTGGAGATTTTTCTGATTTTATTCGCTATTTATTTGAATTTCTAGAATTAAATTAATTCAAAAAATGCTTTTATTTGAAAATCTCCTCTCAGGCCGAATTTCCTGCCTGTCCCTCGCTCCTTCTCGTCTAACCCATTTTCGCTATTCGCTTCCTTGACCAGATCACCCTACCACCAGACGCCCTCAAATTTAACCAAATTTAATCGCCACCATTGCTCGATTCAGAACGCATGTGCAGCTCGAAATTGAGCCAGATCGCCACACTGCACCGCCGCCACCCGTGAAAACCTTAACCCTAGAAGCTTTTCGGCGTCCGTGTTGGGCCCGCCTCCAGGGGCTATTTAAAGCGCCGCCGACCACATCTTGAGGTTCCCCGCTTTGCGCTGCACAAGCCGCATCTTCTCTCGTCGCCTGAGGCCCATCCATTGCGGAGATTGAGCTCGCTGGAGTTGCGCCTTCGCCCGAGACATTTCCTTGCCGTTGTGTGGCCGCTCTGGTTGGTCTCCGCCGCCACCGGTTGCACCATCGCATTGCTCGTGTCGCCCTCTCCCGGATCCTTATCGTCCCGAGCCCAATCCGGTACCGATTCGCTGAAAACCCCGTCGTCTTCTTTGGCTCCGGCGGAATAGCACCACCGCTCACCGTCGACCTTCATCCTTCAACCGTGGTCATCCAATCTGCTGCCTGCATCCCAGATTGCGCCGCATCGCCTCCTCGCCGCTCCCTTACTGCTCGGTCGTCCGATCCAACCAAGTCGCTGGATATGTGATGCATGGTCATCCGCGTGGCCGCTTCGTTAGCACCCACGTGTGTGCCGTGTCAGCGCCACATCAGCCGTTCCACCCCGTCAGCAATGATGTTAGCGGTGACATTACCCTAGCACTATTCACGTGAGCCCGATCCACCGTGGACCAGAGCTGTACCGTTGGCCCTACTATGGACCGATAGGCCCACATGTTAGTGAAATATGAATTTTTAGATTTATTTTAATTTAGGAAATTGATTTGCTGACGTCAGCGTGTCCCAATAAATCAATTTTCCCGTAGAAAAATAAATCGAGAAATTTAGATTTTCTCTTTTTCACTGAATTTAATAATTTGGAGGCCCGTTCTCGCTCATATGAACTCCGATTGAAGTGACTCAAGTTTCTAAAGTTTTGTAAAATCGAGCTCTACCTACCAGAGCCATTTATTTTCAGTTTTGAGCTTGTTTGAGTCTCTTTTTGGTATTTATTTGGTTTCATTACATTCTTTTCCGGTAGACGCGAACCCTAAAGGAGCAAACGGAGACTTTGAAGACCAATACTCAGCACTTGACCAGCAAGGCAAGTCGTAACCTTTGATCATGTTGAACCTTGTTTGCGAAATTATTTTGTTTTGTACAATTACATGCTATTGTGTATCAATGCTTAGTTTTGGGAGTAGCTATTCACCTGATTGCCATTATGCCACCTTGATTATTGGAATGCCATGTATCCATTGTTAACCTTAGGTTGGACATTATTAGTTGGATATAATCATAATACCAACAGTGGCACTACAAGAAAAGTGATTATCTGTGACGAAAACGTCGTGACATTGTCAACTTTTGTCATGAAAAATCTATTTTCTGTGACGACTTGTTTATGTTCGTCATTAATTGTATCAGGCGTCGTCGCCACATGTACTTTTGTGACAAAACATAAACTTTCATCATGAAACTAAAATACAAATCATCATAGAAAATGAGTCGTGTTTTTTCTGGTTGGGAAGCGATCGTTGCTAGAACCTCCTGGTGGCTGGAAGGCCCTAATCTATTTTTTCCTTGTTGCTGGAACCTCCTGGCGGCTGGAAGTCCCTCACGGCCAGAGAGTTCCTAGTGCCTGCACTCCATCATAGCTGGAGGTTTTCCTTGTGGCGTGAGATTCTCTTTGTGGCTTGAGAAGGACTTCTGGATCAATGTGTTGGTAATCTCGTTCTTCGTTTGCATGCCTATTTTATTTTTAGATTGATTTATTGTTTCACCATGATAATTTTGATTTGATCTATTCAAAATCTTTCTAGGGCATCAAGTGATTGAATTGAAAAGTTTGATTGGTTAATTCCTCATAAATCTTGATTAATCTCGTAATTAGGGTTTGATCAATTTTCGTCATTATTGATATAGTCATCTTGAGAAGGTCATAACTCTAGATCTGTATATCCGATCGAGCTGATTCTTATTGGATTAGTTTTGAAATTAAATCTAGTTTCTACAGTTAAAATTTTACATCAATCCAACGATGCAATCTTTAGGAATTACTGTTTTCGTGAATGTATATCATTATGTTTTTAAGGACTGTTTTAGGACTAATTTTGACATATTGTTTGCCATGTTCAATTATGTATTTTCTTAGATGAACAGAAGTTGGATTTTGTGTAAACAATTTACCCCTACATATATCAAAGGTGTGGGAGAGTTCATGCAATTTGTTAAAGAAAGATTTGATGAGAATGTTCAGATACTTTGTCCATGCTGTGCATGCCTTAATCAGATAGCAAGACCTCAGTCAGATGTGCATGATCATATTCACATATATGGGATGTCAAGTGCATACACAAAGTGGGTTTATCATAGAGAATCTGTTGATGCTGATGTGCATGAATCTCAAGTGCATTTTGATGAAAATGTTGAGCATATGGAAAATTCTAGTCCCGATGGGTTGTGTGCGGGTGAGGATGACAATGACGATGATGGTGGATTGCTAGAGATGATAGAAGAGCTGTACACCACTTGGGACCAAAGTGGAGAACATCCAAAGTTTGGTAGAGTGCTCAAAGACGCCAAGCGTGGACTTTGCCCAGAATCTAAAGTATCAAGATTCTCTTTTCTTGTGAAGTTACTTCATATCAAGTCATACAATCGAATCAGTAATACAACATTTAATGCACTACTGAAGTTATTGGTGATAGCATTCCCTCATTGCAAACTTCCCAATTCATATTATGAATTAAAGCAATATCTCCGTGAATTGGGTCTTGGATATGATTCTATCCATGTGTGCATGAATAACTATGTGCTGTTTCGGAAGGAGTATGAGAATAGAGATGAATGCCCGATATGCGGTGAATCAAGATGGAGAGATGAAGATGGTAAGAAAGTGGTTTCACAAAAGTTGTTGAGACATTTTTCGCTCATACCTAGATTGAAGAGGTTTTTTGCTTCGAAAAAACAGCAGAGGACACACAATGGCACAAGTTGAAGCGACAACCAAATGATAATGAAATGAGTCATCCAGCTGATGGTGAGGCGTGGAAAGACTTTGATAGGAAATATCCATTGTTTGTGGAAGATACAAGGAACTTGAGGCTGGGCATAGCTACTGATGGCTTCAATCCATTTGGCAATATGAGCACTTCGTATAGCATGTGGCTCGTACTTGTGATGCCTTATAACATGCACCGTGGGTATGCATGGATCAATCGAACTGCATGCTCATCCCAGGTCTAAAATGCCCTGGAAAGGATTTTGATGTTTTCTTGGAACCTCTCATAGAAGAGTTGCTTGAACTATGGAATGGTGTCCCTACTTATGATGCTTTTAATGGTGCGATGTTCAATCTTCGTGCTGCAATAATTTGGTGCATCCATGATTACCCTGCTTTAGGCACGTTGTCAGGGCGAACTACAAAAGGTTATTATGCATGTGTTCATTGTGACAAAGATCCATTGTCACGGGCCATAAGGAGGAAGATATGTTACATTGGCCATCGTCGTTACCTCGCAAGGGACAACAGTATGCGGAAAAGCTTAGCTTTTGATGGACATCATGAAAAGCGTGACAAGCCAGGAGAGTTCAGTAAAGAGGAGCTTTTGGAGCAACTAGAGAAGGTCAAAGATGTTAGACCAAGAAAGCGTCCTCGAAATAATAAAAAGAAGCATCAAGAGGAGAACGAGCCTCAGTTATTTAGCCGAAAGGCTATATTGTTTGAAATGCCATATTGGGTAGAATTGAAGCAGCGACACAATCTTGATGTGATGCACATCGAGAGAAATATATGCATGAACCTTCTTGGTACATTGCTGGATATAGAGGGGAAGACAAAAGACACTATTAGTGCTAGGCTTGATTTGCAAGATATGGGCATAAGACGTGAATTGCATTTAGAGTACAAGGGCAACTCATATAGAATTCCTCCAGCATGCTATACCTTGAAAAAGGAGCATAAGCTTGCATTTTGTGAATTTATTAGAGAAGTTAAATTTCCAGATGGTTTTGCTTCCAACTTATCTAGATGTATTAGTGCTGATGGATGCAAATTACAAGACTTGAAAACTCATAATTGTCATATCGTCCTGCAGAGAGTTTTACCTGTTGGCCTTCGGGGTATCGTGCGTAGGGATATATATGAAGCAATTGCGGAGTTGGATAACTTCTTTAGAGAATTGTGTAGTAGAACTCTAAAGGTAGATGTACTGCAGCGACTTAGAGCACAGATCCCAGTCATTCTATGCAAGCTTGAGAAAATATTTCCTCCAGCCTTCTTTGATGTGATGGTGCACTTGGCTGTTCATCAACCGGATGAGGCAATTCTTAGAGGTCCAGTTCAATTTGGATGGATGTACCCAGTAGAACGTCAGCTTGGCACTTTAAAAGGTTTCTTCAGGAATAGGGCAAGGCCAGAACGGTCCATTGCAGAGGCATATGTAGCTGAGGAGGCCATGACATTTTGCTCAAGATACATGGACGATGTTGACACCAAATTTAATCGGGAGGACAGAAGTGGGGATGGATTTGTAGAAAACCTGGTGGATTGTGACGTCTCTATTTTTATGCATGGTGTTAATTTAGTAGGTTCCTGTAGAGTTACATTCCTTGATGGTGAACTTGACAAGCTTATTTGGTATGTGCTAAATAATTGTGAAGAGGTTGATCCATACGTGAAGTGGTAATCATTTATATTGAACTTAATTTTTATGAAACTGTGGACTTAATGTAATGCTAAATAATGATATGCTTCATTTTTCCTGTTTTGCAGAATGTTTATAGAAGAGTTAGAGAAATAAGGGGAAAATGATATTGACAGAAGGGTGATGACTGGATTTCAGAAATGGTTCAAAAAATATGTAAGCGAGTAGAAAGGTGAGGTTACTGATCACCTACGTGCACTGTCGTGTGGTCCAGATCTCCGAGTTAGGATTTACTCATCCTGCACTATTAATGGTGTTCGGTACAACACCATTGATCGTGAGAGAAACATGAGGACCCAGAATAGTTCCATCATGGCGGAGGGTACACATAATGGCCTATTCACTGAATTTTATGGTTCATTGAAAGAGATCATTGAGTTGGCATATAACTCAGATGCCTTCAATGCCTTTTTCGTAGATCCCCCAAATACTTCTACAAGAGGGAAGAGGGCATCAACAATGGGGAAAATGCTTGAGAAGATGACTAGAACTATGGGCAAAAGGTTACCTGTCCAATTTGCCGAGGGGATGAGAAGGCCACATAAGCCATTGGAAGCTACAAAGTTTGCATCAGAGGCTGGCGTTCAAATTAGGCATCATGTCCCTATCCTCGCTAGTTGGAAAGAGTACAAGAACAACACAGCTCATTTGGATAATTTCATGGGAAAATTGTCTGTAAGTGATTTTATTCTTGGCCACAAACAATTACTCTTCTTCCACATTAGATTGCATAATTCATTAATGTGATTCATTCAACCTGCTAGACACGGCTGGCCTTGGACACCAGTGATAGGACAACCAAGGATGCATGTGCTGAAATTTTGAAGGGTGGGGTAGAAGCAGTTTTTCGATGGTATCCCAGCAAACGAAATTAGTACAACATCCCTAGTACCTACCATGACAGGTGAGGACTCGAGAAAACTCGTCCAGAAATGGTCTGACCCGAAAAGCAAGGTACGGTCTATGAATATATGGTTCTATTCAAATTCCATTCATGAATGTGCCTAACGGAACCGTCTGTTGTAGGACATATCTAAAAAGAACAAGCAAAATCGTGCCAAAGTCAAGTTCCATCAAACCACAGGGTCTCGCAGCTACATTGCACACTGCCATGCTCTGGTAAGTACTGTTCGCCGTCTCATTATTCATTTTCCATCCACAACACTTGATAGGAATTAGAAATACAACACTTGCTAGTAGGCAGCCAAGGAAACCTTGATAACCAAAAAGATAAAATTAGATGCTCTTATTTAGTTGAAGCCCTGCTTATAATAAAGCCATATGTAGTTAGGAAGAACTTTTCTACTTGATACATTTTATTTTGTTTCTTCTTCCAATTGTAGAAGGAGAAAAACAAAGATCAACAGTTCACTGCTGTGGACATGTTCAAGGAGTGCCACAACAGCAAGAAGAAGGGACTCGCTGAACCTGTGCAACATGCAATTGTAAGTCCCTGTAATTCCTCCTTTTTCTTCTGCCATTGTATCCTCTAGACGGTATTCCCAGATGATAGCACCCATGATCACCTCACTGCATAAGTACATATGGACTCATCAAAATATCTGTTTCTTCTATTATGCTTACAAAATTGCTTTCTTGCATCCATGCATATTTATTACAATTCTGTCAGAACTAAATGTGTATACTTCAGATTTCTTGCAGTAGCCTCATAGCCTATACTTGACCACCTGTCATTAACCATAACCATACCCATATAAGTAACTAGACCACATTGAATAGATAGGTTCATTGTGTCAGCATACAAAAGTTAATCCATTTCTTCATGTGCTTTTTATGAAATTTTCTGAATGCAAATTTAGTGATTTTTCAAGTAATCGCCAAAGGTGTACCTTTGTTGTGTCATGCTTTATTTGGACAAAAGTTTTCTTTGTATAAGCCTTTTATTCCTCTTATCAGTATTGATTCTGTTATGTTTTATATCTTAGGCTGAGATGGAAGCTATGATGGTGCCTGATGCAGAGGGTCAGCCAACAATGTCTACTACCGAGATTGTTGACAAGGTTCTATCTCAAAGTAGTGCCACCAGCAAATTCTTAAGGAATGTTGGCTTACATTTTTCCACTCCGGACTCTGCAAAGGGCTCCAAACAACAAGCTCTTGAGGAACAGCTTGAGGAGGAAAGACGAGGAGCAACTGAACTTTGACAGACCGTTGAGCAACAACAGCAAGAAGTAGAAGACTTGAAGCAAAAAGCACAAGCATCAGATGAAGCACTGATCAGAACCCAAAAGGAAATGGAGGATTTAAAGAAGAGGCAAGAGGAGAATGATGCAATTATTCGCCGTCTCATGCGAATGGCTGGTCAAGACAACTAGTGAGTTTATGAACCTGTTCACTTATTTTGCATGGATACTTATTTTGTATGGCTGGTAACTTAGTTCACTGGTACTAGCTTCAACTAGTTTAGGTAATGTGGTTCAACTTTGTGACCTGTGGATTTATTTTCAAAACTTCATATTAGCTTCAAGTGTGGTACTAACTTTAAGTACTGTGAACAAAGTTTTTGACTCTTGATGTATCTGTAGTTAATTTGTGATGCTCTATGCAATGTATTGATTGGTCTCCTGAAAATATTGTATGATGTGCCTAGATGTGTTGTGTGCTGTGGCTGCAAAAATGGATCATATGTGGGCTGACAGAACTGTTCAATGACAAAATATCATGAGTATTCTGCATCTATCTATGATGAAATTATTCATCATAGAAAATGACAGACTATTACTTCCATGACGAAAATGCAAGTCCATGTGGCACTCATCAGTCATGAAATATTTGCATCACAACACGTGCCACATCACCTCACATCCTGGCTGCTGATGTGGCACTAGACTATTAAATGATGAAAATGCATGTCCATGTGGCATTCATCTATGACGAAACATTTGCGTCACAACACGTGCCATGTCACCTCACATCCTGGCTGCTGACGTGGCACTAGACTGTTCAATGACGAAAATGCATGTCCACATGGCACTCATCTATGACGAAACATTTACGACACAAGACGTGCCACGTCACCTCACACCTTGGCTGATGATGTGGCACAGGATTGTTCCATGAAGAAAATGAATGACATTTTGGGTACAATTAATGACGGTTATATTTGTCATAGAAGTGACCTCTTTGCTGACGAAAATGTAATTCGTCTTAGAAAAGTTGATTTTTTATGACGAAAATAAGCAATTTGTCATTGAAAACTTTCTATGACAAGTTGAATTTCGACATAAATTCATCATAAAAAACCTATAATGACGATTTCAGAACTAATGATGACGAGTATGGACCGTCATTAAAAATCACTTTTCTTGTAGTGTGGGTTATCGTAGCTATGCTTAGACCTGCTTAGTGTACGTTGGGATTCATGTCACATGTGAATAAATGTTAATCTTGACTTAATGAGATATTGAATCGTGGCCGCTAGCCACTATTGTAAAACTTGTACCATGGCAAGGGATGCCATTGGTTTTGGTTGAACAAAATGTTTTCTCTCGGGCAAGTGATCGTGCAGTAAATGGGGTGCTGTCTAGCACATTGGGATGTGGCTATCTTGCCTGAGACAACTTAAGGACTTAATCTTGTGTGCCATTGAATTGGGCCTAATCGTGCAACCACAAGTCTGGTATGGGACAAACCTAGCTGATTAATTTGCAATGTCTAGTCTTGAGTACTACCAATTGTTGGTGTGGGTTCTGGGATGAACGGGTAGACTCACATGGCTCAAGAGGGGGCCTCGAGAGGTGAAATCTTAGAGGGCAGTACCGAGTTTAGACATGCATTGTAAAGGCTCTGTAGTGATCTCTCTGCCGACACACTAAAAGAAGTGTGTTTGCAGCGCTTAGCACTAAGGGATGATCATGTCTTGTGGGTAAAGCTGTACAACATCTATAGAGTGAAAAACTATTCGAATAACCGTGTCCACGGTCATGGACAAGCCCAGGGATTTTACATGGGGTATAGAGTGTTTCATAAAATGTGAAATTGTTGGGATGTGAACAGAGAGTTCACTGTTGTTTTGTTGTCAAAAGTTATACTGCTGGATTTAGTGGTTGATACTTGTTTTGAATGATGCAGGGTGATGCCTCGCCATTCTGTTCATGTTGTCTACCATTGATTTACCAGATATTTATTATCTTTTCATAAATATGCATTCAATCTATTTATTGTATTTCAATTCAAGTTATTGCTTTCTGCAAATGAACCATATGACTATCCTTTGTCAAGCCATGCATGAATCTATTGCATCATTTCCCTACGGCTTGCTGAGTACATTTTGTACTCACGGCTTTATGCCTTTGTTGATCAGTTGCTGAGGAAGGAATAGGAATTAATGAGTATCATGAAGAGGAATTCCACGAAGACTACGTCGACTAGGAAGGTGTTTCCCCAGACGATTGTCTGTGGTATGTCGAATGGCCCAAGTTATCTTATTTCCGCTGCAACAGTTTTATTTGTTTCTTAAACCATTAGGCATGGATGTATGAATCTTGACCATAAGGTCATTTGCTTTATTCAATAATAATTTGCTTCGTCTTATTTATTTCGATGTATGGAATGATATGTCATCTATGTTTCTATTGTGTGCACTAGAGTGATCCTGGACTAGTGCAGAATACATAAAGGGTTTCAGATTTGCACATCCGGGTCCCGATAGCCGGGGACACGTGTCAAGCTTCGATTGGCTCGGGTCCAATGCTGACGTCATGATGACGCAATAAGCCGATTTTCTTTTATAAAATAATTCATATATTATTTAATTTCTCAATTTTCTGATTTTTTTTATTTTTGAATCTTCTGAGAGCTCGTTCTCCCTCATACAAACTCCGATTGAGGTGATTCAAATTTCTAAAAATTTGTAAAATTAAAATCTATCTAATGGTGAATTTTATTTGATTTTTAGAGTTTATTTTCTCTCTTTTGTGGGTATTTACTTTTCTCTCTCCATTCGCTTGGATGTTGAACTGTGTGACACACCGAAGGAGGATTTGACCACTCAAGATCAATTTCTAGATCAAGACCAGGAGCTTTGCCAAGGCAAGTTGTGCTTTGATCATGTTGAATCCATGTTTATAAAGTTGCTATTTTGATTTACGATATTGCATATTATTTCATGTGTACAAATGCTTTCAATCTAATTTGGGATTTAGCTACCATACCTTTTGATCTATACCCTACCTTGTCGATTGTACGCCATGATTTATTTGTCACCTTAGATTGGTTCACTATAGTTGGTTAATACTAAAATCCAACATGGGATGGTTAGATTGTATTAGCATGCTTAGCCATGCCATGCCATCACATGTACTCGAATCATTGATTATTAATCTTGACTAATGGATTATGGAACAATGATGTAAACTTATGTGTCATGTGTGGTCACATAAAGAGATTTGAGTTGTTGTGGCAAGGAGGTCACGCAACGATGTTGATTTGTAGATAGCACGTGGTGATTGGTAATCAATTGGGTTGGTAATCACTTAGATCGAAGCAAGTGAAAGGGGCAAGTGTGCCAAGGTGGGCCGATGGGCTGAGGGTATGCGGAAGTCTTGCTTTGATCACCCTAAGGACTTAACCTTGCAAGCCTTTGACCCAAGTCAATCATGCAACCACATGTCTGTTATGGGGCAGCCTAGCTGACTAATTTGCAATGTCTTAGCTTTAGTACTGCATTGGTGGTGTTAGTTCGGGTTCACGAATGAACTCACATGGCATAAGAGGAGGGCCCTGTTGTGGTGGTTCAGCCCATTAGTGTTGAAACCTCAGCGGGTAGTACTGGGTTAAGGTAGGGCATTGTAAGACTTTGTTATGATCATTCGCCTGTGTGTTGCATGGTTGTATCATGTGAGTAAAGTGCATAACCTCTACAAAGTGTAAATCTATTCGGATATCCATGCTCATGGTACTGAGCATAGCTCGGGAATTACAGTCATGGGTTAGTTAATCAATTGGACAACTGAATGGGATGGTAGGTTGCCATGTGGGAGGATTAAACTTGACTTAGAGTTGGAAACTTTGTTTACATGAGAAACAATGAATCTATTTATTACTGCTATTTATTTTACTGTTTTCTAATCTATGTATTGTATGTATTCATAAATGTTGCTTTACTGCAAATAAACCATGTTAGCCATTCCTTTGGAATAATTCTTGCATATAGCTATGGTAGAACTACATTCTGTGCACGACTTGTTGAGTGCTTTTGTACTTATCCTTGCCATCACCAACAAATCAACAATTGAGGAGTCATCGCCCTTACTGGAGGAGGAGTTCCAGGTGGACACGAGTCACTAGGCCCAAGGCTTGTTAGTCGCCTGTGGTGTACTGATGAGTCACCAATGTCTTTTGCTATTTCCGCTGCATTTGTCTTAGTTTTATTTTTAGTCTAGCCCTGCGTGGCTGAATAATGTAAGTTGATCATAGGATCACACACTTAGTTATATCAATAAATGGAGTCTTATTATTCTTATTGTTGTGTATGATGTGATACTTGCCAACGTTAAGCTGTATGCACTAGCGTTGATCCAGGGACTAGTGCGGTATACACAGTGGATTCGAATTGGTGAGTTCGGGTCCTGACAAGGAGTTGCTAGAAAAAGATTTTGTGAGACCAAGTTCGTCGCTATGGGGAGCACCTGTTTTGTTTGTTCAGAAAAAGGATGGAAGTATGAGCATGTGCATTGATTATCGAGCCTTAAATGAGGTAACAATAAAGAATAATTGTCCGCTACCCAAGATCGATGATTTGTTTGATCAGTTAAGAGGAGCTGGAATTTTCTCCAAAATAGATCTTCGATCGAGATATTATTAGTTGAAGATTAGAGCAGAGGACATACCCAAGACAACACTTTCGACCAGATATGGTCATTATGAGTTCACAGTGATGTCATTTGGATTGACCAATGCCCTTGCATATTTCATGAACTTAATGAATAATGTTTTCATGGAATACCTGGATAAGTTTGTGGTCATTTTCATAGATGACATTTTTGTCTACTCCAAGACAGAAGAAGAACATATAGAGCACTTGAGGCTAGTTTTAGAGAAGCTACGAGTGCAGCAATTGTATGCTAAGTTTAGTAACTATGACTTTTGGAAGAAGAAAGTGGATTCCTTGGTCATGTGATGACTGCCAAAGGTGTTGCAGATGACCCTAGTAAAGTTGAGGCAGTGTTGCATTGGGAACAGCCGAAGTCGGTGACTCAGATTCGGAGTTTTCTTGGAATGGCGGGATATTACCGTCGATTCATTGAGGGTTTGTCATCAATTGATAGGCCCCTCACGCAATTGTTGAAGAAAGAGAAGAAATTTGCATGGACGCCAGATTATGAGAAGAGTTTTCAAGAATCGAAGAAAAGGTTGACATATGCACCAATGTCAGTATTGCCGGATATTCGAAGTAGTTTTGATATTTATTGTGATGCTTCGTATCAAGAACTTGGATGTGTGCTGATGCAGAATGGTAAAGTGGTCGCATATGCATCAAGGCAGTTGAGGCCACATGAAGAGAATTTTCCGACGCATGACATGGAATTAGCAGCAGTAGTGCATGCCTTAAAGTTATGGCGTCACTCTCTTATTGGAAATTGTTGTGAAATATACACAGATCATAAGAGTTTATAGTATATTTTCACTCAGTCAGATCTGAATATGAGGTAGAGGAGGTGGTTAGAGTTAATTAAATATTACAATATGGGAATTCATTATCACCCTAGAAAGGCTAATGTAGTAGCCGATGCATTAAGTAGGAAAAGTCACAGTGTTAATGTGATGATTCAGGGAAGTTAGCCTGAGTTGTGCAAGGAATTTCAGAAGCTGAGATTGGAGGTGGTACCAAAGGGATTTCTAGCTACCTTGGAGGTAAAGCCTACCTTGGAAGATCAAATTAGAGAAGGATAGAAAGATGATGCCAAAATAAAGAGGATTAAGTCTAAGTTGGACGAAGGTAAAGCCAAGCATTTTGTTGTAGATGCATAGGGAACCTTATGGATGAGAGGTCGAATCTGTGTGCCGCATAAGAAGGAATTAAAGCAGCTGATTCTTGAAGAAGCGCATGATTCGAAGTACTCTATTCATCCAGGAAGTGCAAAGATGTACCAGGATTTGAAAATGAGATTTTGGTGGCCAAATATGAAGCGTGAAGTTGCTGAGCATGTTGCCTTGTGTGATATATGACAGAGAGTGAAGGCAATGCATCAAAGGCCAGTAGGTTTGTTGCAAATTTTAAAGGTGCTCGAATGGAAGTGAGAGGAAATTGGTATGGACTTTATCACCGGGTTACCCAGGACGCAGAGTGGGTACGATTCCATATGGGTCATAATTGATCGCTTGACTAAAGTTGCACATTTTATACTAGTAAAGACTACCTACTCAGGAGATCGCCTAGTAGAGTTGTACATGTAAAAAATTGTACGGGAAATCAGCCTTTGCCTTCAGACTCTCCTTCAATGAGTGTCTCTATTCCTACCTCTTTTGCTCAAGAGGTACATGCCACTTCTGCTTCTAGTCTTCCCCACCATATTCAAAAAATTCATCCACCTAATTAGATCATTAGTGATCTATTTGAGCGAGTTACTCACTCAAAATTAGGTTTGCTCAGTTTCTACCTTCATTCAGCCTTTGTTGCCTCATTTGAGCCGAAAGATATTTCTCATACATTATCTGATGAGTCATGGATTAATGCTATGCATGAGGAACTTGAAAACTTTGAGAGGAACAAGGTATGGTAGCTTGTTGAACCCCCATCTGGTCATAATGTCATTGGGACCAAGTGGGTGTTCAAAAACAAGCAGAGTGAAGATGGGATTATCATAAGGAATAAGGCTAGGCTAGTTGCACAGGGCTTCACTCAGGTTAAGGGTCTTGATTTTTAGGAGACCTTTGCCCCTGTAGCTAGACTAGAGGCTATCCAGATCCTGCTTGCATTCTCTGTATCCCAGGGCTTCAAGCTCTGTCAAATGGATGTCAAGAGTGCATTCCTCAATGGATATATTGAGGAAGAGGTTTATGTCAAACAATCTCTAGGATTTGAGAACCCCGTATACCCAAACCATGTCTACAAGTTTTTGAAAGCTTTTAGTGGACTTAAGTAGGCTCTTAGATCATGGTATGAGAGGCTTAAGTCCTATCTTCTCAGCCATGATTTCAATATGGGTATAGTAGATAAGACTCTGTTCATCAGACACAGGATTCTCACTTCCTTCTCGTCCTGATTCATGTGGACGGTATGATATTTGGTGGTTATTCTCATTCTGTTGTGTCTTAGTTTCCTGAGGTGATGGGCATGGAGTTTGAAAAGAGTATGATGGGCGAGTTGAGCTACTTCCTCGCCTTCCAAATTAAACAAACTCGGGAAGGTACATTCCTGCACCAAGGTAAGTACACTCGGGACCTCCTGAGTCGGTTTGATATGTCTAATGGGAAGCCTGTGATGACTCCTGTGGCCACTATTGCTGTCCTCGAGCCCAACGAGGATGGTGGGCCTACTGATCAGAAGGAGTTTCGAAGCATGATGGGCTCCCTCTTGTATCTCACTGCCTCGTGACCAGACATACACTTTGTTGTGTGTATGTGCACTCGCTTTTAGGCTTCTCGTGCCACTCATCGCCAGGCGACAAAGTGCATCTTCAGGTTCCTTCGAGCTACCATGATTATAGTATTTGGTACTCTTCGTCTTCTTGCCTATCCCTGAGAGCCTTTTTTGATGCCGACTCTGCTGGTTGTAGGATAGATAGGAAGAGCACTTCTGGTTGTTGCCAATTCATTGGCACTTCTCTTATTTCTTGGTCATCTAGGAAGTAGTCTAGAGTTGCACAGCCTACCGCTATGGCCAAGTATGTTGCTACAGTCAGTTGCTATAGCCAAGTGCTCTGGATGAGATCGACCTTGCGGGACTTTGGGTTAGAGATAGAGAGTGTTCCACTTTTCTGTAATAACACTTCTGCTATCTGCATTGCTAAAAACCCAGTGCAGCATTCTAGGACCAAGCATATTGATGTTAGATATAACTTCCTTAGAGACTATGTGGAGAAAGGAAACAAAGTGCTTCAGTTTGTGCAGAGTGACCACCAATTGGCCTATATCTTTACCAAGCCTTTGGATAGCTCTAGGTTTGTTGCCTTGAGGAGTGAGTTTACAGTTGTGTGCCCTTACGGCCTATTGTGAGAAGGAGCTGGTCTGTATATTATGTATTATATATTTTCTTCCAGTTTTCCTTTCTTTTATTTTGCTTTGGGTTTTTATTGGGTTTATTCTCTAGAGTTATGAGTCCACTTCACTTAGACTTCTAGCATGCTATGCATGGACCTCTCATCTTGTGCTTTAGGTTGCTATCATGCTTAATTAGCTGTTCTCTCTTCTCTCTACGTTGAGTACTCTCACAGTCTTATAAGTCTAGTAGGTGTTGGGCTCCCTGGGTAGACAAGGTCTGTGTGTACTCCTTATCTTAGGATATAGAGGTAGCTTTCCTATCTTTTCTATGCTCGATAACCACCCAGTTTGCAGATTATTGATTTCTTCTCCTCATTCTATGATTCTGGTTTCATTTGAGTTTATTTGGATCTTCCTTGAGCCTAATTCTGCTAAAAACTTAAGTGAAACCAGATTTGTGCTTAAAATTGACTCATATGTTCAGGGGGAATTTTAAGAATCTGCATCATGTATTGCATATATACTTTATTTTCTATTTTAAGTGGTTTGTTGATTATGGAAATGATCTATTTTAACATGAGTAGCCATGTGCTCATGCGTTGCAACGGAAACTCAATTTACAATAAAAAATTTATTTGCAAAGAGCACTAACCTTATCTGAATAATAATGTTCACTCTGAATGTACGATGGTTAAATGTTAAATCAATTCATCGAAGCATACAAATTCTAAGTACCTGTTTATAAACTAGAGCTTAAAATTATCTTTAATTTCACAAACTTAAATAATAACATCACAACACTTGGGATTGTAAATTTGTAATGCCATAATTTGAGATTGATCGATCGACCGAGAGAGGCATCACCTACTGCCTCATGGGCACAAAGGCGTTTAAGAGGTAGGCATCATCCATATGTGGCTGCCACCATCTGCGGTGTGCGTGGCTCATACACCTTGCTCCAGCCATACCATAGCCCCACCCTATGAACCAGCTCCATCGTCTCCTTGCCTCCCCCGGCGAGCGCCTCCCTCAACCTATTGACACCATCTAACGCGGCAAGCTCCAGGAGCGTCGCCAGCCTATCTCACTACCCACCACCGACAACCTGCCCCTGCACTGCATCGATGAGATTAGGAAGGTCACCCATTACCTCCGCTCAACGGATAAGCTCAACACATCTGCAGGAGAGGCAAGAAGTAGTGGGATTATATAGATTCAGCAACCGAGGAAATATCTATAGAATTTAGATTAAGAAATTGTCAAATAAGGAAGGCAACAAAAGGAAAAGAGGCAAGAAGAGATCCAACTCCATGAATCAGAGCTTTGCTTCCTTCGGAAGGAAATCAGTCAATCCAATCCAAAAAGCACAAGGAGCAATTGCCGCCAATTTGAATGCCAGATCAATGGGAGAAAGGAAAGCAATAAATGAGTCATGCATATTCATTTACCTTCCACGACGGGATGATCCAATCCAATCTACGTTGTTGCGCACACATGTTATGGTTAGGGTGGAGAACAGACGTACCACCACCAACTCCTAATTAGAATTAGTAGAGATAGAGATAACAAACTTATCTAGTCGCGAACTTATCTAGTCGCATCGTGCATGGTCGTGCGGATGTTGCTAGCTGGCCGAAATCAAGTCCATACATGATTATATAAAAAGAAAACATGATCTTATCTACACATGCAAGTAAATATTTAATGGAAAGGATGCATATGAACAGCTGTACGCATGTAGTATATAAAAAAAGAATCAGCCATGCAGTATTTGGAAATAGAATCGGCTGATTGAGATAAGAGTCTAATACACCGCAGATCATGCATGCATGCATATCCAACTGAATTAAAACTTTATCTGTTTCGTGGGTATGCCTAGGGGTGGGAGAACGAACCACCACCACCAACTTGTAATTAGAAGTAGTAGAGATATACACCATGGTACATCATATGACAACAATTACTAACTTAGATATATCCAAGCTCATTTATCTTGCAAAGCCTGCTAAAACTTGAAAAATGAGCTTTAAAAGAAAAACTAGATGAAACATGTTGCTTTTAATTGCTGAGTTTCTTCTCTAGGTGTATTTGCTATGATGTATGAAATTTTGGAGTTCTCTAGAATCCCTATAGCAACTTCGGTGAAACTTGTTTGATCCACACTTGAGTCCATCACTCGCTTATAAATCAATATGCTAAAATGAAAATTAAGCAAAATTGACTCTATTTGTGTGCATTAGACTTGATACCTCACATTCACAAGATAGCTTCTCTTTGTACTTAGGATGAACTTGGAATGTGTTATGTATGATCAAGACCATTCTCTTAAGAGTCCTTCTTAAGATGGTCAAATATGGCTTGAGTCAATTAAAAATACGAATAAAAAAATACGTGGGTAAAGAATGCAAATAATGTCAAACATTTACACCCCGCTATGTCTTTTGAGATCATAAAGAAATATTTGCGTTAAATGAAAAATGAGCTCGAAGGATTTTGTATGCACTTCTAGATTCCCCAAAGTATTGAGTGGGTTGAATTCTAGGTTTTCCATTTGATCCTTTGAGTGGCTTTTGTTCTAGTTTTGAAACTAATATTAAGTGATACACTTGGTAAATCTTGCTAAAAATAACATTTGTAAAACTAAGCTTGCTAGCAAAATTTACTTGCACTTGGACATATCTTATTTTAGTCTAGTTTGTCATTGACTAGCTTGGTCTCATATTTTGTCTTTGTGGTCCCTTGGATAATTTTCAAAGCTCCTTTAGGTTGCATTCCATGCATATAAAAACAAAAAGGGAGAACATGCCATCTTGATGCCTTTATTGCCAAAAGGAGGAGAAAATAAAGAAAAGGCAACCAACATCCATCGTTAAAATTGATAAAACCTTGCTCTTTTATGGATCATAAGCATATTTGAAGTCTTGATTTTAGATTTTAGAGCTTTTTGTGGAAAACTTGCTCATTCTTGAGTTTAGCTCTAAAATTCTTTTCGCCAACTTGTTCATGGCTTTGTATTCAAATTGCTTTCTTCTAGACTTCTTCAAACTCAATACTTATGCCTTTTCGTGTGTTTATCAATATACTCATCAAGGGGTAGATTGAAAGACCATGTAGAGGTTTACACCTGTGTGATGAGTATTTGACTAAATTTGAGCTTGGTTTATTTTGATTTGAGTTTGATTTAAATTGGATTTTCAATTTGATGTAATTTGAGTGTTGATTGTCTTTTCCAGTGCTACCGGATATGGTAGCGCGATGCTACCAGCCAAGTGGTAGCACCAGACCCCAGAGCAATGTGGAAAAACCCGAGAGGGTGTTCTTAAGGGTTCGGGCAATTCGGTGCTATCGGCCAGGTTAGCCTGGTGCTACCAGTGGAGTGGTAGCGCCAGCCCAGTTGGCCGGTGTGAAAATTTCAGAGAGGGTGTTTTTTGGTATTGCCGTAGAGTAGTGCTACCGGCCTGGGAGCGATAGCACCAGTCTACTATGGGCGGTGTTACCGGCCTAGTGGTTTTTTCTTGTGCACACAAGTGCCGACTTCTCCCTCTTTTTTTGTAGCGCTGGCTAACAGGACTGAACCAAAGATTAGTTGGTAAGCTCCTGATCAAAGTGCATGCAAATCATGGGATTAGCCCCTAATTTTGGTCTTTCTATTTTTAACCAAAGATCACAACCAACAGTTTGCTCACTAATGCATGTAGACCACTCACCTAGAGAAATCTCGGTGTGGAGCAAGCTCACCGCCTCTCGCTCATGGCTCCACCGTGCAGCCGACAGTGGCAGGCCACTCCGGCCGTCACCGGCAGGAGTGCGGCCCACCACCAGGTGCGCAAGAGTGCCATGGTGCTGCCTGAGCCCTTAGCTATGCCCCTCCACCTCACCTTCGCCCACGCCCATGTCTTCTTTGTTTCCACCCTCCAGTAAGCGAGGTCCGGGCTTCAGCTGCCCAATGGCCACATAGCCCGCTGCCATGTAGGCCCTACTAGTCAGGCCGGGGGTTAAAAATGCACCCAAAATGAAAAAAAAAACATTTCCTCTATTGGAAAGCGCCTTTCCAATATAGAAAGTTTCCATTTTTGGTATTTTTTTAAACCAAGAACATTCATTAGCTCATAACTTGTGCATTTTAAATTAAAACGAAGTAAAATAAATTTCTATATTCATCTAAAATACTATAGATTCTAAATATGCAAAAATATTTTGAAAACAAACTTGGTTTAAATTTAAAATTTAAATTCGAATGGAAAGATTTAGAATATGCTTTGTACAGAAATTTTGTGAATGAGCTTCATTTTGAATGAAACTAATTTTGTTAGAATCCTCTGGTCAAAAGGATTTCAAATATATAAAATTTTTTGAATTTCAAATTGTTTTTGAGATTTTTCCATTAAAGATTTTATTCAATGTATGAAATATTCAAATAAGCATAAGTTGATAAAATAAGCTTCAAATTGAGTGTAGTCAATTTCTTTAAGCCATTAGTGAGTAACCTACCCAAGTGTGCAAAAATAATTACTGTGAACCATAGAGTATATCTATGATATACTATATAGTTGATTATTATAAAGAATGTATAATTTTTGCCTCATCAATTCATTATTCAAGAATACATGGTCTATGCTACAATTCACTTTTGTTGTTATAGCAAGTTTTTATTTATTGCAAGTCTTCTTTATGCCTTATTGAGTTTTATTATTTGTTGTCTTTTCTAGTGAACGACGAGTAGATTCCGACATTTCTCAGGTTCCAAACGATGACCTCGTCGATGACCCTGACTACATCCCTGACAACGAGAAGCTGGGGATGCACCTCCTTGACCATATTGAACCTACTATTTCAACTACCTTATATTGATTTTGCCAAACTATTATGCATCCATATGTTTTTCTGTATAAATGCTAGTTTGGGATTACGGTAGATAATCCAGAAAGCTCATGAAACTTCCTTGATAAATGTTGTTATAATAACCTTGATAACCATAGTATGAATTAGACAATACGTAATGTCAACTTGGATATATCCGATAGTGTAAATAATTAATGCTTAGCCATGCTTAGAAAAGAACTTAGTTAATCTTTACAACTAAAAAAGGTTGGATATGACTCTTGAAAGTTTCTAATACTTTGGTTGAAAATGGAAATAAAACTATGTTTTGAAGCGGATGATTCTTCACAATAGCCGGTTGTGCATGTGTGGGTTGCATGTAGTGTAGTGGGAGCTTATTGCCCAAGTCAACTTAAGTACCAAACTATGAGTTTTTTTCATGCCAAGAAATTTGTGCAACCACAAGTGCTGCTATTGGACAACCTTAACCTATTAAACTACTTAAGTATGGTTGTGCACATTGGAAGGCTAAAGTAGTATGGGCTATCCGGCTAGGTTTGCTCGTAGGGGCTTCCACACCGAGGTGTGGGTAATTGCATACCAATAAAATAGTGTACACCTTGTTATGGGAGAAACAGTTTGGGGAGGAGCATTTTCCTTCATTGTTATCTTTGGTGAATGTTTCTGCTGCCATAATAATAGTTTGTCGTCACTGGGCTAGCGCAAACTTGTCTAGGTAGGGTAACGGTTGTGTTATGATCTCCTTGCTGACACACCAAAGGAATTGTGTTATTGACTTGGCAAATAGGGACGATCATTCCTTGTGGGTAAAGTTGTACACCTTTGTAGAGTGTAAACCTAATTGATTAGCCGTGCCCGTGGTTATGGGCACTTGGTAAAGTCATCACATGGTTAGAATTTTTGGTATTTTCTAAAACTGATTTTGGTTGGGATCTGATTTGGCAACCATTATTTTATGTTGGGGTTTGACATGGTTTTGGTTTGGAATAGTCAGGTAGACTGTGTCACCGAATCTGTTACTCAATCATTATTTTATTAACCATGCTATCATTTACAAATTCTATCTATTATAAGCTTTATGCCGGTGCAAAATAACCTTAGAGCCCCCTTTACTGTCATAACTAGCATCTTTATTATATGCATTCGTGAACCTTGTTAGTTGCTTGTGGGTTTGGATGCGCTAACCATAAGGCTTTTGTTTCTTATTCTATTTTCCACTATTTTGTAATATTGTTTGTAATAACTCAGTACAAGTAAGACTTTTAATTTCATCTATAATATAATATGTGTATAGATGTGGTACCAGTGTTGTGGATATGTGCGTGCTAGCCACTGATAATGAGACTAGTACCATGGGTACATGGAGGCCTTCTGTTCTCAAATGGCGGGTCCTCACACCCGAGTGCTACCGAAGTAGTTTTGCCTCATTTAGGTTGGCAAATAAATGCTTCAAATGGGTAATTATATGCAGATACCATGCTATAGGAGGTCCATTCTTCACCTCGATGCCCTTGTCGTCTTCATCCGATTGATCTTTATATATGTACCGGTATGCGTTACATACAGGATATACATGTAAGTTGTGTACTCTTTATGGTAAAGGATATAGTCATTAGGACATGTAAGTATTCTTTCTACTTCCATTCACAAGAGACAAAGAACCTTCTTGGCTTTATAGGAGGTTGTCGACAACTCGTTTCCTACCAAAAGCATTTTCGCTAATAGTCCTAACAACGATGTGAAACTCTTGTCTGTCCAACCATTGTTTGCCTTTAATTTCAGCAGTTCAAACACGAATGATAACCTTGCGTATTTGGACTTGTAGCTTGGGAAAATAGGTTTCTCTGAGTTGTCCATCAAGCTTCGAATTTTTACGTACTCCCGCTCATCATGGTTCCCTTCTACATCACGCAGCATCTGATCCAAATTGTCATCGTGAAATCTATCCTCATCGAAAGCACAGTTTGAGATCATCCGGCGTATTGCTGACTTCATCGACGATGCTAATACTGCTTGCTTTCTGTATAATCTACTCTTAATCGCGAACTCCTTAGAATCAAGTGTGCTTTGATCTGTGTTGGGTTTTGAAACATCCTTAAATTCTCGCAGTTAATGCATGGACAAGAGATAAACCTCTATGTTCAACATATCCTCCTCTATAGCTTTTTTAAAAGCGAAGACGCCATTAATGTAATCGACGCCAGCACAGTTCTCATTGTACATCTAGCTTTGGTCTATTTACGCTACGTATATAACAATAAGTGTTAAATAACAAATTAAGTGCACTAGGATTGCACATGCACACATTGTTAAATTGGAGTACGGATTAACTAGCTAAAACCTTACTAGAAATTATTACCATGCTAGATCTAAAGAACAAATAGATCTACAATATTCTACATATAAGCTACATTTAAACTTGTTAATTAACTTATATAGCTCCTCAGATCACAAAGAACAAAGGGATATATACATACATATAAGTTATAATTTTGAAAAGCATCATCAATTCACTCTTTACCAAACTAGTTACATCATAAGTATAATGCAATTATAAAAAATTACTACTTTAGATCACAAAGAGCAAATCGATTTACACAAAGCTAGATAAAAACCATCTTCAATTCCCTCTTTATCAAGCTAGGTCTTGAATACAACGCAAATAGAACCAATTATTAACCTAGATCACCTTACCATCTTTAATTCTCTTTTTACTTAACTAGGTACATCTTCAGTATAATGCAGTTAGAACCAATTACTACTTCAAATCACAAAGAACAAAATAGATCTATACCATGCTAGATCTAAACCATCTTCATTTCCCTCTTTATCAAGCTAGATCTTGAATATAATGTAAATTAGAATCAATTACTAATCTTAAAAGACCTAGAACAGAAGTATCTACAATCATACTTTTAAATATACGGTCTCTTTTCACTAAATCACATCTCAATTATAGTTACCTTAAAAATAGCTCGGGAAATCCTAAAAACACAGAGGAGGTTGTGGCTCTCTGTACTTATTTCCATCAAAACCTCACCACGGATGGTTTTTGGTTGAAATCATCTGTAATGAGAGGAACATCACAAAAGATTTTAGCCAACAACCGTCTGTGATGAGCATGACTTTTATCACTAATTTTCTTTTTCTAAAAAAACCGTCTGTGATAACCCACAGAATGTTTTTGAAAACCGTCAATGACGAGAAGTCTAATATGAGTCTTTTTGTAGTAATGGTTGGCAACAGTGCCGACGTCTCCAATTCATAATGACTACAAAGGTGGTAGTTTTATTATATTTTTATTGAATATATTATTTCAAAAAATATTATTAAAAAAATCAACGAATCAATAGGCAGGCTGGCAAGCCGGCCAATAGTACGTCAAAGACAAATGGTAATGATCAGAATCCATGATCGACTACTCCATAGAAAAAGCTAGCTAGTACGAGTGGAGTACTATAATTTAAGCAGAAATGGATCTCGGCGACGACGTGTACGTGTCACAGCGGATATGTATGGAGCTAATTAATCAAGCGGCTGGTCAAGTCTCCAGTCAAAAAGCCAGTCGTTGCCCAGATGCACGCACCTGTTATTTTATCCGCAGTGGGAAAGCAAGACTGTAGCAAGCTGTCATGACTGGGGGACCCAGCTGCCAGTGGTAGAGCAAGAGGCTTAAAAGGGGGGCATCAGGGGAGAGAGAGGGCAGAAAGGAATTGAATCAGAGTTTGTCTTCCCCTTCCTGTTTTTCTTCTTCTCCATGTCTAGTCTCACGTCTCGGCAAATTCAGCCGACGGCCATGGGATCTACTCCTTTATCAGGTGCTACGTCTCACGTCACGGCAATCTCTTCTCGTCGGCGGCCACGGGACATGACACAAGCATGAAACGTGTGGTTTTCGTTTTTCATTAGAAAGAGACTGAACTGTGTGTTGTGGAAATCTTTTTTAAATAAACCCATTTTTAAACCATTTTATAAGAATAACACTACGTTATTTTTTCATTAAAATATACCCTTTGGTGGCACAATTGGTCCCACTTGTGCTCTGGTAATACGACTAGGGCCTTCCATGCATAACTGCAGTGTGACGATGGCCGGTCACGCTGTTAGATGCGACAAGTTTCAGTCGCGTATCGCGCCACTAGTACGCGACTAACCTGTTGCATAATAATAGTTTCAGAGAGCCTGACTGATCAATTTTTAAAATAATATATTTATAATTAATGTTTACCTAGACAAATGCTCGGATAAAAAAATTATAGAAACAGCCTTATGTTGTTTAAAATGGTTATATAGTTATGTTGCTGTTTGAACCATCGATGATCCGATTTGGACTCCAATGTAGTAATATTATGAGTCAGTAGTTTTGAAATAATAGCTAACTATTAGATAGAGAATTTGATGAGTTTGTCGTATACACGCAAGAAAGTTGAGCGATGATTTTTATTTGAATAAACTATTTTGAGCTTAACAAAACACTTGATAATTAAGGCACGAATTAAATAATGCGTAGGGTTTTGTTAAGTGTATATGTTTTCGTAGGTGTATGAACCATCAACTTGAACTATAGCTATGATATATGTATGTCTTTTAAAATTGAAAATACTGGAAGATGGAAAAAGAAGTTAGGATTGCAATCATATATCATATGCATCAAGATATATCGATGCCTTTCCTTTGGAGAGCCTATTGGTGTAGGTCTCGGTTTTTTTTCAATTATTCTCGTAACAGATAACCCAATACTCATCTTCAAGGTTCAGTTTGGGCTTGTCCTAGTACAAAATAACCTCTCCTTCAATAGCAGCATCGGGGATCATCGGCGTTGTTGTTCCTTGGCTATAAGCTTACTATGGGTGTTCCACTACCACAATGTTTTCTTATGGACCATTAGTGCATTTCCTTTGTTTTCTTTGCTCTTGTTGAATAAGGTTGCCAATAGGTGAAGTTCTCGGGCGCAACTGCGTAGTTCAATTTGTTTTTTGTTGGATGAATATCCTGTCGTACTTCTCTAGCACATGGATCTTGGAAGAAGTAGCATTACCTCAACGTGTACCATTATGCACAGATAAAGTTAGCGATACGTAAAATTGAAGGTGCAATGTGAAATATCAGTACACCACATACACTTACACAGTAATCCCCGTACATGTAGGACGCCCAAGTAGCAATGTCTGCATGTATGAATTGAATGGTTCATGTTGGATTATAGTAGTCGCATTGCGAGGGTGGAAATTAACCTTGGTGGAACAAGTGCCTCCTTGCAAGAAGAATTAGGGTAGGTTCCCACATTATTGGCAGCCCACTTCCTTTTAAGAAGCATCTCCGCATAATCCAACATCTCCAACCCCATCGAAGTGACCACCTCTACCTCTCGTCTCTCTCCCCTCTCTGTTTTTTCAAAATTAGCTCAAGTAGAGTGTTGGATGTGATGGTTGAATGCACCAAATTTTTATTGGTGGTTAGTCTATAATGTCGTAGGAGTAAATTTTTACAAATAAAAGTGCACTTACATCCGCAAGAAGGAATCTTTGGGCACAGTCGCAAGATGGAAACTTTGGGCATAGTCTATGATTTAAATAGCCTGTTATTGCTCCATGTTTGCTCCGCTATAGCTTTCTCAGATATAAAACACTGTGCGATTGAATAAAATTTGTCGAATATCTAAATATAGTGTATGATCATGCGCCGACAACATGAAGGATATACCATGTATGCTCCAACAAGCATCTAGAAATTGCGGATATCACGGACCCAATTCTACAGGATAAGATATACGCAGAAGGGTTATCTCCATACTAGAAAGGACTCGATCACTTTCCCGATTCGAGGAAACTGACTCAAGTACACCTGATATCTAGGGAAGTTTGGATATGCTGCGAAGATCAACACGACGATGGACTCCTCATCAGTTATGACCTGTTATTCCAAGCCGACTACGACTTAACTTGAGGCAGGGCTACTGCAACTATATAAGGCCGAGGGTAGTTATTCATTGGGAGAGGAGACATTGAGAGTTAGACAGACAAAGAAGAAGAAGACTTCTAGAGCCTTCACCAGACGTAGAGCACCTAGGAGCCGACAGATTGCACTTCATCAACCTCTAGTCGTAGTTTAGCCATCACCTAGATCCAATCTTCATTGTAATTAGGGCTAGATACATTGCTCTGTACTCCATATATCGATTTTATACATCATCCGCATAGGATGTAGGGTGTTACCCCATGTGAGGCCCTAAACCTATATACATCATGTGCCATCGTCTTTGTGTTTGACTTTGCTAACCCAAAGGTACCCGTGACTATAAGTTTATTGTCAATATCTAACCTTTGAAACTGGCACGCCAGGTAGGGGCCTTTAGCTATTTTTGCAAATCAAGCATGTCTTCGGTGTGTGCTCACATCGGAGTCTCCGACGTCAACTTTCGCTCGATCACCATCATCGACCAGTCACCGACGGTTGGATGTGAGATCGTCGTCAGAACCATGCTCTATCGATGGGGGCCAGGCTGAGACCAAATGCACATAAGCTTTATCGAGTCCCGCTCTTGGGATCCACATCTAGAGGTGTGTTTTATAGACTTTGACCCTATGGAGTCCAGCATACTCATGTACGTTGAGATGGAGAGTGATAGCAAAACCGGCAGCCATAACAACAGCCGGCCGGATTGATGCATGTTCATGGCCAGAGCCAGCAATGGTTCTACTACCGACGATTCTCAAGAAAGGAATCTAGGGGTAGACGCCACAGATGGTTAGGGACACCAGGTCCTCCTGTACATGCCTTAAGATCCTGCAGTGGTGATATTTGTAGCTTGGGTGGCTGTAAATGCTTTTGCTCGCAATACTACAGACCATCGGCGAGCTCATGGCCAAGCTATTGAAGCAACTTGTTCTTGATTATCCAACGACACCCCAACCACAGGCGTAGGATCTTCAGGGACAACAAATTCCTCAAAAGATCGATCATAATGGTGGGCCCGGCCGTGTCCCAAGAGTAGCGTCCCACCAGAGCCATAACAATGACATCTTCAGCACCCTTGATGCAAATATTCAATGCGCTCACATGCTGCTAAAATCCCTTCGCCACTGGATCCAGGCAACCCGATGACCACTATTCGATCAGATGAAAATGCTACTCATTGCAGTGCAAGCTCAGATAGCTCGAGCAGCCAACTCGAGGTTCGGATGCCCTAGCTAGCAGGGTGCAGAAGCCATCTATCGGGATCATCCCACGATTGTCATCAAGCAGTAAGATCAGTGGTGGCTACCTCTAGCCATCGTGCCTCCAGGACAACTCATTCCAACCCCCATCAAAGATGCCCCAAAGATATTCGAGATCGTATTCCTCAAGATCAATGGGATTTGCATGATGTCCTTCATGATCGAAGGGAAGAACATGACCAGGAAGACCGCGAGCAACTGGAGGACAAGTCCCCATCTTCGAGGGGCCAATCTCCAACATATCAGGCCTGATGGGGTGACTCTCTGCCTTCGAGGGGCCGCTCACCAGCATAGCATAGGTTCCTGTCGACGTTTGTTGTCGGCAATAATGATTATGGGGCTAGGCGTTGGATCCAAACTCGATGGTAACACAAGACACAGGTTTATACAGGTTTAGGCCTTCACGGAGGAGGTAATACCCTAGTCCTATGTTCTGGGATTATAGGGATCTTGATCTTGATGAGGATCACGATCTCGATCTTGATGTGGTGCGTGTTGATCTAGGGTTCGGTGTTGTCTCCTAACTAGGGTCCCCCGCCCCCTTTATATAGTGGAGTGGCAGGGTTTACAAGGAGGAGTCCTAGTCGGTTACAAGGGGGAGATTCTATCTCTAGCCTTTCTTGCCGAATATGATAGCATCCGAGAGTACAATCATGTCTTTCCTATTCAAGGTCGGTTACTATCTTCAGGTCTTCCTTGTTGGGTACGGCGGTGGTAGTCCGGGTGTGCCCGTCTCTGTGTAGCCGGCTCAACCCATCCTCTCTTGGGTGGTCCTCGCGGCCTGCCATGTAGATACCCGGGGTCCATGTATTCCACAGTAGCCTCCGAGTGCTTTGCGATCGAGTTGCCGCCTTTCTGGGTCGCCTCCCAATCGAGTCGTGCTTCACGCCGAGTGCTTCTAGTTCTTGACGCAACTTCCCGACTGGTTTCCTTTTCATGCCGAGTGCTCTGTTGCGGGCAAGGAGATTGTGAAGAACTCAGTAGAGCTCCACGCGTTGGGAATTTCGAGTGGTACCCAGTATAATCATTGGGATACATGCAGTCGGCCCGTCCTGGGGGTGTACTGTTATTTAAATGGTCCTTGGCTGAGTGGTACCTACACCCGACTATCGCGGTGTACAGCTGGCGGCCCATCATGGGGTGTACCCTCGAAATCTTTATTCAGAATCAACTCATGATATCCGATTCCGACTTGTGCGGTAACCGGCAGTCAACCCAACATGGGGCATACTACAAGAAGACATTTTAATTTGGTTTGTTGGTTGGTACCCAAATCCTGCTTGACACGGTGATTGGCAGTCGGCCCATCATGGGGCGTACCATATCCCAAACTAGATTTGGCCGAGTGATACCTGTGCCCGACTATCACGGTGCACAGCTAGCGGCCCATCATAGGGCGTACCCTAGGTTAGGCCCAAACCATTTTCATGGAAGTTAAAATGCTTTTCCCGCCGAAGAGCGAAAACCTAGTGCCACTTCCTTTAAATACGAGACTTAATGCAAGCAAAGGGTTTTACCCTCCACTACACACACTTGCCTCTTCGTCTTCTAAATTTCGCAGCATGTTCCGCCGCTAGGGTTAGCCACCGCTGCGCTCCAGATGTCGTGCCGCCGTCGGTCCCTTTGCCGCAACGCACCACAGATCTAAGTTTTCTTCTGCCGCCTCCATCTGCGCCGAAGATGTCTTCTTCCCCCTCCAAGGACGCCTCTATGCTATCCTCATCCAAGGATTAGGCTACCTCGGTGACGACAGAGGAGCGCCTAGAAGAGATGGTTGCCGCCGGAGTTCTCCCAGCGCTGGAGTTGATTTGTGGGCACCTGACGGCGGGTGAGTCCTCTCCCACTCCTCAGTCTAAGGAGATCGTGGTTTTTGAGTCCTTCTTCCAGCGCGTGTTTGGTCTTCCTGCCTGCGCTTTCCTTCGCAGTTTTCTCAATTTTTATAAGATTGAGTTTATTCATTTGAACCCTAATTCCATCTTGTAAATTTCCATTTTTGTCCATCTCTGCGAGGCATTCATCGGCATTCACCCCCACTTCAATCTCTTTCGCCACCTTTTTCTTCTCAAACCCTATCCGAGCAAGAGTGCCTCCAAGGGTTGGCACTAGGAATGGTTTTATTTCAACAATATCGATCCTTTTCTTCCTTCTTTTGTCAGACATAAGCCCAAATTTTCTTCTTCTTGGGTCTTGGTTCCCTCTGATAGTGAAATGGAGCAAATCAAGGAGCTCCTAGGAATAATCAATAAGCTAAAGGAGGACGGCTTGACCAGAGTCGGTATTGCTATTAGCTTTGCCACCCGTCGAGTGCAGCCCCTTAAGGAGCGAGTCCACTTGGGGTTCGAGTACAGAGGGGAATCCGACCCCACTCCAAAAGTACCCGAGCCAATCCCGGATGAAGTATTGTTCAATTGGCTAAGCGACTTCTTTGCCTAGGCACCCAAATCCACAACGAGGGGTGCTCGAAGCCCTTCAATGTTAGGCGTCTCCCTCCTCAGGTAAATATCTTTTGCCCACCAGTACTTGATCTTTGATCTCTGAGTGACTGTTAACTGACTCCGTACTTGTCGCCGTTTACAGGAGCGATGCACTTTCTTCTCTAACGCTCCGCTCCCCGACATCCCTTGGCACGAGGGTACTGGGCAGAAGTGACTGGTCAGCCCCTCGGCTGAGGAGCCAAGTGCGAAGAAGGGGAAGAAGCCAGCGGCTAAGGGGCCTCGAAGTCCTCAACGCCCGACTGGGGGCCCGACATTCCAGGAGCCCGAGGCTCAGCCTACAAAACGGCCAGCGCCATCGCCTCCAAGGTCTAGTGTGCTGCCGGGTTCCTCCACAAGTGGTTCAACAACTCGAAAAGGGCTCAGAATAAAAATAAAGAAGTCCAACAGGTTAGATTTCCCATTGACTCTTACTCTTGTTTTGTAGGATCATGTCCTAATCACTCCCTTTAACAGGAAGCTATCTGATGATATCCCTGTGGACGCGCCGACTGAGACACCACAGGAAACCAACCCTGAGGACATTCTTGATCAGGCCAAGGAGACCTCGCTGACTACTGCTGCACCCGGGGATGCCGAAGCAGTCCTCGAATCAAAGCTGTCTTCATCGCCGCCTCGCACTCAACCTGAGCCGACCGCAAGTCCGATGGCCCAGGAGCCCGCCACCTGCTCTTCCCCTCCTGGAGGAAATTCCTTGAGAGCCGCAATCGCCCCCACGCCCCAAATCTCTGCTTCGATCCGCGTGGCATAATGAGAGAAGTGAGTGGGAGGCTGTTGACGATGAGGCGGAGAAGGAGAGGAGAGAGCTTTATGAGCACACTGTTGAATGTGCCCGACTGGTTCGGGTAAGTTATTGGTTCCTTTCTTCTTTTGTCAGCACCAAGTGGCATATCTTCATTATTCTTTTTTGTCATCTTCAAAGTCTCGGGGACCGCTCTGAAAAGAAGTCAGAATTTTTCTAGAGGATGCTCCCGGAGATCAAGAAGCGCCAGGAGTATGAGGCCAACCTAGAGCGGGTCAAGATCGAGGGCAAGGCCGAGCTGTGAGAGCTTCAGGCCCATGTAAAGACTTTGTGAGAGGAGAAATTGGATCTATCCGGTTCCCTCTGATGTGAGTGTTTCTTCAATCATCTTGTTGCTATATTTGATTGTTTGTCCTTTAACCCTTTTCCTCGCTTCAGCTCGAGACTCCACCATCGCGAGGCTTCAGGAGCAGCTCAAGACGTTGGAGAGCTCAGAATTTCAGGCCCGAGCCAACTCGGATAGGTTGGAACGAGAGCTAGAAGGTATGTTCCCAACTCAGTTCTCCTTTGTCTTCATCATACTTGTAGTGCTCTTGGTGATGATCTGCCTTTCTTGCAAAGTACAAGAAAAAGACGCAATCGCAGTTTGGCATTCTTGATGAGAAGGTCAAAACTGCAAAAGCGTCATATACTGAGCTCCACGAAGCCTCTGAGCCAGTGCTGAAGTTCCTGCACCCCAGAGGGGCAGAGCCGAGCGACGAAGGTCAAGTCATCTTGGAACTGAAGGAGGCGCCCGAGGGGCTTAAGACCCATTTAAAGGAAACAGCGACTACCAATACTAGCCAAGCTCTAGCGATCGTGAAGTTGCTCTATCCCCGAGTGGATCTTGAAGCCGTCAAGTAGGGCTTCGCCTGCACTGTGGATGATGATCAAGCCGCCGCCCTTCTCGAAGAGGTCAAGGACACTTCTGTTGCCTTGATGGAGAATTTGGACTTCGGTCTTTTGTAAATATGTACATGTAGAACTTAGGTAATGTACAACATTTTGCTCGAACACATTGTTTGACTGCTTTGTATGTAATTTTAATGCTCTTTACTCCTTTTTCCTTATTGATTTTAAATTCATCCGAGTGGTTTAACTCCTTTTGTTATGCACTCTGCCCGACTAGTCTAGCCCCTGAGCGCTGGGACTCGGCTCATGGCTCTTTGTCCCGGGCACTTTTCTGATTGACTAGAATTCACCGTTCATGGGGTCAGAGCTTCACTACTCGAAATTAACGCACTCGGAATCATTTGCAACCGTTAAGTAAAGAAGCAAATACGTCTTAGAAAAATATGTGCGTGCAAGCGCACACTATTAAGTGCAGCCCCCGACTTACTGCTTAGTTAGATAACAACTAAGTAGCAAGTCAAGAAAAAACTTTATTCATAATGACATAATTGAGTACAAGATTTAAGTGTAGAAGCGACGTAGCTGCTCTATGTTCCACATGTTGTCGACGATCACACCGTCCTCGCGCTTGAGTCTGTAAGCCCTTGGGTGTGTCACTTCATCGACAATGTAAGGGCCTTCCCAGCTTGGGGAGATCTTATGCTTGCTTTTCTGATTCTTTTTTAGAACCAGATCTCCTTTAGAGAAAGCGCGGCCTTGAACATTGCGATCGTGATAGCGACGTAAGCCCTGAAGGTACTTAACCGACTGGATTGCTGTGATGTCCTTGGCCTCTTCCAGTCAGTTTTCTTCCAACTCGGCTTCTTTGTATTTCCGAACCTGTGAGGATCTGAATTTCAACTCAGTAGGTAAGACCGCCTATGAATTTGGTGGTATCCACTTCGCAAGTCAACTTTAGAAAAAACCTTAGAACCACTTAACTCATCAAGCATGTTGTCCAACCTAGGAATAGGATAACGATACCTTATGGTGATATTATTAATGGCTCTACAATCCGCACATATTCGCCAACTACCGTCTTTCTTAGGAACCAAAAGAACAGAACAGCACAAGGACAAAGGCTTTCTCGCATGTACCCGTGGTCTAAAAGCTCTTGGACTTATCATTGAATTTCCTTAGTCTCCTCCCGATTGGTCCTATATGCAGCACGTTTTGGCAAAGTCGCTCTCGGGATCAGATCAATTTGATGCTCAATTCCTCAAATAGGTGGCAACCCCAGGGGTATCTCAATCGGAAACACATCGTCACACTCCTGCAAAAGGTTAGTGATAGCAGGTGGCAAAGAGATAGGCTTATCTTCAAATGAAAACAAAGTATCTTTACAAATCAAAGCATAGTAAGACACATCATTATTAATTTCAGCAAGATCAGATTTTGTGGCAAGCAAAACACCACCCTTCAACTTAATTCCCTCTGACCTAGAACTTGACACTCCCTTATCTTTTCTAGGTGGAAAAATCGTTTTAGCTACTTGCAGATTTTTAGATTCTAACACACTTTGTTTCTTCTCATTTTCAGCTCTTTCTTTATCACATTGCAAAATTTCAGCAGGTGTTATAGGAAGTAAGGTGATCTTTTTTCCTTTGTGCATGAATGTGTATTTATTAGTTCGACCATGATGAGTGGCATCTGTATCAAATTCCCATGGTCGACCTAACAAAAGTGAGCAGGCTTGCATAGGTACAACATCAAATTCTGTACAATCATTGTATGTACCAATGGAAAAATTAACCATTGCAGTTTGTGTTACCTTCACCTTACCACTGTCATTGAACCATTGAATGTGATATGGGTGTTGACGTAGTCGTGTGGCCAAGCCAAGCTTCTTGAACAAATCTGAACTTACTAAGTTGTTGCAACTTCCGCTATCGATAATTACACAGACACGACGATTGTTGACAATAAAGAAAAGTTGGAACAAGTTATGGCATTGGATCTTATCAGCTGGCTCCATTTGAGTGCTCAACACTTACTACACAATTATGCTCCTGTAGTTCTCCGTATCATCCTTGCTGAAAGTCTCCTCATTATCTATGTCCGTTTCATTCTCTACATTATCACCTACGAGGTTAGCTGCAAGAGAAAATTCATCTTCTACATCAGACGTACTAATGTACCCACTGTCATCTATCGCAATGTAAGCTCGTTGATTTGGATAGTCCTTCATAACATGTCCTATTCCCTTACAATGGTGACACACTATACCTATCGTACGTCCAGTGGAGGCAACAGAGGATGATGTCTTTGCGAGTGCCTACACATTAGAAGATTTACTCACCTTAGTTGCATATGACAAAGGTGACGGTGCTACTGAACGCGCCCTACTCATCAAGGGGGTAGCAGATCAAAAAGCGGGAGGTGGTGTTGATTTGGTTGGCGTCTGTGTCTATCTTGGTGTGAAGTTGCCACCAAAGTTGCTCCTTACTCGTTGTTGTTATCCCTGCAATTCTTTTTCTACCAAAACAGCAAGCTGGATCAATCTATTGATAGAGTTATAGTCTTTGTAATCAATGATATCCTGGATTTCATGCCTTAACCCTCCATAGAAATGAGCTATTTTATCCTCATCCTCCTCTAACACGTAATGTAACATGTCTATTTGAAGCTCTTGGTAGTACTCCTCTACCGACTTGCTACCTTGGTCTAGGCGCTACAATTTTTTACGCAAGTCACGTTTAAATGAAGGAAGAACAAATCTAGCTCACATGTGCCATTTCAACATATCCTAAGTATCAGGTTGTATGTTAGTTTTTACTAGTTCATTCCACCAAATTATTGCAAAATCTTTGAATTCACTGGTTGCTTGTCTCACTCTATGAATTTTAGGAATTAGATGGGAGTTAAATTTCTGTTCAACAGTCATTTCCCAATCTAGGTATGTTTCAGCATCATATGAACCAGAAAAGGATGGTATGGTAAACTTAACCTTGGCAAAATGATCATCATTGCGGTTGTTAAGGTTAACATTATTTTCATGAATACCTCCCATACCTTGTCAATTGTGGTGTTGATGTTCCCGCAGTCGTATGTCTTGGCCAACACAATGCATAGCGGCATCATTGCAAGGTGCTCCATTTTGTCCGTTGCCTGCATCATACTCTTCAATTACATCATTCACTTCTTTGTCTCTTGGTCCATTAGGAGGAAGCTGGTTCTCCATAATCTCAACTCTGCCGACAAGGTCTGAGATACATCGATCTAGTCTCTCAAAGTTCTCCTGATTGTCTTGTTAGACCTTCGCAACATCATCCTTAATCTCTTGGATGTTCTTGGCCGCATCTCGGTTTGCTTTGGCAAGGGCTTCCTTGAGCTTCTTGTCCCTCTTCGAGAGATCCTCCCTAAGATCTTCAAAGAGTTTATAGAAATCATCGTCATCTCCCATAGCTCTAGCTCTTGTATTGGGTCCTGTCATTGTTAATAATAAAAACAGAAGATAACACAAAAGTATTACCCCCTATTAACTATTAGGTTCTGATAGGTGGATCGACACTCTCTCAGGCATCTTACTACGCTCTTGCAAGATTCTTACCAAAGTTGTAGGAAGTACAACCGGTGGCTAGTTCGTGATACCAAACGAGTGTGAGTGGAGCGATTGCAAGGTTGAACCTGTACTAATCAGAAGTATGTCGAGCTTAGTAGGCAAATATAGTAGCATAGGTTAGCAATAATCGAAATTAGATAGCAAAGATGAATAATTGTCCAATATACTTGCCACAGTTGCTGGCCTAAGCATGCTCCTAGAACTAGTTCAACCTAACAAGGAATATATCAAAAGCACATAGGACACAAAGGATGCAAGCAATTCTGATTTTTTGCTTCTCTTTCTCTCTTTTTTTTGTTTCTTTTCTTCTCTTCTATTTTTTTCAATGTGGCTCTTCTCTTTTTTTGCACTTGCCTTTTGTTTTCCTTTCTTTTAACTCAAAGATAAAACAAAAATCTCATGTTTTAGAATGAGGGAGACAGTTAAACGGATGATCGAAAAATCAGCAAAAATAGTATAGGAAACTTCTAGGGTCTAGAACTCGGTCTTAGAGGCCAATTTTGAGGGTCAAAAATTGCACCAGTTTAAAGACCTATGGATTTTTCAGATGCGCATCATCTCCCTCTTCGAAACAAAAAAAAGTACGCCCCAATCGGAGTTCGTATGCAAAAGTTATGCTAGTTTTACTGAACACTGCACAATATGGAATTGCCTGCGACTTCATTTGTTTCTTCCTGTTAGGGCTAAAATAGAATTAGGTTTGCGGGTGAAAAGGGTTGCCAGCGATGCAGGGCAATTGACACAAGGTGATTCGTGACCAATCTAGGGCTTGCGGGACGGAATATATAATGCAGAGCGGCGGCAAGGACCAACTAAGTAGAACTTAGTTCGGTTCTAGGGTTGGCGAGGATGGGATGAATAATGGTGCAAAATAAGAACTAGGGCAACAGAAAAGAACAACTAGAAACTAGCATCACGACCTCAAACCAGCAACAAGATGTCGACGATGAACACAAATTCAACAAAGCGAAACTGAAACGAAAATTGCAAGGGCACAAGGGGTTGTAGGACAGGGGAATCGATGATGAATTTTTTGTAGGGCAATTTTTCTGGACCCTAGGATAATAGCAAAACAAAATGGGGATATAGGAAATACCTATTGGGCAATCGAGGCTCTGATACCACTTGACGCAACACAGGGCTCGATCTTTCGATAGGTATACGGTAATTCAATTGGTGGAGGACTCGACGTAAACGATCCGGACTTTCGATTAGATCTGATCAAAACCTGCAATCACAACACCATGGCTCCATTGGTTATCAACCGTGCCAAGACGTGGTTGACCTCACCTAGAAGGTAACTTCCTGCAAGCAAATCGAGAACACGAGCAAGAACGAAAAAGAAGCAATCTCAATTGCGAATTGTATTAAGCACACGAAGTTGGGATTCCACAAATTGAAGAACGGTGAAACTGCAATGGTAGAATAATCTAAGCAAAACCCCAAAGTATCACAATGACGGCTACGAGGTTTTAATACATGAGAGGGCGGTGGTTACGGTTTGGGGCACAGCCCTACTCCAGATACACGGCCCAAGGCCCAAAACAAAGGCGATGTAGCGGTCCGCAGAATCAGGTCACAACTTGTTTTGATGATTATGATTGACTTGGAACTAATTTGGATGTGGCACTGGATCCGTTGGAAAGATCTCATCGAGGACTTCTCCGTAATGTACTTGAACGTCCCAAACAGACTCTGTTTGTATCTGTTATTCCCGTTTGAAGTTGGACTACTTCGCTGTAGCCGAACTGGACTCCGTCTCATGTACGCCTTGGACCATGGCTCGATTTGATGAAGAGTGACATCCTCGCTGGTCCAAACCATGGTTGCTGAGCACAATAACAATACCATTTGGTAGTAACTTGTCCTTTACAGTATTTGCATGGAAATTTAAGAACGAACTCACCTATTAATTTAGTTGACGGGCTCGTGCTCTTGTAATTGGTCCTTGCACAAGCGGTGTGGAAGAGGAGGCTGACGCATCCATTGAAGGAGTAATGTCCTTATCAATTGAAGGAGTAGTGTTAGGATTAATGTCCTTATCAATTGAAGGAGTAGTGCTAGGATTAATGTCCTCATCAATGGGAAAGTATATGTGTGACTCATACGCATGCTAGGGAGGCTCTTATAGCGAAGAAGCTTGCGAAGTTAAGCTTGACCCTAGTGTGAATGCTTCGAGAGTTTTGCGGCTTAGCATAGGGAAACGGATGACCATGGCAGAGGGCAAGGTATGGCTGTTGTCTAATCATAGTAATTGGCGCCAGAGAAGCTCAGGCTTGGCTGGTTATGTTCTTGGAGAGATGACCCCATGCATTGCAAGGTAGAGGAAAGGCTGGTGCAGCCTAATTTGCGGATGAGGCAGTCGCATGGCATGGCTTGGATCAACGTTGCTGGAGGGCATTAGGTGGCATGCGATCGCAGAGGGTGACGCAGCTACAGGGAGCTTTGAATTTGGCTTTGGGGCTTTGGAGGCCAAAGGAGGAAGAAGATTGGCTCTTCGGCTGACAAATGGGCCCATACAGTGCATCATCCCCACATGGCAGTGAAAGGAGAAAATAGACTCAACAATTCTTGTTGCGGCTAATCATTGAATCAGTTACCTATCATGTCAACAATTATTTGATAATTTTTCTGAGAGATATTTAAATAATGTTCTTCATATTATAGAAATTTCAGATTAAAATAGTCTATATAGAATTTATAAAAATTCTAACAATGTACTGAGCACATATTTTAGTTCTTTATTTTTGAGTTTTTTCAGAGACTATACCTCATCAACATTTTCTAAAACTTTTTTAAGAGTTTATTTCAGCTACAAGTTTCTTCATAAAAATTTTAACTCTAAATATTTTGTATTTAATTTAATAAAATTCGACATTACGATTCTTGGATTTTTAGCCTTTTTGTAATTGAATTTTTAAATATAATAAACTTTGTTATTAATTTCTAATATTTTCACTGTTCATATATTATCCATCTAGAGTATTAAATAAAATTTTCAAGTCAAAATAACGTAACATTATGTTTATTAAATTCGAAACTCTCACTATTGTTAGTCAAGGTTCATTTAATTCCTTCATTTCATACTTAATTGCTTTGATATGACTTTTTAAATTTATAATTGAATCAATGGAGGCTTCCTAAGTTTGGATAAAATTTTTATTTATTTTATTAGTATAGTCATTTATTTTTTCTTTTCCCTTATTACTTAAGGTTATAAAAAGGATTTCTTCATTGAAGCGAAAAGCAAGTGAATCCAGGATAAGTCAATAAAAACAAGAAAAATTTAGAAAAAGCATTAGTTTGAATTTTGAGGTGAATTTTTATTTTTAACTATATTTTTTTAGTTTGGAGTTTGATATTGTGGCTTATCCTTTTATTAAGGTTTGATTTCAAGATATTAAGATGAAAGATATTATTTTAAACCATATTCTTATTTTCAATTCAAAGTTTTTATTGATTTCAAGATATTATTTCATTTTCAAATTTTAATTTTATATTTTCCTTATTTTGAAATTTTTAGGATGTTACAAGTACACATTAAATAACATGCATAATTTAAATCAACATAGCAATTTTTGTAAAACTATATTCAACATGATCAAAGCACAACTTGCCATGCAAAAGCTCTAGTTCCAGTTTTGGACCTTGCTCTTGGTTCAAAAATTCACCATCAAACGCTCTAAGCACTTCGACGTCTACACGTAATGAGAGAAAATACCAAAACATAGAGCAAACAAATTCTAATAATAAAAAATTACCATTAAATATATCACAATTTTACAAATTTTTAAAAATTTAAATCACCTCAATCGAAGCTTGTATGAGGAAGAACATGTTCTTGAAAGAGTTGAATACATAAGAAAATCAGAAAATATTAAATAATTAATTTCTTCAATTAAATCTGTACTAAAAATTGCATTATGACATCATGCTGACGTCACCATCTGCCAACCAATCATAGGCAGACACATCACCCTGGTTTATGGGCGCGGTCTACCTGATCGGTCAGCCTAGCGTGGACATGGTACAAGACGCTTCGCACGGCATTCTCTTCATGCAGCGGCATGTGATTGGATGTGGCACTGCCCACGCAAAGGCTGATGCATGGTGAAATCTCGACTATCCACACGCAAGATCCGACGGTCAGGATGAACTGCTAGACGGTGTGGGACATAGACATCCGGCAGTCCTAGGTGGCAGCTACATGGTGCAATCACGGTTGTTCTCAGTGGATTGGACTTTCATGGTGCTTCAAAGCACGGCGATAATGAAACGGCGGCGCAACTCACTAAACTCGAAGATGACATCCACACGACAACATTTTGGCACTTCCCTAGTGATGTTAACTGGCAAATCTAAGGTAGCTCATTGCAAGGATCTTGTATCTTGTAATACTGTAAACCTTTTTACCAGGGTTTGTGACCATTAGAATTGTTTGTAGTGTTATTTACATTTTTCCCCCTAGCCTTTTTTTTATAGCACCCAATTGTTGGAGTATAAAAGGAAGAGAGGATTTAATTGAAAACCCTAGAAAATTAAAGAGAGAGAGAGTGGGTGAGCCAGGAGGGCTCTCCCAGCCGCCGCCCCTAGATCCACCTTGCGCGTGCCTCGCGCCGGCCACCTCCGGCCGTGTCGCACTTTGGCCGGCCCGCCCGTGCCAGGCGCCGCCTCGGCCAGCCCCCGCCTGGCTGCCGCCCTGGCAGCGCCCTGCGCCTCCGGCTCCCGGCCTCGGCCGCCGTGCTCACGCCCCCCGCGAGGTCCTCTGGCGCCTCCACAGCTCCTCTGGCGCCCCTCTCCCCAGCTACCTCCTGCGCCCAGCTAGCCGTGGCCTTCCTCCTCCCAGGCGTCGCCCGGCTCCTCCCACCATTCGAGCTTTGGCATGGTTGTTGCTGACAGCATTGCACTCGGTGGGCTCTTCCAGCCGGCGCCTCCTCCACCCCTTCCTCCATGGATCCATGAGCAAGATTTGAGGTATAATTTTGGGGGGAATTAGTTGCTTGTAGGGTGTTTGTGTAAATGCCTAGCTAGGTTTCCTGAGGATGAAATGATAGTGCAGGTGTGTGGTTTCTTAATAGGATCAGTTGCGGTATTAGTGTCATGTTAAGATTCTAAATCTAGACCAGTTAGGGAACTATTATTAGCTCATAGTAGAGGCGAATTGATACTTGTTAGCGTGCTGTCTATTTTGATGAGGAAATAGTTGTATCAAGGGCTCTCCCGGGAGCTTCTTGTGATTTGAGGTTGATGTCGGAAGTAGCGGGTTATCGTGTCCTGTGTGTGCCCGTGATATTTGGGGTTGTTTGGATTTAATGCTTGCTTTGATAAGTACGTTGTGATACTAAGTATATCTCTAGATGGGGATGTTTTGGGTCTTCTGCAGTGGTTATTATGTGATTTGTCGGAGAAAGAGATTCAAATTGTTGCCAAAACTATAAGCAATGCTAATATTTTTGTCCGCATGGGTAGTGCATTGGATTGTTTCAATGTCGCCTCTTTTCAGTAGTGCAAGGATAGCTAAGTGGAGAAAGATTAAGGTTATAAACTCATTGGTAATAACTTGATTGAAATGAGGCAACTTCGATTGCGTTTTGCAATGTAACTGTGATCTTAAATTCCAAGCATGCATGATATCCAGAGAGATTTGAATGGATACTTGTGTTCTGCAATAATATGTGGTAAGGATTTCGAGGTTCTGATGAAAAGATATTAATGTTATGGTGTTTGATTCAAGTTATATATATGTGTGTGTTGATTCTTTTGTGAGTGAGACTCACAGAAAAGAGCATGCTATTAGAAATTTCTTATTAAAGCATAGGATAAAAATAGAGTTGTCTGCAGCAACTTGCTATTACCATTTGACTTGCTGCTGTAAAAAAATTCAATGCTTGATTTGGGAAATTTTAATACTCAATTCATGAAAGTGCGACTACCAACCTTTTAGTTGCATTTAGTCAAAAACACATTTAAAGTCTAGCATCTGGCAATTGCAGAGATGACTGGAAAAAAATGTTGGTGTCAGCGTACTTCGCGCTGGGGTACCCTCTCCGCCGCACAAAAGATGTCCACATGGCGGCCTGGCGACCGGGAGGGCGAGCACGGCCCGCCGGCCAGGTGCCGGCCCACGTGGCGCCCGGCGGCGGTGGGCGAAACGCGCCGCCGCCCGGCGCCAGACCACGTGGCGGCTTTGGCGGCGAAGCGCGGAAGCACGGCCCGCCGGCAGTGCTTGCCGCCACGTGGCGCCCGGCGGCGAGTGGCGAACACGCCTGCTCGCCCGGCGCCCGACCACGTGGCGGCTTTGGCGGCCGGGCGGGTGTGCCGCCCGCCCGGCAGTCTTGCCCACGTGGCGCCCGGCAGCGGTGGCGAAAGCACGACCGCTTCGCCAGCGCCCGATCCCGTGGCGGCTTTGGCGGCCGGCGGCGGCACGCCCGCCGGCAGTGCCGCCAACGTGGCGCCCGGCGACGGTGGCGAAGCACGCCCGCTCGCTGGCGCCCGTCCATGTGGTTTCGCCGGCGCCCGATCACGTGGCGGCTTTGGTGATCGGCGGCGGCACGGCCGCCGGCAGTCTTAAACCACGTGGCGCCCGGTGGCGGTGGCGAAGCACGTCTGCTCGCCCGGCGCCCGTCCTCGTGGCGGCCTAGCGACCGGGCGGGCAAGCACGGCCCGCTAGCCAGGTGCCGGTCCATGTGGCGCCCGGCGAGCAGGTGGGCGAGCACGCCCTGCTCGCCCCGCCGTAAGGCAAAAAGGTGGTGCGAGGTAGCTTCACCTCGAAGCCTCCTGCCCCTGTCGTACCGTACCAGGCGGCAGGCCTGCTGTGTCAGTCCTATCAACTGCGAGGGTTTCTGCGACAAGCCCATTCCTCTGACGCCTCTCACCTACCCGTCAAAGAGAGGTCGCGTACCGGGCGGACCAGGCGAGGCCATGCGTCAGCATTTAATAATGCTAGAGGAACGGGACAGCACAGGAAGGGTAATAAATGTATCAGGATCAGCATGATGACCCTCTCTTTACCTACTCCCGTTAGCCTGTCCTATATAAGGGCCTCCGGGTGCATGGGAAAGGGGGTCGAGCATTTGAGTAGTGTTGCATTCGAGCAAGCAAGAGCTCCGCAGCATAGTCTAGGAGAGAACTTGTAACCTGAGAGCCTTGTACTAGCTTTGGACACTCTCTAAACAATCTAGCAGGAAGTAAGGCTATTACCCAAGGCAAAGGGGGCCTGAACTTGGGTAAAATCTCTGTGTGTTCCATAGTTCATAGGCGCCAAAATTTGCCGCGCGGGAGTCTCTAGGGTTTCCCCTCGCTAGGGTTAGCCAGCCGCGAAGACGCCCTCCTATCGAACAAAAACCCGGTCTGTAGATCACGGGCCTGTCAGGCGGAATACGCCGATAGTTGGAAAGGGGATGGGGGATGGCCTCGACCCCGCGTCGCTTCGTCTTCAGTTAAAGGCAAGTGCATCCCCTAGAGCGTTATTAGGGTGTTAAATGCTTTACTTGCGATAAGAGTATGAAAATTCTAATGTTTTGGTTTTGTTTAATAGCATATCTAGAAATGGTTCTTAGTATGATGATGAAAGCGAAAATGGACCATTTTGAGCATGTTGGCATGATGCACTGCATGACAGAGTTGCACACGAGACATTGGAATAAGATTTACCTCTTGTATGGGCTTGAGAATTGTTATATGTACTAGTCGGTTAATCTTTGGTATGTTCAAGAATTTCTCTCTTGTTTCTATGTTATTGCGATATGTTTTTGGGTCATGGTTAAGAGTAAATACTTATGATGCCGTGTATGAAATGTTTATAAGCATCAATTGCATAAGTGCATTCATTACAGAAGAGGCGACCCATGTTGATGTGGGCCTCTGTACTCACACGTAGTGAGTACAAAAGTCCTACCTCGTAGTCCCATCTACGGATGGGAGCGAGTCAGTAAGCGTAGGTCCCGCCACAGGATGGTTGGGAATGAGAGGGTGCACACCGACAGGTGTGCACTCAGCTATATCGGTATAGGCTAAAAAGGTTGCATTTTGAGAATGAACGCATAGAAACATTGCATTGCATTGCATTGTGTGTTGCAATGGATAAGTGTTAATTGATGAGAATGAAAATGACAGGTTGAGGATTGAGTTGTGGACTCATCCTGAAATTATTATTGAGACATGAGTAAGGTCCATTTACATTTCCGAGCTGGATGTGATAAGTGGGATTCGTTACTGTTTCTTTTACTAGATAATTTCAATGAAGTAATGGTTATAGCAAATAATGAAGTAATCGGGTTCTTACGTTTTGAAGTTATAGGAATTCAAACTGCTTTCTTTATTTTCGGTTGTCAAGTAAAGGAACTATTACTTTATGTCTTGGAATCCTTGTAGTCTAGTTGAATTCATTACTTTTTATACTTGATTGCACTTTGCTGAGTCTTGGACTCACGCTTGTTTGTTTATTGTTTTAGGTACCTTGAAGTTTGTCTCATTTGGGATGGGAATCTTGGCACATGCGACTTGATCACTAATTCATTTACTAATTTGTAAAGTTTGGTTGTATCTAATATGGTTGTAATGTGTTGTGCGTAGTTGCTAATTGCCGATTGGTGGTGTGATTGATTATCTAAGGACCTGCTAGAATGTGTCATCCTGGAATGGGTGATTGATTTATATATTATAACTGCAATGTTTCCTGTCTGTTGAGTGGATGTCATATTTTTCTAGAGAGGTCATGCCGAAATTTTGTAAATTTCGGTGACTTAGTTTTAAGCCGGTCTTAGGAGTTTAACGGTTGTTTCCTACCCTTTCGTAGAGGTGCAAGGTTTCTATGTCGTCTTCGGTAATTCCCAGTTCAATTGATTTTATAGATTGGAGAATTATCGTGTGTTGGTAACCCTTTGGACATGTGTGGGTCCGAGGGGTGTCGCTAATGAAGTAGGGTTTTGGTAGCATTCGCGATGCGTTTGGCGCCGGGGTGTTACATATCTAGTCTTTAAGGCGGCGAATATGGCTTGACGATGGCAAAAAGCATTGAAAACCATGGCAGTGCACCGATTTACTACAATGAGCTCTTGCATGATAACAATGGCGATGTGAGCAACGTTTTCGGCACAGGGGTCCTTAGGCTTATAAAGGCCCTCGATGTTGGTGCACGAGATGAAAATTGAGGTGGGTATGGCGGCGACAGTGGAATTCAGTTGGAACACGGCGATGATGACACGACAGAATCTCATCCTCACATGTGGCTCCATAGACGCTCTACATTTAGTGTGAAGCATTACAATCTGAACTGTTCACATAATCCAACAGTAGATACACTATGGTTTCCTATTACATGTGATCAATCTCGACCGCTCGATCGAAAATGAATGGCTTGCAATCCAGGGTTCTAGAATACAAGTCAAACAATAATTTATGACGGCATGGGCTGGGCTACTCATGGCTTCTCCCCAACACTTTAGCATACAGAGTTTACAGGGTTTTTTAATTTAAAAGAATTTCCCAAAAATAGTTTAAGCCAAATAAAATAGTAAAAATATCAAAAAAATTCGAAAAAAATTCCTAAAAATATTTTTAAAGATTTAAAACTCAAATAAAATTTTTTGAGTAAGAGTTTATATAAAATTTCTCATTATTTAAATAATTATCATAACAGGCCATATTCAATAATTTCTAAAAATCCAAATAAATTCCAGAAAATATCAAAAATTCAAAAAATCCACAAAATCCATATTAAATCCAAATAAGCAATAAATTGGGATGTTAGAGAAATTAACTCAAATATATTAAACAATTGAATTCGCAAGTATACAAATGTCAATACGATTCACAAATCGGCAGCACAAGTTTCACAAATTCACAACTTGTACAGCACTAACAATAAGCAATCAATTGGAGCATTAGACCTTCCACACAATGAGAAATAAAACTAGTAAGGAATTAATGATGTGACAAGAAAAAAAGGGAAGCATCGGTTCAATCGCATCAAACTTGAATAATGTACAATAGAGGAGGTCCAAAACAAGGTTGCACAACTCTCATCAAATCACATAAATTATGTAATAAAGTTCTACGTATGTTCAAAAAACATGGTTGTACAGTGTACCCAAAACAATAGTACAACAACAATGGTGAAAGACACTAGCATTTGAAATTATGTTCAAGTGCTCATATCATTTTCCATATCTGCCATCATATGTGCCATAGCTTCTGCAATAGAGGCTTTTTGGTTCTACCTGAAGTTCTATATCTTTGGTGCAGGGCACTTCCCACACGAATTGTACTCCTTGCACTCAAGTAGGCCTATGTGGTGGCATTGTATCACTACTATAGAAAAGGACTATAGTAGACTCCTCATCGCACATGATTTTCAAAAAACTGTCTATGTTAAATATAATCATAGATGGTTTTGGAATTATAGTATATGATGAGCCAATAATACAAACACTTTTTGCCAAAACCATCTGTGTTGATGGCTACACACTTCACAGATGGTTTTAGTTCAGAGCCGTCAGTGATACTAATGAACATCATACATGGCTTTATCCAATAATCATCTGTGATGTGTGTTGGCATAATCAATTAAGATGGTTTTTTTGCTACAACAACATGGGATGTTCGTTAATATCATAGATAGTTCTGATCTAAACCCGTCTATGATGTGTATAGCCATCATAATAGACTATTTTTGGCTAAAACCATCTATGATGATTCCTACCAAGTATATAAAACATAGGCCCAACCCCAACTTATTGTTTTTAGGGTTTTTGGATCTATCTTTGAAGTGGCTGTAGCTGTGAGGCGATCTGGTGAAAGGAGACCATTGATTTTAAATAGTGATTGTAGTTCAATTTGTTCTTGGTGTCTGTTGACACCAAAAATGTGAAGGGGGTTTTGATCGCAACACATTGGACGAACACCGGGTTCAAGCGTGCCAATCGATTTGACCCTGCAATTGATAAGAAAAAGATCATAAATTTCACTCAAGCCGATATTAGATAATGATCAGTTAAAATCAAAATCAGCCAAAGGCCGATCGAAAAGGTAAATAGATTAGCTGATTAAGGCTAATCAGAAGGGTAAAGGTAGATCGATTCTGAAAAGGTGATGCGCAACAAGACAGAACAAATCAAACCTGAAGAAATCGAAGATGATCAAACAATCGGTGATACGCAACTTTATTTGATCGATGTCGACTTACAAAAGGGAATTACAAGGCTAAAAGACTAAAAGCTACAGGAAACGAAAAACTGACAAATGTGATTTGCTGTGGATGATGTCCTTCAAGCAGCCCTGGCACGCCTTATATACCCGTCAGTCGATTCGAGTCCTGTTCTGTCACGGCAACATAATCCGAGTCGGCTATAATTTCCTAATTGGTCTCTTGTTTCCAGATACTCGCCACATGTTATCCAAACTTTCCAAAAATATCCCGTGCATTATCCAAACTCGTATGGTTCGCCAATTTATCTTGTAATTTCCAAAATTTGGTGCAAACATATGCCCCCATTTTTGGAAGATAACTTGTTATCTTTCAAAAATTCATCGGTTTCTTCATCCATCGGCTTCTTCCTTGTAGGTTAAAGAATTGATCTAGTAACTGCTGTATTAATTGCGCCGTAAAAATCTTGGTACGATTTAATGGCACGCGTCGCCGCGAATTCATTTCCCGCCAATTTCAACTTTTCACCGTGCTATATATATGCGGGACCCCCCACGGTCATTTTCACACTTTCCAGCTCTCGAACCACCTTCAATCGGCTTTCCTCCTTCAATCGACTTCTCTGCCTTTGACTTCTCTGCACTTGTGACCAGGCTTCCCACTTCTTCAGTCGGCTGAATGGATTCCTCGAAGGTACTCATCCCAATCCCGGAAGCAATGATCACTATTACCTAGGACCGGTAGGGAATCTAACTGCCGATACAGTAATTAACGAAGAAATCCCTAGACTTCCCTTATCGGCAAAAGGTTATAATGTAGAAGAATGGGAAAAAAGTTTTAGAGCTTGGCCGACAGCTCTCAAGGGATGGAGGAGCTGGTACATCAGAGTGTCGGCTCAGAAAAGAGGGGAATGGGAGAGAATGGGCATAGCCGAGTGCCTTCCCTTAAGCTTAGCCAACCCAGAAGCCAATGAGCCCTTGGTGGCCACGGCATGCTATTTCTGGTCGGACACTTTTAATGTTTTCTTTTCATACAGCCCCATCGGCCCAACCCTTTTGGATGTAGCCGAGCTATGCTGCCTTAGGCCGGATGGAGACCAGTTATCGGCTTTTAGTGGTAAGCCAAAATTCAAGTTAATCCGATAAAAAGGTGAAGGGTGGTCAATATACATCCAGCATAACAACAAAGTGAACGGCCTAGTATCGGACGAAGAACATGTAGCCTTTACGAATCGATGGTTTGGACGGTTTGTTTTTGTGGAGCTTCTCTTGGGCCGACTCAAGTATACCAGTTAGTGGCAGAGCAGCTGGTAGATGGTCGTCGGCTTGCTCTTGGAAAAATGCTTCTTGGAGCGGTTTATCAGATGATGCATGTTATCAGAAGTCGGCTTTTCTCCGGATTTGCACAGTTTGTTGTTAACAACATAGGCGGTCCTCTATGGTTCATTCAATTATGGCTTTATAGCATTTTCAGCCGATCGCTTATTTCTGAACCTCTGGTGGATTCGGCCTTTCCTCGCGAAGATTACCCTGAAGGCACTACTTCGCAATATAGGGCCAGTCGATCGCCAGGGGAGAGACTTGTGATGTTCTCTAGTGGTGAAACTAAGATTACCCCAGCCGATGTGAAGAAATACTTGTCATTTTTTCTGAATCTGGATAGCATGACTTTTGGTCAACAGGATTTCTTCTCTTACAGTAATGTGGCCGACTTTCAATGGCCTTCATTCCTTCACTTGGATGCTGACAGTTCGCTGATGCCAGAAACGACCTTGGAGTTGTATCGGATTTTCATTTCCCCCTGTATCCTCCATGTCGGCTTAAATTCCTGAAACAGAACATTACAACCCTCGTATGAATTTTACCAACCTTCGGTTTACGCCCGCCAGCTGGGTTTTGGCCAAGTAGTGCCTTGTCTGCCACTTCTCAATCATCTTCAGCCCAGGGCTAGGGTGAGAAATGCTACAGCGGCCGAAATAGTTTTAGAAATAGCCGACGAGCTACAAGTCCTTGATCTACCGCATTTCTTTTTATACTCTCGTCGGGCTGGCCAGTTTTCGGCTTGGTGGTCACCCGTGTCAAAGGCCCTGTACCTAGATCGGACCCCGTCGGCCATTATAGAAAAATTCCTACCAGACTTCCACGAGCCGACGGTAGTCCCCAGCACAGCAGCAGCTCAAGTGAGGATAATTCCTCGGATTCTAGCAGTTCTTCGGGTTATACTAACTCATCGGTAGTCGTAGAGGTATCGGCTTGTTTTCTTTTTTTTCAACCTTTCGTTATTGACTCTAGTTCATCCCTCAGCTTCTAATCACCTCATTTCATTTCCAGGATGCTGCAAACATCAAGAAGACATTGCTTGACCCATCGGAGGATGGGGCAAAGGAAAGAGCCACTTCAATCGGTAGCCTAGCGGTTACACATCCGGCAATCTTCGTGTTCAAAGCCCGTCTCTATCAGAGATAGAGAAAAGCCGACTACCGAGTAAGTACTCTTTAGCCGATAACTGCGCTTATCTTTCGTTGCTAACTTTGTTATCTATTTTTTGTAGAGAAACCCAAATCCACTAAAGCCCCTGCTAAGCGACAAAAATGCACGGAACAGAGCGCCGAAAGCTCTCCTCGCACATCGGCCTATATAGAGGTAATTTCTTCATAATGCCCTTATCCCCTCATGCTCCAATTCTTATATATTTACCTTATGCAGCCTGCTGCGTCAAATCAAGTAGTCAATATCTTGGCTGACCTCGGTACTTCTGCTCCGCAACCAACGACCCAGCCACCTCTTCCTCTGTTAGAGCCGGATCCAATGGACCTAACGAGCCTGCTCGGCTTTTCTTTGGACGAGCTAGTTGATCCAGAAGCAGTGATGACCAACGACCATTCCGCCGATGTTCGCAAAATCATAGATGCATCGATGGTGGCGTAAACCGTGGTCGATCTGCGCTTAACATGCGAGGAGAAGTTAAATCGGCTTTTATTGAGATCAATTAGCGAATCCATAATTCTCTCAATGCATGCCCATCAGCGACGCAATGGGCATTGTAAAGCCGACCTCCCCCCCCGAAGCTATGGCCGCACTTTTAAATGTATGTCATTTAGACGAGAAGAAGGCATAAGTCGATGCAGCTAATGCTAGGATCGCTCAACGGTGGGCCCAAGAAGTCGATCAACGCCATCTAGACAAGCTGGTGGCAGACGCTAAGGCCAAGAAGAAACAGTTCGATGAAAGTTGTTCATCCCTTACGACTGCCAAATCTTCTATCCGGGAGCTAGAATCGACCAAGAAGGCTCTTGAAGACGAACTAGCCAAGGTAAATGGGCAATTGGCCGATGCCTTGGCCGCCATGAATTTGATGGTTGCGTCTTTGAAGAGTCTCAAGGAAGACGTCAGCTTGGCCGTTGCCAAAGTGCGCGATCAATTGGCCAAAGTTGTTCCTGTGCTAGGCAATACCAAGGATGACGAAAATGTTGTCTATGGCATTACTGAGACTTTGGCGAAAGCAGCTGCAGCACTGTCGACCTTAGGGGCTAGGATCCCTGGGTCAGGCTTGTAATTTTATTGATGTTGTTCTTGTTTTGAAAAGCGATCTTTGTTATACTTTTGCTATGCTCACATGTCACGCTTAATCAATTTGTTTAACCGATTATATTTATCTTTTCTGAATACTTGCGTTGTGCTTTTGTAATACGCTTAATCGGCTATTTAACCGATTATATTTATTCTGAATTTTTGTACTATTCACTCATGCGCCGATCCATACGCTAGGGTGGTACCTTTTTAAATATTTTCCATTGATCGCCTTTGGTAACACGGTTCCCTCAAGCGTCTCGAGTATGTATGCATTTCCTTCAACAAGCCGATTTATCTTATAAGGTCCTTCCCACATCGGTGACCATTTGCCAAATCGATTATCTTTCGATCCGATTGGCAATATCGTTTTCCAAACTAAATCGGCTTCGCTAAACGACTTCGGCACAACTTTCTTGTTATATGCCCTCGCAACTCTTTTCTTGTTCTTCTCTAGCCGATCTAGTGTAATTAATCTTAATTCTGCCAAATCGTCCAAATTGCACAACATCAAGTCCCAATATTCATCGGCCGATAGATTATTTTGTTTTGCTACTCGCATTGATTCGATATTTATTTCCACAGGTAACACAACTTCTTGGCTGTACACCAATTGATACGGTGAGAGTTTAGTCGATCTATGGAATGCTAGCCGATAGGCCCATAACGATTCTGACAACGTAGTATGCCAATGTCTCGGCTTTTCATCAATCTTCCTTTTGATTAACTTGATCAGAGATTTGCTGGACGATTCGGCTTGTCCATTAGCTTGGGCATAATATGGTGACGAATTAAGCAATTTGATGCCCAGACTTTCTGCAAAGCTTTTAAACTCATTAGACATGAACACCGTTTCTTGATCGGTTGTAATAGTCTAAGGAATACCGAATCGATGGATGATGTGTTCATTGACAAAGCCGATAGCTTCTACGCTGGTGACCTTCTTGAGTGGAACGGTTTCTACCCACTTTGAAAAGTAATCTGTGGCCGCAAGGATGAATTTGTGCCTTTGCTTGATGCCCGGAATATTTGGCCGATTACATCTATTCCCCATCCTCTAAACGGCCAAGGCTTGATAATCGGATGCAAGACTGATGCCGGCGCGAGTTGCACGTTTCCAAACTTTTGACAACTCTGGCACCCTTTATAATACTTGAAACAATCCTCTAACATCGTCGGCCAAAAATACCCTGTTCATCTCAAGACCCACTTCATTTTATAAGCCGACTGATGTGAACCCCAAATCCCTTCATGAACCTCACCCATAGCCACTTTTGCTTCTTCATTGCCTAAGCATCTTAAAAGTAAGCCTTCCATTGTCCGATAGTATAAATCATCTCCCAACACAACGTACTTTAATGCCTGTTGATGAATTTTGCGTTCAGTAGGCCTGGATGGGTTCGTTAAGTAGTCCTTCATCTTTGTTCTCCAATTAGCCATATCACTACACAATATTGCTTTGTCAATTGAGTCAAACACTTCACATCGGCTATACTCTTTATAGCCCGATGCTGCTTGAGCCAACATATTGGCTTTGTCGTTCATTTCCCTGGGCACATGACTGATAGAAAATGAAGAAAATATGTTGATAATACTGGAACAATGCTCCAAATATTTCAACAGTATTTCATCGTTGCATCTAAATTCTCCTTTAACTTGTTGAACAACCAACAATGAGTCACCATATGCCTCCACGTTACTTACTCCGATACTCTCTAATAGTTGGAGCCCCTTGAGCAATGCCTCGTATTCGGCTTGGTTATTGGAGCATTGACCATTAAGCCGATATGTAAACTCAGTGCAATGCCCTTTTGGCGAAATTAACACCACGCCTATCCCACTCCCTTCCTGGCAAACCGATTCGTCAAAATATAGTTGCCAGGGAGCCATATCAACCATACCTGCCACAGTATCGTGCCCTGTAATGAAATCGGCTATTACCTGACCTTTAATGGCTTTAGCCGATTCGTGTTGGAGATCGAACTCAGTCAGAGCGTAAGCCCACTTCCCAAGTCGTCCTCTCAAGATAGGCGTAGACAACATATATTTGATGATGTCGGTTCTACATACTATTATGCAAGTCGATGCCAATATATAATGTCTCAACTTTGTACAAGCAAAGTATAATGACAAGCATAGCTTTTCTACTGAAGTGTACCTGATTTCAGTCTCCAAGAGTCGTCGGCTTAAATAGAATATCACTCGTTCTTTGCCATCAATTTCCTAGGCCAAAACTACTCCAATAGTCTCATTCTCAGCCGATACGTATAACTTGAACGGGACCCCTTTCTTTGGTGCAGCTAGAACTGGCGGTGATGCTAAGTACTGTTTTATATTATCAAAAGCTTTTTGCTGATCGGCTCCCCATACGAAATCCTGATGATCCTTGAATTTTAACAATGGTGTAAAAGCTTGAATCCTTCCAGATAGATTTGAAATAAATCGTCTTAAGTAATTGATTTTGCCGATCAGCTTCTGTAATTCGTTTTTACATGTCAGCGGTTTTGTATTGACTATGGCTTTGACTCTTGTTTGATTGACCTCAATTCCTCTCTGGTGAACCATAAACCCGAGGAATTGGCCAACCGACATGCCAAACACGCACTTCAAAGGGTTCATTTTTAGCCCATGAGCCCTTGTATTTTGAAACACCCTCTCTAAATCGGCCAAATGCTGCCAGTCATCTTTGGACTTTACCACTACATCATCGATATATATTTCAACAATGTGGCCGATTAGATCATGAAAAATCAAATTCATTGCTCGCTGGTAAGTAGCACCTACGTTTTTCAAGCCGAATGTCATTACAGCCCATTCATACAACCCCGAGCACCTGACATCGAAGGCGGTTTAGGGACATAAACACGCCATAAATATCTGGTTGTATCCAGCATTCCCATCAAGGAAACTGATAATCTTATTACCTAACGCAACATCGATAAGCATATCGGCTATAGGCATTGGGTATTCATCTTTTGGCGTGGGTTTATTCAAATCCCTGAAATCTACGCATACCCTAAGCTTACTGTTCTTTTCCATGACGGGAACAATATTGGATACCCATTCAGCATATCAACAAGGCCTTATAAATTTGGCCTCCAGTAACCTTTCAATTTCCTCTTTTATCACATCATAAAATTCTGGATTAAAACGTCGAGGAGATTGCTTGTATGGCCGATACCCTGGTTTTATAGGCAGCCGATGTTCTACTAATTGTCGGCTTAATCCAGGCATCTCATAATATTCCCAGGCGAAACAATCCCTATATTTCCTAAGTATTTCGACCAACTTGTTTTTGTACTCTAGATCTAATCTTGCGCTTACAAAAGTTGGTCTTTTTCTGTCACCTTCTCCTATATCGATTTCTTCAAGCATATCGGCAGACGTAAAGCCTTGACCTAATTTTTCATCCTGGAATTCCTCGATTGCTTCGCAGGAATTTACCACATGCCGATAGCTATTCACCTTGTCTTGCAACGCTTGGATTACTTTTGACCCCATCTTCTCAAGACTTCACTTGCCCGATCAAACGTGCCTGGCTTAACACTGATCGGCATCAATCCTGTCTTACTAATGCATATAAAGTCGTAATCGTCTAAAGTTTTACCCGATATGCATTCCGCTTTTTCATGTGGCCAATTCGCATCAGAACTAGCCATAGCAATATGAGCCGATGTGTCGGCTGAGACGACTTCAACCTCATCTCCGTTCCATTGAACAAGAAGCTAGTGCATAGTTGATGGTATCTGACAAATTGCATGTATCAATCTCGTCCAAGGAACCTTATTGTAGTTTCCTTTTGCTTCGATTACAAAAAATGCAGTCGGCAAAGTTTTGCTGCCGACAGTTAACTCTGTAACCATCATTCCTTTTGCTTTAGTGGGATCACCTGTGGAATCATTTAATACCATGTTTGTCTTGATCAGGTCTTCATCGGTTTTGCCCAACTTCTTGCAAGTAGTGAGTGGCATCAGATTCACAGTAGCTCCCCCATCTACTAACATCCTGGATATCGGCTTTCCATTGATATACCCTTTTTGATACAACGACTTCAAGTGCCGATGAGGGTCTTGTGGTTTTTCAAACACGGCGTCTTGTGCACCTAGGCACAGTTGAGCGAATGTATCTTTAACCGATTCAGTTTTGATCCTGAACTCAGCTGGTAAAGTAAAGACCATGTTGATATCCATGGGGGGGTGTCGTCCCGAATCATAGGTGACAGCAAATCATCTGAGGAATCCGATTCATCATCGGCTTGCTATTTTCTCCTCCATTCCCTTTTGATAAGTTTCATCGGTCGTAATTCGTTGAAGGTTTCATCTCTTTGTTTTTCTTCTTCAGCCTCCCTCATTTCTTGTGTCCTTAGGCGCTGAAGCCGTCTGTGTTAAGATCGGCTAAGTCCCGTCGGGCACCACCTTGGCTTAGGTTCAATCGGCCTGCGAATCTTACTAGCCAGATTCTCTGTAGGCTCCACGCTCTTTTCTTGGTTTGGCGTGCTTAGCCTTTCCTTATCGACTTTTTGTACCTTGACTCTGCCTGACCAGGAGTCGGTTTGGATAGCCGTTCTTTTACTGATTGCCTTGGCCAATCTCTCCGTGGGTAATGTTTCATAGGGCATGATCTTGGGGAAGGCAATGCCACACCCCTTTCCCTACAAAATTGCCAAAAGGGGCACTCTGGTGAGCTCTTTCTATGTTGTCTGGCCGATACAAATTATCTGGCTGGAACACGCTATTCGTCCGATGCAAGTTGTCTGGTTGGCGAGATTGCTGCCTCTGTAGATGGCTTATCTTCTCATACTTTTCAAGCAAGCTGTGAAAAAAGTTGGTTTAGGTTTGAATCTTTGGTTTTGAGGTGAAGACCGTTCGGCTTTGTACCATCGCCCGACTTGTAACTCTCCTTTTGGCTTGACTGTCCTTGAATTTTTCCCATCTTGATCGGCCTCTATTTGTAGTGAGCCGATTGTTATATTCAGTGTTTCGCCTTTCGAGCTAGACTTTATGTCGACTTGCCGCGTTGTTTTGGGTCTTTCGTCGATGATCTCCTTTCCTTTGTTTGAGCATTGAACCATGTTTATTGGGAAGGGATTGACATCAACTTCCATGGCCGGCTCTTCTGCGAATTTGAGCCGACCATCTTGTCGGCGTATTCCTTTGACAGGCCAGAGTCTCTGAGCCGGGTTTTGTTAGGAAGGAGGCGTCTTGGCGGGCTAAACCTAGCGAGAAACCCTAGGAACTCCCATGACGAGCTCGGCGACTAGGCTGGGGATAACATAAATATTTTACCGAGTTCAGGCCCCTTTGCCTTGGGTAATAGCCTTACTTCCTGCTCGATCGGTTTATAGAGTGTGCAAAGCTAGTACAAAGCTCTCAGATTACAAGTTCTCTCTTAGACTATGCTGCGGAGCTCTTGCTTGCTCGAATGCAACACTACTCGAATGCTCGACCACCTTTCCCACGCAACTGGAGGCCCTTATATAGGCTAGGCTAACGGGAGTAGGTAAAAAGAAGGGTCATCATGCTTATCTTCATACATTTATTACCCCTTCGGTCTGTCCGTTCCTCGGCCTCATTAAATGCCGGCGCATGTAACCGCTGGTCGCGGGATGTGACCCCTTCTTGGCGGGTTGGTGAGGCGTCGGAGGAATGGGCTTATGGCGAAATCCTTGCGGTTGGCAGTCGACACCGCTGTCTGTTGCCCGAGCAGTCTGACGGGAGAAGGAGCATTCGAGGTGAAACCACCTCGCACCACCTTTGCCTTGTGGCGGGCGAGCAAAGCGTCGCGCCCACACTCGCCGGGCGCCCGTGGGTGGCCGCCGAGGCGGCGAGGCGTGCTTCGCCCTGCTGCGCCGGGCGCCCGTGGGTGGCAGCCGGCGGCGAGCGTGCTTCGACCACGCTCGCCGGCGCCCCGTGGGCGGCAGCCGGCGGCGGCGTGCTTCGCCCACGCTCGCCGGCGCCCGTGGACCGGCCGCCGGCGGCGAGGCGTGCTTCGCCCACCTACTCGCCGGCGCCCGTGGGCCGGCGCCCGAAGCGGCGGCGTGCTTTCGCCCACCGCTTTCGCCCGGCGCGGCGTGGGCCGGCCACCGGCGGCGGCGTGCTTTCGCCCACTGCTCGCCGGGTGCCACGTGGACTAACCACCGGCGGCGGCGTGCCGCCCACCTACTCGCCCGGCGCCCGTGGGGCCGGCCGGCGGCGAGCGTCGCGCACGCTCGCCGGCGCCCGTGGGTGGCCGCCGGCGGCGGCGTGCTTCGCCCACCTACTCGCCGGCGCCCGTGGGTAGCCGCGGCGGCGGCGTCTTTCGCCCACTGCTCGCCGGGCGCCACGTGGGTGGCCGCCAGCCGGCGGCGTGCTGCCCACTGCTCGCCGCCGGCGCCACGTGGGTCAGTACATTGACCGCCTTGTTGGTTGCTTTTGTGTGGCGGAGAAGGTACCCCAGTAGCAATCTGTTGACCGTCTTCAATGGCTGCTTATATCATTGCGAAAGATATTCTGATCATTAGTATTATGAGAAAAAGAATGATGCCACTTACAATATAAATCGCTTTTTATCTCATCGGTCGATGGTATGATATGCCCTTCTGGTAGTCGTATCAACTTCCCTTGTAATAACATATCAAATATGCGGTCACACTTGGATACGTCGAAAGCATACTTAACCTCTGACTATATTCACATCTGCTTCATCCCCAGAAGTTTCACTTGAACTATAATCGACTATATTTACTTTGGCCTTATCCTTGCCATTGCCATTTAGCCTAATTTTATCCTTGAGTTCTTTACTTAAATATCAGCTTTCCTGTGCCGATACACGATGAAGCAGATGACTTAGATCGGTAAACTCCTGTCCAGCAAATTTTACCTTGAGTGGGGGAATCAGTCCTTGAAATGCTAAATCGGCTAGTTGGTTATCGGGCAACACTACACTGAAGCATTGATTTCGCACTTCTCTAAACCTTCTAATATAATCAGAAGCTGACTCACCAAATTTTTGCCGAACAGCACTTAGGTTCGAAATCCTTAGTTCTAGACTGCCAGAGAAAAAGTATTCATGAAATCGGCTCTCTAAATCGTTCCAAAAATGGACCGAATTCGGAAGCGATTAAATAAACCAAATAAGCAGTTCGATAATGTGAGAGGAAAAAGTGTAATTTTCAATCCGTCGGACTGAGCTGCTTCACCACACTGGGCGATAAACCGTCCAACATGTTCTAAGGTAGTGATTGAATCATCCCCTAACACTACTACAGAAAATATTTGTACAGGCAGGTGGTAACCCATCTTCTCAGGCGTTTTTGCACCCGCCTGTAACTAAAGGTCTGTGGAAATCGCTATATTTGCACAGGCGTTTCTAGAACCGCTTTGTAAAATGCATTTATGCAGGCGGGCTGCTAAAAACGCTTTGTACACATAAGCATTTATTGCGGCGGGTTCTTAAGCCACCGCCTATACAAATATCACTTATGCAGGTGACGGCTTAAGAACCCTTTGCACAAATGGTATATGTCTGAGTGGTTTCTTAAGCGACCCTTTATACAAATGCATTTTATGCGATCGGGTGGCTTAATCACCCTTTGCATAAATAAGCATTTTCACGGTAGCGGGCTTAAGCCGTCACTTTGTCTGAGATCGAAGAATCTTTCTTTAATAATGTTATGTTAATTATATTATAATATTAATAAATGCATACATTCTGTCAATCACATTACTATTCAGCACAAATCCATACATAACAATGACAAGGTTATATATACCAAGCACATATAAATCATAATTGCATTATGTATATATATACAAGGTTATATATACTCCTCTGATATTCTCCTTGTAAAACTCTCCAGGTGCAGTATCCTGCGCCATGTACTCCTCTGATATTCTCTATATTAATATATAAATTACAGCCCTGCTGTCTTTCAAAAAAATATATATACATCAGTGTTCACGGCCCATCTATCCTCGTCATCTCCCAATTACAAAGTTTAGAATGCTTTGCCACTTCACCTCCCGAGTAAAAGAAACTACCTCTCTCATGGATGACTTCACGACGAATGAACTGGCACATGTCCTTTTGCACATTGCAAAGGTCATCATCAGTGAGTGCCAAAGTGGTCTTTGCAATCTTCACTGCGATAATAAAGTAGGCAATAAAGAGGTTAAACAATAGTGAAATCGAGAATTAGACAATAAATAATCTTGAATCACCAATTTGTATAGGCTTCGTCACGGGGTTATACATGCCTCCGTTGATCTGAGGAACTTCATGAGCGTAGTATCCACAAAGAACACTGCCTAGAGGTTTCTTGTGGCACTTCAAATCAAATAATAATGTATGGAATTAGTACAGTTGGTAATACCCTTCCTTACTAGTGCAATTATGTTGAAGCATTACAAGTGTCTTCTTACCCATGGGTGGACATAGCAAAGCATCTTATTTGCACCCTTCTCGCAGGATCATGTTGCCCCCCTTTTTTGGTCGTGTAATTCTTGAAAGCCCTACTCGAATGTCAACAACAACAAGTAACTATCATATCATAAAACAAATTACGTTATGTTATGTATATTTGTGTATATATATTTCTTACGCATTTAAGACGCGGGTGAATTCATTGTAAGATTCCCGTGGGGTTCTGGATGAGTCAAGGACCATATATACGCTTTCTGCCGGGTATAGCTTGAAACAAATGAAGTGATCGCTGCGAAAACTTATGTAAGTTTCACAGTGATTATGGTGCAAACTAAGCTTTTAGCAATGATTGACGAATGAGAAGATTACTTAAAATTGTAAGGAGCCATTATAGCGTCCTTGTCTTGCATTTGGAACATTGCTTTTGATATGTATAGCCCACATCTACTTGGTGATCTCGGGTGGGGGTATCGCTTTTCTTCTATCTCTGTTTCCGTCATCCCTTATCCTTCAGCGCCTTTTCATTGAGTCTGCTCTTAAGCTCATTTGGCTAATTAAATGCGGGGTCAAGGAACCCGACACGTTTTCCCATCTTTTAGCATCGGTATATTGCATTCTACACGAAGACAATGGTCAATGCGCCAATTTATATCTTGAATCTTTGGAAACATGATATTTTGGCAAATATCAGATTTTGGCAAAATGCATCTTGTTAAATGATTTGGTAGAAGTTAACTTTACTTCAAGGAAAAAACCACTAAAATCGGCCAACTTACGATTTAGTGAAAATTATATGGATTACGCCAATTTTGAATGATCTAACAAGCCATTACTATAAAGAGGAACTCAACTTGGCACTCAAGCGCTATACATTTGAGGTTTTCTTTATTATGCTATCGAATGCAATATAATGATATCTTTGTCATTATTTGTTATATCGGCACTTACTCTTGCAAGAGCGATATAATTAACTAATGTAAGGGTAGGTCAATGGCCAACTTCACGGGCACCACCATGATCATGTTGATGTCGAGTTTTCCAAAGCGGAACATCTGTTGCAAATCACCAAAATCGATCTAGGCGTAGCGAGTATCCTCGTGTTTGTAGATATCTGGAGGGATGGCGGTTTGAATGCCCTTCACCCCAAGGCGAGATGCCCTCAAGTACCGGTCATGGAATCTCTTTAACTCCCATGGTCCTTTTGATCTGCTCCATGGGGAGAAATGGCTTGCCATGCTCATAAGTCTCTAGTGAAGGCATAGTGCATGCAGAGTGGAGTTGGCACTCTGTTTGACTTGGTGGTACTCTGTTGATTGCAATCTACTTCTTTGTTTTCTTTGCAACCAACAACATCGCCGAAGATGGTAGCGGTGTGACGGTTTAGAACAGCGGAGGTGATGCATGCGGTGCACAAGGCGTCGGTGTGGAGATGCCTGTTGTGGTGAAGGCACCGTGTGCGGAGATCTGTGTGTGGTGAAGGCACCGGCAGCGGAGATCTGTATTTGTGGTGAAAGCGCTTGTTGGCGAGAAGATCTGTATTGTGGTGAAAGCGCTGACGGCGGAGAAGATGTGCCTTTGTGGTGAAAGCGCTGCCGTAGAGAAGATCTGCGTTGTGGTGAAGCGCCGCCGGCAGAAGATCACGGTTTGTGGTGTAGGCAATTTTGGAAGAGGTAGGGCGTCTTGACTTCTTTGCTAGTGTCTCGACTTCTCTTGTATCAATGCAATATCTTCCTTGGGCCATACAATAAATGACCCAAGCGCATCTTGGATGGTCTCTCGTCATCGGGGTCTGAATGGTAGCTTCCACAAGCCAAGGCGCGGAACAAGCACAATGTCCACTTGCACCTTTGCGTGACCAATCGGAACGGAGTTGGTTGTGTATCCGATGCCGGATATGCCATGCCCTCCATAAGCAGCGACCAAGCCCCTTACTCGGATGTGCCTGAGCTTGCACTTGGTTGCCTCTATGATATCATCCACGGGATATCGGCGTTAGGATTAGCGCGACCCGGCGCTACTCGGATGTGGGCGGGCTCGGGTTGTCATCCGGCCGCGCTTGTAATGCCCTTTCGCCTCCTTCTCTTCCACAGTCTTAAAAACTCTTGTTGGGCGGTTGTCTTATTGTATCGACCATGGTCCTCTTATATCTTTTAGCGACTTGTATTGGTCTTGATATTAGGAACCCATGCTTGAAGCCCACTCGACTTAGGCGCGCCACGAGTGCGACACAGGTGTTCCTTGGTTCCCCCGCCGTCGTTAGGTCATCGTTCTCCACATGCAGCACGAAAGATCCCTCCGTTTGCTCGTGCGAGATCTTCTGCAGCTTGGCTGAAACTTCTAGGACCGTAGGGTCCACCGTGCTTTTGCGACCCTTCTTGCTGTTGGGTTGGCAATCTAGGACCCAATTTCTACCTCGCTCGCTACAGCTCGTCAATGGGTTCTCTATCCCAGCACGGGCTTCCTCTTCTTCTTTACTCCTCCACTCAACAATCTTAGGGGCATACCCACATGCCCGGTGATGGGGATACTTGTTCTTCTTCGCGAGAACCTTTGTACACCTCACTCAATGCTACGGCTTAAGCTTGTGGTCTTCTGGGACAAATTCCACCCATTCACCCACGGTGATTTTTCCATATTTACGGAATGGTGTTAGCTCCGTCTTCACAAAGTACTTGTTCAGCTCATACCTCCGATTCGGAAGCTCTTCCCCATCACGTCCAAGGCATTCTTCTTAGCGATGGCCTCATACTGCAGGGGAACCTTATGATTTTCTCTGCTCGGTCCGCAGTGCGCCTTTGTCGCGTCGGCCACCTTTGTCCGATTATCAATCGTGATGGAGACATTGTCCTTGACAAGACAGCATGACTATTTGAACTTGGATAGTGCCTCACGAGGTGCTAGGGGCACCGACCTCCGTGATATACCAAGTCCTGCGGTAACTTGTTCCTCGCCGTTCCCCTCATTTTCGTTTATGCGAGGTCGTGGTTGTTGCAGCGAGAGAATCACGGGAACATGCCGAGGTATCTTTAATTACCTCTTGAGCTATGCTAGTCGGCGTGATTGCCTTCGGGCCTCTTCATAGAAATAAACATGAGGAATCATAAACATAAGGAAATACAATTATGTTCATGCCAAGCTACAAATAAAACAAGCTCACTCTTCTTAATACCTCTTCATTGGGATCGTAGTGAGTCGATTTCCCCGTCGCCGTTACGGTTGTGGGCATGGGCTGGGCTAGGGCTCTTATGCGATGACGAGGAACCATCGCTGCCAAGGACAATGGCGGGCTCGGTGTTCTTTCGGCCAGCGTGCTGCATCATCCTTCTCGGCCAAGTTTTGCTGCCTTTCGGCATCGCCCTCCTCTTGCAGCGGCATATTACCACCGAGCTCTGCAAGTAGGCTCCTCTTAGGCGCCTTCTTAGCGAGCAATTCTTTATCTCCCACCTTACTACAAAACAGATTGCAATGACATCAATTTGAGCCTATTAATATTTATAGTTGTGCCGCGTGGAGGTGGAAGGCCTACGGGTCGTCAACTTCTTTTCTCATAGAAGAAACAATGACGGTATCTGAGGAAACTACCAAGCTGGAGTACGGGTATACTTGACGATGACGATATGAATCACTTGAAAAATAAGCGTATTCATTAGGTTGCGGATCATTACAAGATCAATTGGATGGCTCTTGATCGTTTACAACATGCGGTTCAAAAACTATCAAGTAGAGTATTCATCGTCCATCGAGAGGTCGGTTGTGCCTTGCCTTGTTCTTGAGTAGCTTTGAGTGCTACTCTTACGTGAGTATATCGAGATTTCAATTTTACGATTTACTATTCGGTTACTGTCTTTGCTCTGTGATGATCTTGAGTTTATTAATGAATATGACAATTGATGAAATGAATTAGGCCTTGAGCGGTAGAGTACATGTTAGAAAGAATATATTCATTATTGACTTGGTTAAAGTCGTCGATATTGCTTTGATTGTCGATATTGTTCTTTTCATTAATTTGGTTAGTAGTTCAACTTGCTAGAAAGAATACTAATACGACTTGGGTAGTAATTACATTACGAATTTGTATGCTTGGTTCAATTAGTAATATTGCTAGCAATTGATCTGGACACCTCTAGTGTAACTAGCCAAGTTAATTAAACCAGCGATCATTCATTGCATCTTTGGAAAATACTTTTAGTTCGATCTGGACATGCTCGGTTCGGTTAGAACAATTACTTACTCTGATGAAGCTGCTCCATTCTTTGTTGATCGAGAACATTTTGTGTGGGTTAGGTTTCTGATTAGAGCAATCTTTAACTCATTACGTACTTAGGTATTTATATATACCGGTGAACATAAATCAATTCTTGTACTTCTAAGGTGGTAAGGGTTCAAGGCCTATTTCGTTGAATTGATTAGTCTTGCCAATTTGTGATTGTGGTGAAGGTTCTTATCTTCATTCTAACCCAAAATCTGAGAGCACGTCAAATTTATTTCCTCTCATTTGGGGTGATAGACATAATTCTTAGAATGGATGACATAAAATGGTTAATGATTGTCATTTTTGTGTCATACTGGTTGTTAGAGGATTATGTATTCTTTTTCATATGCTTTAAAGGAATAATGCCAATGGCGGTATCGAGAAACTACCAAGCTAGAATGCGGGTGTACTTAGCGATGGCGATATGAATCACTTGAAAAATAAGCGTATTAGTTGGTTGTAGATCATTACAAGATCAATTGGATGGCTCTTGATCGTTTACAACATGTGGTTCAAAAACAAGCCGTAGAGTATTCATCGTCCATCGAAACCGACTCCACAAACTTTGGTAACTCCAACTTCAACCGATTTTATTAATAACTACTTATGATATCTCAAAAGAATTGCTCTATGTTGGTGGCGGTACTCATCTTTGGAACTTCTGAGCAAGAATTGCTCTATCAATCACCATCTACTTTAGACATATCTTCGAAACTTTTTCACAAAGATAACAAGATATAAGGGTGGTCGGATGCACTTGCCTTGCTAGGCGGCGGCGGCGGGCAGCGTCGGTGGAGGTGGGCGTCGGCGATTGGCGACCAGCGGAAAGATTCGTCGGAGGCGAGGCGCGGAGAGGTCACCGGCGGCGGCGTGGGCGAAGAGGCGGCAATGGCGGCGGGCGGTAATCGTGGCGCTTGAGCCCGGAAGGTCACCAGGCCGGAGCAGTTGTCGGCCTTGAGCCGAGGATGTCACGAGGGCGGCGGCGTGGAAGCGTCGGCAGAAAGTGGCTTTGCCTCTTTGGACGAGGGAACAATTCGATCTTCGCCTAGAATTTTAGGGTTAAAATTTCCACAGGCGGTGCACAAGATTTCCTGGCGGTTCAACGATTTCTCTGATGGCGTCGTACATCAGGCGAGACGATTCCACAGACCGGATGGTCCATCCATAGTTTGGGGGAGAGATTTGACTAGACAGGATCATCCTCTTTGTACTATTGGGAGAGGTCGCATTTCGAAGGCTTTTTTGTCCATTTGCCACTTAAAGATTTGACCTTTTGGATATGATGCCACTTAAGCCAATGAAATATGGGACCGTATGAGTCAATGAAATGTAGGTACAGTGGCAATTTTGCGAAGCCACATGTTTAAAGTGGCAAATAACCAAATCTCTCGTTTGGGGAGACCGCGAATTAAGGGGAGAATTCAAGTGTCATTTTCTGAAATTTCAATTCTATTGAGTACCATGGGAACAATGCAATGCACATAACATTAACAAAATGTACATCTAAAAGGGGCGCCAGTAGTACATCAAAATTATGTGCCAACTAGATACCTAGCTAAACTACTCTATCTACATCCAGAAATCATCATCGTCATCATTGTCTTCGTCCGACGAGAGCAAGACGTGGCCGGAGGAGGAGCCAGAGGAGGAGGAGGTGTCCAAGCGGTACAAGACGGGGATGTAGTTGCCGGCATCCTCCTCGCTAACGCCGTCGTCGTCGCTCCCCACCGCCAACTTCGGCTCCTCCTCCTGCTCCTCCTCGTCCTCCTGCTCCTCCTCGTCCTCCTGCTCCTCCTCCTCCTCCACCTCCTCCTGCTCCTCCTCCTCCTCCTCACCCGGCTTCTCCTCGTGAGTGGCTGCCCTGCCACCACCTTCTTGCTATTCTTGCCTCATTGCCTTCTGCCGCCACATGGATAGCCTCCTCCACCGGTTTAGCTCCTCCTCCTCCTCTGCCCGTAACTAGGGACCCAGGTTGTGAGCCGCCGCGATCGGGCAGCAGCGGCAGCGGCGGAGTTCTGGCTGCTTCTGGCGGACTCGATCTGTCTGGGACATTGCGGAGGAGGATGAGGGCGAGAGGCCGACATTACCAGGAGGAGAGAATCTGAATGGCTTGGGGAAGTTGTGAACATGAGCTGCTCCCCGGTGGTTAATATAAGCAGCCGGAAGGCGAAGGGCGCCATACGTCTAGCATACCGGATCGTCTGGTAGGTAGAAAAACAAATCTGAGATTCTCTGTCTATGTAAATATGTGCACATCGGATCGTCTGTTGGTAGAAAAGCAAGTCTGAGATTCTCTGTCTATGTAAATATGTCGTAGGAAGCGGGCTATGGGTCATGGGCTTGGGGTCTCGGGAGTTGTCTCTGCCGCACTTCTAAGGTCCACCCTCGGACCCTAAAACCCATATGACCATATTCTCTGTGATCGTAGCAATCGCGTGAAAGTGATTGGCGGAGACCAAAGCTCTACACATGTTGTCTAGCTAGGTGCTCTCCTCAAGCAGGAGCCGATTCCTGAGGCCGGGACGATCCGGCCCAAGTTAGGATAACGCATGGGATCATCCCTATCGTACAACTTTCGCCGTGGGCTACAGCGGAACTACAAATCGGGATGATCCGGTATGTGTAAATATATGTATACGAGACCATCCTCTAGGCAAAAAGCCTTGAAGTTATCTTGTGTGCCCGAACTCCTGGCGAAATAGTGCAGCGTAAAATGGCATCTTGTTAAGTACTGATTTAGTGTTGAAGTAATTAATCACCCGCACGGTCCTAAATGTTCACATCGTTCGCGTGGGGCGCTACATTTCACATGGATCGATCGATTACACGAAAGGAACAACTACGAGTGGTGCAACATTGGATAACTTCGTCCTTACATGAAGATCGACAAGAGCTAACACTACTAAAATCAACTTAGCACTCGTGTTAAATGCGTTCTCGGTAGGAATGCCCAAAGATCGGAGCCGGAGCTGGATCAGCCTAGCGCTCTGCAACAGAGTTGCCGACAGGCTCGTGGAGGTCATGATATTGAAATGGTCTACTCTCGTCACCATTGGACTGATGGGCTAGCGGTGATGTCGTAGGAGTAGGTTATGGGTCATGGGCTTGGGGTCTGCAGGAGTTGTCTCTGCCGCAATTGGCGGCCACGCCCGCATGCCTGAGCCAAGTTTGCATCTGCAGCCATCTCAGCTCGCTCTGCTGCCTTCTGTAACTTGGACTTCTTAGCCTTCTCAGCTCGCACAACAACTTCTTTTCCCTTCCTTTTTCTTGCCATCACGCAAGTTGCACGGTTAATTTCAAGAACTTGCATCGTATTCATATGCATTTGAATAGAGTCCAAAAGAAACGAGAGGATGTGGATCTCACGCTTACAATGTGAAGGAAAAGTCGTTACTTGACCGAGGGCTCGGTTGTCGGCGGTGACAAAGCGGGTGGCCTTGATGGCGTGTGGCGGTCTTTGGCGAGTGGAGGATAGAGATGCGGTGTTGCAAGGCACGGAAATGGGCTGCGGCACAAGGTGGCGTGGAGAGAGGAGTAGTTACGTGCGGTCGATATTAAAGCTCCACAGGCGGTTCTCTGAATGTTGAAGCGTGTTTTTGCCTTTTTGGATAAGGTTAAGATCAACATACCGGATGATCTGTTATCGGAAACATCATCTGACCAGATCGATGCCTCTGTTCGACTCGGTGGCAGGATGGTCCGGCCATCTGATGAAAAAAGAATCGGATCATCTTGTGTAGCGGTGTGCTAGCACCTAGCGATCCTAATAACGATGGCGCGGACAATCTGAAAGCCGGACGATCCGTATAGGAAAAGATAAAGATGCTTTTGAATCTGCGGACGGCGGAGGCCTCGAAGCTAAGATTCACATCACCGGACGTTTCGTTAAGTTGAGAAAAACCGTGCGGATTATTGTCCGGGCGAATAGTGCTTGGCTTCCTCGGGTGAAAGGACCTAGATGTCGCCTAGAGGGGGGGTGAATAGGCGTTTACAAATTTTAAATCGCAGCGGAAATTTAAACCGGATACTCGAAATTATCTTGGATTTGTCGAGTAGTTGGATAGTCGAACCTAATTTGGATATTCGAGGCGGTTCGACACTACTACGAAAACATCATCACAGACGGTTATAAGCGTCGCCGAGAGGCGGTTTTGTGAACCGTCGATAACAATAAATCTGTGATGAAGGAGCTCGCCGAGAGCGGTTCTCTACCGATGCGAGAAAATATATATCACGAGCGGTTTATTAATACAACAAATCGTGAAATTAAACTATCACGAGGCGGTTGTAATTTGAAACCGTGCGTGATAACTAAATATCTGCAGAGCGGTTTCAACTCTGGCAAATGCGTGATAATTTAATTTCCTGAGCGGTTATTATTTAAAACCATACGTGATAAGGTAATATCACGAGCGGTTTCAAATCTGGCAAATCGTGATATTAACTCATCACGAGCGGTTTCAAATAAGCAACCGTCTGTGATGGCCTTTTTCCCACACCCCAGAACCTCCATTAGTTATGGTGTTGTTGAAATTTCCATCAATATTTCTACAGCGATATTTATAAGGCACAACCGAGTTATAGATGTTGTAATTGAATATCTGCACTTCCTATATGCATTGAGGCGACAGTTTGTCCGATCGGGATAGACTTAAAATATAAACATTTGTAGCGCTTTTTCTCCTTGTTATGATAATGTTGATGGAACTCGACTAATAAATCAACCAAGACCCATGAGGCGGCATTGAGGCGGCGGCAACCACGGTCTTCTCCATCGAGCCGGACACACTAGAGTGTGTGATTTGCTTCATGCCATCTGAAGTGGCTTTGCTTGAGAGTCACCGTAGTGCCACGGTCTTGAAGTAGCCGGACGGCATGCTCTTTGCCTTGAGTTCACCGTCGTGCCGCAGTGGGAGATCGAACATGGTACTTTGGTAAAATTGTAGATGTACTTGATAGATTACTTTAGGTAGGGTAATTAAAAGATTGAACAAATGTGATTGCAAGTCGGGTCTTCCTTGCGGAAGGATTTTGGAACACCGACTTGAATGGAGAAAGAAGGGGAGTAAGCCTATGGACGGTGGTTAGCAAGAAGAAGGCGACCTTATCTATAACCAAGGTCCATGTCTTCTAAAATGCAAAGTCAAACCATCCATCCCATCCATTCACAACAAGAATAAAAATTGATGCAGGAATACCTAAGTAGATGGAAATTTGAACAACAACTATAAATAATGGAGGTTCTCTTTGTGTAGGGAAAAACATCTAGTTCAACAAGCAAGACATTGTTAAGTTGTTGCATTCAAGATGAGCAAATATGTATTAAGGATAATATCATGTGACAATACAATGAATCGTACAAACAAGAATAACATGCAAGTTTTTGACATATTTTCGAATTAATGAATATCATTTGACAATTGTACAACTCGAGAACTTATAAGGCTGCGTGGGCAGCGCCTTTTTTTATGTATTACTTGGGTGGCGAGGAAGAAACAAACTCTCCCTCTAATGTTGCTCAAATCGGCTGACTCAGCAGATTTTAAGCATCTTGCTACTTTCTTTAGCGACGATGGTTTGCATGTTGTAGCAAACATAAAATCCACATAGGTTATTTCCGGACCTTCTTGGTGGCTTTTGCAAATAAAACCTATGGTTAGTTCTAGAAGTCACTATTACGGGGTTTGATATAGAATTGTTGTGTATAGCGGATCTTAGGAAAGTTCAAATCATCTTTGTAGTTTAGTCCAATCTTTCACGTGTTTGAGCGCTCTACAAGATTGCAAAAGGTTAGCCTAAGCCATTCCAATAGCAATATAAACACGGAACAACTTACGACCATATGCGTAGGAAGCGTGATTACGGTGAGTAATTTTGCGATAGGTGTCAAGTCGTGGTTTCCGCCACGTCCGGAATCAAGGTACTTAACCCGGTTTGTGGCTGGTTCAATTACAATGAGAACCCAGTGATACCTACACAGGTATATCACAATGGACATTGCGAGCCTCAATAGTCACCAACCTCCAGGAAGATAGCGTGATCGGAACCCGTTCCCGGGCTACTATCCCACACATACTCCGAAATGCATTCGCCGCCTTTTTTGGCTTTCTAGGGGCCCCATCATTTGGATCGATCTCGTAATGGTATATCGATCTGTTGGCCTTTTGTTTGGTCCTCTTGCAGTAGCGGGTCGATTCTTCTTTTGAGGCACATCATGTCCTTGGACGATGGATTAGAGGGCGACATCTTCTTTACAAGTTAAAATAGTTTGAGGCGAACTAAAAGTGAAGAACAAATAAAATCACATTAGAGTGAATGAGTTTGTGGATACCATGGCTTGTTATTAGCCTTTTAAAAGAACTAGCCTAAATGGCTTGTTATTAGCCTTTTAGCAAAAAAAGCGAACTAGGAGGTTGCGAACTTAATTAAAATTTGGCTGACACCTCCCTAAAACTAGGACATCCACAGCGAGACAAGCGAAGAATACATATGGATTCAACCATTTGATAGTTAACGAGAATAATAGAGCGAAGCTCGGGATCTCACATATGAACATATGCGATTATTACGAATAAAGCAATTAGCATAAAGCTCATATTGATTGTTTGAATGTTCTCGAGATGTCGGGTTGCCTTAAAAGGCCCTCCTCGCCACAATGGACAAGTAATAGACTAGATTGTGACAACTTTATCTCAATATGATTTAATACTTGACGGGTTAAGTATAAATCTACTCAATTGGTTATCTTATATGCATATTCACTAACTAAGCATATAAAACGGGCTTGCAATAGAGCTAATCAAATATATATATATATTTTTTAGATCAAAAGGTTTCCCCTGTTTTATTCCAGGACCATGTACAACCACCGCACCATCGCTCCTAGCCAAACCACAGCATGTACAACCACAGCACCATCGCTCCTAGCCAACCACGGCATGTACAACCACGGCACCATCTCACAAATTAACATGTACAACCACGGCACCATCGCTCCTAGCCAGCGAACAAAGACATTTTAACTAATTCTTTGCTCTTGGGCTCTAAACAACGAGAAAACAAACATCCTTTGCCGAACTCACACTAATCAAATATATATATATGAAAGTGAAATTGATTGCTAAGATTTGTTGTCACAATTAGTCTATTCCATCCCTAAATCATCCTTGAACATTAAGCCCACACATAAGGTCCCCAAGCATGAATCGGTGGCCCTTTGCAAGACCGAGAATAATCACGAAAGTGTCCCAGAACTCACTAACTAGCGAGCAACACGAAAAATAGAGCAAATGGCCGGCGGTGCCTCCGGATCGGAAACCTCTAGCTCGATGGCTAGTCCCCGAAATACTCACGGTTGAAGCCGAAGGAGGACGCCGAGGGGGAGGGCAGAGGCCGGGGAGGCCGAGGGGAGGACGCCGAGGCCGGGAGGACGCCAGGGGAGGGCCGAGGCCGGGGAGGCCGGGGAGGGCCGAGGCGGGAGGACGCCGGGAGGGGAGGACGCCGAGGGGGGACGGGGGGGGGGAGGACGCCAGGGGAGGCCGCCATGAGGTAAAACGTCTCAAGGTTTAGGGTTTGGCCTTTGTGAATGAGATCTGCTTGGGAGATATATAGAGAGAGCACATCATAGAGCGGTTCTATAATATAGCGATGCAGTGATGAGATATCCTGAGCGGTTCTATAATAGAACGATGCATGATGTTTAGATATCTGAGCGGTTCTATAGTAGAACAAATGCATGATATTAATGACATCACGGACGGTTATATGATAGAACCGTGCAGTGATATTAGTGACATCACAGACGGTTATATAATAGAAAATGCGTGATGTTGAATATCACTGAGCGGTTAGGTAACATAACCGTCAGTGACAAATAACATTATCCTGCATTGTTATGTTAAAGAACCGTCATGATATATACTATTCACAGACATTCACTTGTCGGTTCGATTCGATCGACTCTTATGCATGCCACTTTGTTGTATCTTACGGGAAAGTTGTCTTTAACGAGAATATAGGCTATCTTGTGGTTGAAGTGGAATTCTAATCCTCAATTCAAACCCTAAAATCTGAGAGCAATCACATACAACTATTTCCATATTGCCAAAGTAGACATGATTACATTCTTGTCATCAATTATATACGAATGGCCATCTTTGAATCATGTATTTGGAATCATATTGATATTAACGAATAAATCGTGCTCTTATACTTGCATCTTTTCCATCAATCCAGATGCTTCACAAGCTACTTACAAAGATCATCACAATCATATATACATAATTCAGATGCTTCTGAAGCTACTTACAAAGATCATCACAATCATATGTACAAAGCATGATGGGTCGTATCATCTTTACAATAGCATTAATGTAATATTATTACACATGAAAATTAGTAAGCATGATGACAATGCACCCTTCTCATAACTTCATACCACATGCTTATTCTTTTGTATGAAAATTAGCCCTTCATGATGATCGGCGTGTGTAGCTTGCTTCCTCATGTTGTTCTTACGGGACCGGGATGTCATTTCCGATAGGTGGCAACTCATCAAATTGATTGTACTCTTCCTCATCTACTACATTCTCAACTCCGACAATTCTCCTTTTTCCTGAAGAACTACGTGGCGCTTCTTGTTGGGCCGAATTCGGTTATATAGAAGACTTGAACAACTTGGTTAGCGAATCTGAATGGTTCGTCTTGGTATCCGACACGTTCGAGGTCCACGATGAGTGATGCCATTCTGTCGACCTTCACGTCTTTGGAGGTGGACCATGACACCGAAATAGGGAATCTTGAAAAGTCGTAGTCGAGCTCCCATATCTCCTCTATGAACCCATAGTAGGAGCTCCTCATCAACCAGTGGTATTATTGAATGCATCTATCACGGACACCCTTATGCTACGGTTTGTGCTCTTCATATCCTGATCTCTCGTGTAAAATGTGTACCCATTTAAGTCATATCCTTTCCATGTGACAAGCGCAAAAGTTGGTCCTTTTGCCAACCATGTCGGCGTGTCATCCGCGAGCTCCTAGTGATAGGTCGCTCCTTCAACCATTTGTTGAAGCGAAGGTTATCTTGTCTCGTGATCCAAGACTCTGCCGTCTTTGGATTCTCTTGCCTTAGCCATTGCTTGTGCTTTCGGCGATATAGGCGGACACTACTGACCATGTGTTGCAAAACCGTGAAATGGGCTCGAGCATAATCAACCGAATCGAGGCATGATTGCTTTCCTTCCGATGGTCCCGATACCTGGAGCCTCCCCTCATGGCGAGATCGAGGCACACCTATTGGTTCGACACAGGGCCATGTAATCGGCCTGAGAACTCGGCGGCCTCTTCATTTGCATAACCTTCGACAATGCTACCCTCCGGACGAGATCGATTCGTCGTAAGACTTGAGAATTCCCATGTACCTCTCGAGCGGGTACATGCTACGTGGAACAACGGCCGCATATCTTTATCTCTGTCACAAGGTGAACAATGAGATGGACCATGATATCGAAAAATGATGGAGGAAATACATCTCAAGATTACATAGAGTCATCACCACCTCGACTTGCAGAGCATCTAGTCCTTCGGGATCGATGACCTTCTGAGCGATTGTGTTAAAGAAATAACACAGCCTAGTGATTGTCTCACGGACCTTGACCGGCAAAATACTTCTAATTGCGATAGGGAGCATCTGTGTCATCAGCACATGACAATCATGAGACTTCATGCCGATTAATTTCAAATCTTCCAACGAAACAAGTCTCTTCATGTTGGAGGAGTAACCGGACGGAACTTTCACACCATGCAAGCAGCGCACGATTCAGTTCTTCGGCCTTTGACAGAGTATAACAAGCGAGGTTCCAAGCGTCGGCCTTTATCGGTCTCTTTCGGTGCTAACTCGGGTCTTATGCCCATATCGACCAAGTCAAGCCGTGCGTTGATACCATCCTTTGTTTTACCCTTAATGTTGAGTAAGAGACCAATCACGCCATCACGGACATTCTTCTCTCGTGCATGACATCGATGCGATGGCGAACTTCTAGGTGCTCCCGATAAGGTAGGTCCCGAATATTGATCTCTTCTTCCACATGCTCTTTTCACGGGTACTTGATTTCGTCCCTTTCCATACGCAACATCAAATCCTTAACAATGTCATGAACATCTCTCCGCTCAAACGCCTTGGAGCTGGACCATTTCGTTCCTTAGTCGAAAAGTTGCTTCATCTTGCGATATGGGTGATTCCTCCGAAGGAACCTACGATGGCGCATGTACGCGGTTTTGCGGAGTGATTCACCATAAACTCTCGGTATCATCTAAGCGGTGAGTGCGAGGCTTTGGTTCCTTTTGTACTACGGCACAGCGAGTTAGCAAAGGCGGGGTAATCATTTATGGTGCGAACAACAAGCGATTGCAAAGTAAAGTTCTCTCGTTTATGCGCATCCCATCGTGTACCCGGTAACCCACGGTGTTTTAGATCTTCCACCAATGGAGCTAGGTACACATCAATATCGTTCCTGAGTTGTTTCGGTCCTTGGATAAGCTGAGACAACATAATGTACTTCCGCTTCATACACAACCACGGAGGAAGGTTGTAGAATCTGATTCTGGGCCAAGTGCTATGCATTTGCTCATGTTACCGAAAGGATTCATTCCATCTGTACTCAATCCAAACCTTATATTTCTCGGATCCTTTTGAATTCTTGAAAGCTCTGTCGATGTTTCTCCTTTGGATGGAATCGGCAGGTGCCTTAGCATTCCATCATTCTTACGCTCCTCAAAGTGCCAGCATAGCAGCTTTTGCCTCCTTTGGGTTCGCAAACAAACGCTTCAAGCGGGAATTCAGCAGATACCATGCCACCTTAGCGGAGGACCTTTTTCACCTCAATGCTCTCGCCATCATCATCTGAATAACTCTTACGCTTGTACGGGATCGTTGCACACGGACATATATGCAAGTTTGTGTACTCTTTATGGTACAGGATCTGATCGTTTGGACATGCATGTATTCTTTCTACTTCCATTCCCAAGGGACAAAGAACACCTTGGCTTTGTAGGTGCTTGTCGGCAACTCGTTTCCCTCTGGGAGCATGTCCGCCAATAGGCGTATACTTATTTGTGAAACTCTTGTCGGACCAACCGTTGCTTGCCTTCAATTTGAGTAGTTGAAGCACGGATGATAACCTTGTGTATTTCAACTTGCACCCTGCGAACAAAGGTTTCTCCGAGTCCTCCATTAAGCCACCGAACTGTCCATATTCCCTGTCATCAAGGTTTCATACGCATCGCGTAGCATCTCGATCCAAATTGTCATCGTGCAACTTTGTCCTCATTGGAAGCACAATCGATATGATCATCCGACATATCATTGACATCGTCGACGATATTAACACTACTTGTCGCTTCTGTATATTATGCTCTTCGCCATGGTGGTCCAACATGTATAGCCCTTTTGAAACCCCTTGAATCAAGTGTGCCGATCATACCGAGTTTGAAACATCTTGATTTTCGCAATCAATGCACGGACATGACATGAATTGCACCCCTTATTAAACATATCCTCCTCTGCAGCTCTTTTGAAAGTGGAGCGCCATTAAGGTACTCGGCACTAAAGACGGTTCTCAACGTACATCCAGCTTCGATCCATCTATGCTACACATGTAACACTTAGTGTTAAATATTACGTGCACCAGGTGTAGTGCGTATGCACACATTCTTAAACTAATTATGCAATTACATACCTTAATTACATCACAAAGAAATAATTAACAAAATTCAAATTAATCTTCAATATAATAATGAAATTAGAACCCATTACTAATCTTAGATCACCAAAAGACTTGAATTGATCTATAAGCTAGATCTAAACAATCTTTAAATTCTATCCTTAACAAGCTAGCTAGCTACATCATGATCGAATATTATATTATGCAAATAGAACCATTACTAGCTAACCTTATTCATCAAAAACCAACACATGGTTCTACAAGCGAGATCTAAAAAATCATCAAATTCCTTCCTTATCAAGCTAGATGTTGAATATAATGCAATTAAAACACATTACTAACCAAATATCACAAACAACATATGGATCCACTACAATTAAGCTAGATCTACCCAAACAATCTTTAAATTAATTCTCTCCTAACCAACCTAGATATATATTGAATTGGATGCATGCAATTAGAGAACTCATTACTAACCTTAGATCACCAAAATCAAATGAATCTAATATCACCCTTGAAATCAATGGCTTTCTTTTAAAAATCGCCTCACTTCATGACCGCCACTTAGGATAGAAACGAAACCCTACAAACAAAGTGGATGCATGGAGCGAGGCTCTGTTTTCTGACCTCGGACGGTTTTATCACGACGGTTTTATATTACCGCCGTACGTAATACAAAAAATATCACAGAGCGGTTTCTAAATATAACCGCTGCGTAATGACTCTTGTAGATATTACAGGCGGTTGTGTTATATAACCGTCAGTGATATCCTGACGGTTTTACTTTAAACCCGCTGCGTAATGAGTATCTTGTAGCAATTACAGGCGGTTATATTTTGAAACCGTCTGTGATAGTTAGTTACATCACTGACGCGGCTGTAATATAAAACCGTCGTGATATTAGCACCGACGGTTTGAGTACATAACCAAATGCGTGATCGTAAGTCTCGATATAAGCCTCATTTGTAGTAGTGCGAGCACAAGAACCCTAGAAAATAGATCTAGCAAATCTAGAGTAAGAATCTAGGTTCAAATGATGTATTTTGACTAAGATTACTTGCAGGTAGAGAAATTCCACCAATATTTACACCAACAACCTTTTAAACCCTTGAATCCCCAAAGATTTAACTAAGCACAATATGAGCAAGAGAGAGAATCAAGAACCAAGGAGACAAACCGATTTTTCCCGAAGTTCGGATCCTTGAGGGGATCCTACGTCTCCGTTGAGGCGGCACAAAGCCGGGGTCTCTTTCAACCCTTGTCCTCTAGGTGTTGCACCAAGCACTCACCCGTTAACTCTTTGAATCCTTCCCTTGCAAAGGTGGATTCAACCTTCACAAACTTCCGACGGCGTCCCACACGAAGATTTGGGGGCACACCGGTGACTCCTAGCCGTCTAGGAGTCCTCAACCTCCAAGAGTAAAGAATCTCGCAAGAAATCCGCTTGAGGATGAACCACGTGCTCAAGATGAATCACAATCACTAGATCTTTTAATCTCTCACTTAATCTCCCTCCAAAGATTCAAGAACCACAAGCTTTGAGGGAGGAGAACACTAGGGCTTTGAGAGAGAGTGAAAAGAGCTGTTGGAAGAATTGAATGCACTAGTCAAATGGTAGGTGGGAGTTGGGGAGGTATTTAAAGCCTCCCAAAACTAGCCGTTTTTCACTTCAGCCCGAGACTGTTCGGACAGTCCGAACCCATGTTCGGATAGTCCGAACCATTAGGAATCAGGGCTACGGGACACACAGTTCGGATTGTCCGAACAACCCTTCGGATAGTCCGAACCAAAATGACTTAACCCTAACCGAGTGGGTTCACTCGGATACTCCGAACACATGTTCGGACATTCCGAACCAAAAGGACTTCAACCAACAGAGAGGGCTAGCTCGGATACTCCGAACCCATGTTCGGACATTCCGAACCAATTTGAACTGGACCAACAGAGAGGGTTAGCTCGGATACTCCGAACCGAGGTTCGGACATTCCGAACCAAATTTCGCCTAAGCAATCGAGGGTCCAGATCGAGATTCCGAAGATTTGTTCGGATACTCAACCTTTTGAACATTTTGCCCTAAGACTTTACACATTGACTCATATTTAGACTAGGATTCATCATTGAGCACATTGGATCATTCTAAAACTATTTCTTGCCAAATCCTCTTAATAGTACGGCAATCCTTAAGCTCAAATAAAATTCAAAAATCATATACAACCATTGAGTTTACCGACGCCTTTTCTTCTCAAGTTTGAGGGACCTCTTTCCTTGTTTACTTTTCCATGAGCATATTTATCATCCACAATACTCATAAAGCTCATTAGTCACTTAATCTTGTTGTCATTAATCACCAAAATCACTAAGGGGCCTAGATGCACTTTCAATCTCCCCCTTTTTGGTGAATTGATGACAACACGATTAGATTTAGATAAAATTGAAATGAGAGAGTATTTGGAAAACCAAATACACGGAGAAACTCCCCCTAAATGTGTGCATTGAAATAAATTGAGTGGAATGTCAAATGCACATATTTACGGAAAAAATTGCAAGAGCTCCCCCTAAATTCTTGCTTTCAAGAGAGTATAACAAGATATATAACCGATAATTTGCATAAACAAATATGACATGATATCACACAAATGCATTGCTAAAGGGAAATAGAATTAAGCAAATAGTTCGACAACCTTCAACGACCAACAAGTATAAGCAACACACGAAGAAGCAACAGAAAATTCAACTATAAAGCACAAAAGCAACCACAGACTCCACAAGAAAATAAATCTAATGACATGACCTCACTCCCCTTTGGCATCAAGACACCAAAGAGGTCACTCCGCCGCCATCGTCATCATAAATCGCCGCTGCCGTTCTCCGAGCCAAGACATATCGAGAGTCGCCTCATCGTCACCAGAGGCGCCAAGTGGCGGAAGGTCAAAGAGTCGCCGGTCGCCAATCAACTGTCATTGAATCGACTCGACTCGGATTTCAAGAACAAGACAGATTTAGCTTCCCTTTTATGACATTAAGCTGACGGCGAGTGTCGGTGATCTTCTCATTCATCTGTCGGATCTTCCTGTGGTTCTTGATCCCAAGGCAGAAAATTGCACGAAGCATGTTCTTGATCGAGCCGCTTGGGGAAGAAGGATCACCAGAAGAGGGCCTCGCTAAAGTGGCACCTGACCTGGTAGTGGGCGCTGAAGGAGGAGGCACTGGCTGAGCTGGAGGAGGTGGAGCCCTGATCACACGAACACGGTACGGCACATGCTCCACATCCTTAGCAAACCACAACCCGGAGATGCTCTCCACCATGCACATCACATAAGGCGCGAATCCACAGCTGCTGCGCGGGCTAAGGGAGTTGAGGCGAATCTCTTGCCAAATGAAATCAAACACATCAAACGGCCTAGAACCTTCGCCAATCCTCAAGAGCAGGGTTCCTAGAGTAGGAACGGATGTTGGTGGCGTCTCCTCCTTGGGCCACAAGGTCTTCCTCAGCAACTTGTACAGAATAGCATAGAAAGGCTTCAAACCTTTTGTAGTGCCCAGCTTGAAGTTCTGAGAGCTGTCATACAAAGGAGTCAAATCATTGATGCTGGAGGAGTCAAAAACATGAAGCTTGTCCAAATTCTCCCAGCCCTCGGTGTTGAATCCAATGCAGTCAGCAAACTGTGCCTTGGTCACCGCATAATATAGCTCATCAACCATGAACCACATGGTGCTCTCAGCATCGGTGTCGACGTATAGGGTCGCATAGAACTGTGCCACAACTTCATTGTTCCATTTGCACCTGAAAGACATGATGTCTCTCAAGTTGTGGCGCTCACAAGCAGCAATTACCTCATTGAACACGGTGTCCTCCTGCTGTGCCATGTAGTCCCAGTCAATGTAATGCATTAATGCCACTGGATTCTTCTTCTCAGCAATCACAGAGTCATAGAAATCCTGTTGGAAGTGATTCCAGAACCGCTTGTCCACGTAGTCCTCTTGCAAGTACATCAGCGGATCCTGACTCCTGTGCTGGCGAACTTCTTTGCCTCTCCCTTGCCCAACACAGTAGTCCACCTTCTTCTTTGGAGTCACACCCATTGGAGTAGCACGACGGGCAGGGTGAATCTCCAATGGTCCAATCAGTGCTCCTTCCCGACGCTGAGCTGCACACTTAGCTGCCCTCAACCTAGGCATAGCAGCCCTAGGATCCTCAGTACCACTGCCTCCCTGACCTTCGTCCCCTTGTCCACCACCACCATGACTTGTAGCACCCTTATGACCAGTTTTCTTCCTTTTGCGAATGGCTTACGCTTCGCCTTCCTACCGATGGTGAAGGAAGGGACCTGAGGGGAGTCTTGAGGAGGATCAGCGGGGGCCGCCGAGGAGTCACCGGCGGGAAGATCATGCCTAGCCTTCTTCGAGCGAGCCGCATCGATGTCAGCTTGGCAAGAGCGAGGGTTGCCACCCTGAGTGGGATCCATCTAAAAGGTATACAAGGGTTGAAACAAGATTAGACACTAATTATAACCTAGATGAACAATAAAGAGTTGAAATGAAGTCACATTCTTCGGATAGTCCGAGTGTTTCTTCGGATAGTCCGAAGTTTTAATTCGGATAGTCCGAACCTCTTCGGACATTCCGAATGGAAACTCGGACATTCTGAGGTGACAGTTCACAAACCCTAAATTTTTCAACCTAGGTGATAATTCAACAAATTTAAGATCTAATCATAGGATGACTATCTTAGCAAGGTCTAGGATGGTCTAGAGTCCGAGGGTTTTCAAAATAAATTCAAAAATAACCGGCATTAGGAGAGGTTTGAACCAACCTTTTGAAGATGAGAAACCGGGTTCCCAAAGCAAGATTAGGGCACAAGGATGAAGAGGAGGAGTCCCTTGCCCTAGGAGAGGGTCTTGGAGCCCTCAATCCGCAAGAACACCGGTCAAAACCCTAGATCCACGAGGAGAGGCGGCTTGAAGAGAGAGAAACCGAGATGGGGAATGTAAAGAAGGAAAAAAGAAAGAAGGGACTCGGGCTGGGTTAAGAAACCCGAGACCCCACTTCGGACAGTCCGAACGTAAGTTCGGATAGTCCGAACCAGTTCGGATAGTCCGAATGGAATTTCGGATAGTCCGAACTGTTTTCTCAGGATGGCATTGAACAAAGGCAGGAATGACTCCGGAGCGAGAAATAGATGAGAGGACCTAGGAAGTCAAGTCATCAAGTGATCAGCAAGCCATGCAACACTTCAAACCATGATCACAAGATGATTGACAAGATCCGAAGATCAAAAACCAACAAACACAATAAGATAAGAGAAATAAAGAGAATAAGGTTTTCTAAGACATTTTTTTTTCAATCACCAATCAACGTAAGCATGTTTCAAGCCAAATTGCGAGAGTCTAGAATATTTAGCCCACTCCTTAACTCACAAAATCTTTTCTCATCAAGAGGCTTGGTAAATATATCGGCTAATTGGTCATTTGTGCTTACATGATGGATGTCAATATCGCCTTTAGTGGAGTGGTCTCTTAGGAAGTGATGGCGGATATCGATATGCTTTGTACGGGAGTGTTGGACGGGATTGTTGGCAATTTTTATGGCACTCTCATTGTCACACAAAAGTGGCACACGGTTATAGGTTAGTCCATAATCATTTAGAGTTTGTCTCATCCAAAGCAATTGGGCACAACAACTCCCGGCGGCTATATATTAAACCACTGTGGATAGGGCTACGGAATTTTATTTCTTAGAGGACCAAGAGATAAGGGATCTACCTAAGAATTGACATGTCCCCGAAGTACTTTTCCTATCCACCTTACATCCGCATAATCCGTGATCGAATAGCCAACTAACTCAAATGATGAACCTTTTGGATACCAAAGCCCAAAATGAGGAGTGTGCACTAAATATCTCAAGATTCTCTTTACGGCCACCATGTGGCACTCTTTAGGGGCGGCTTGAAATCTTGCACACATGCACACACTAAGCATAATATCGGGCCTAGATGCACAAAGATAGAGTAGAGAGCCGATCATCGAGTGATATACCTTTTGGACGATCGGTTTACCTTCTTTGTCGAGGTCTAGATGCCCGTTGGCTTGCATTGGCGTCTTGATTGGCTTGGCGTTCTCCATACCGAACTTCTTAAGCATGTCCTTGATGTATTTCGTCTGGCAGATGAAGGTTCCTTCCTTAAGTTGCTTGACTTGAAAACCGAGGAAGAACTTCAACTCGCCCATCATGGACATCTCAAATCTCTTAGTCATGATCCTGCTAAATTCCTTGCACAAGTATTCATTAGTAGATCCGAAGATAATGTCATCAACATATATTTGACATACAAATAAATCATTATCAATATGTTTAGTAAAGAGAGGGGTCGGCCTTTCCGACTACAAAACCTTGACCGAGGAGAAAATCGCGAAGGCACTCGAACCACGCCTTGCTTGCTTAAGTCCGTAGAGAGCCTTGTGTAGGAAGTAGACGTGGTCCGGATGGTTCGGTCTTCGGCCGGTGGTTGCTCAACGAGACCATTTCGAGAGTGGTCCATTCAAGAAGGCGCTTTTCACGCCCATTTGATACAACTTAAAATCATGGTGAGTAGCAAAGGCAAGTAATATTCTAATAGATTCAAGCCTAGCTACGGAGCATATGTTTCATCGAATCCAAACCTTCGATTTGCGTGAAGCCTTGAGCAACTAACCGGCTTTGTTTCTCGTCACTATTCCGTTTCGCCTTGCTTGTTCCAAATACCCATTTGGTTCCGATAACATTTTGTTTGGGCCTTTCGACAAGCTTCCACACTTGGTTCCGTTCGAAATTGTTTAACTCCTCTTGCATGGCCATCATCCAATCCGGATCTTGGAGTGCTTCTTCTACCTTAAGCGGTTCAAGAGAAGAAACAAAAGAGTAAAATTCACAAAAATTTGTGACACGAGATCGAGTAGATACTCCCTTGTTAATGTCTCCTAGGATGTTGTCGACGGGATGATCTCGTTGCACGCTTTGATGCACTCTTGGATGAGGTACGGTTGCATTAATTCTTTGGATTGGACCCTCATCAACTTGAGTGGCATTCGAGCCGTCTTGAGCTTGAATTGAGGAAGAGGGAGCAACATCCGGAGCGTCCATCGTCGCGTTGTGAACATCTTGAGTCGAGGTGCTTGGAATTACATCTTGCTCAAGCGGTCTTACTTCTCCAATTGCCAGTTTCTTGATTGCTTCGCCCGGAGGTTCTTCTCTGTCAATTACATCACAATCAACTTGTTCTACTTGAGAACCGTTAGTTTCATCAAATGTTACGTCACGCGAGATTTCAACTACACCGGTGGTGTTATTGAAAACCCGATATGCGTAAGCATTTGATCCATACCCAAGTAAAAATCCCTCATCTACTTTAGGAGCAAATTTAGAAGACTTAGCTCTCTTGTTGAGGATGTAGCATTTGCTTCCAAAGACTTGGAAGTAGGATACATTGGGTTTCTTCCCGGTAAGTAACTCGTACGCCGTCTTCTTTAACAACTTGTGGAGATATAGCCGGTTGGAGCTGTGGCACGCGGTGTTGACGGCCTCCGCCCAGAATATGTCGGAGACTTTGTACTCGTCAAGCATCGTGCGCGCCATCTCGATGAGGGTTCGATTCTTCCTCTCGGCTACCCCATTCTGTTGAGGAGAGTAAGGGGCCGAGAACTCGTGTTTGATGCCTTCTTCATCGAGATACTCCTCAACACCGGTATTCTTGAATTCAGTGCCGTTGTCGCTCTGAATTCTCTTGATCTTCACTTCGAACTCATTTTGAGCCCTTCTCATGAATTTCTTCAAGCTTCCTTGGGCTTCGCTTTTGTCATGCAAGAAAAACACCCAAGTAAAGCGAGAAAAATCATCAACAATAACTAACCCATACTTGTTTCCTCCAATGCTTATGTAGGCAATTGGGCCGAATAAGTCCATGTGAAGAATCTCTAGAGGTCTTGTGGTTGTCATCACATTCTTGGAGGGATGGGAAGCACCGACTTGCTTCCCGGCTTGACATGCGCTACACACCCTATTTTTTTCAAAGACAACATTGGTTAATCCAAGGATGTGTTTGCCTTTAAGAAGTTTATGGAGGTTCCTCATACCAACATGGGCGAGTCGGCGATGCCACAACCAACCCATGCTGGACTTAGCCATAAGACAAGTTTCAAGGTTAACTCTATCCGTAGTGAAGTCTACAAGATAGAGATTCCCTTTCAACCGTCCCTTAACAGCTATTGAACCGTCATCCCTCTTAACGACATCCACACCCTTATCACTAAACACACAGTTGTAACCCGCCTCACACAATTGAGCGACGGACAACAAATTGTAGCTTAGAGATTCAACAAGCAAAACATTGTTCAAATGGAAATCATTGGTAATAAGAATTTTACCTAAACCTATTACTTCACCTTTTCCATTATCGCCAAAAACGATGCTTTCACTATTAGCTCCATTGGCGTCCAAATGAGCGAACATTGCCCTTTCTCCGGTCATGTGATGTGTACATCCGCTATCCAAGATCCAACTTGATCCACCGGAGGTGTAGGCCTACAAAATGAAATTTAGTTTTTGCTCTTTGGTACCCAAACTTGTTTAGGTCCACGCACGTTAGTGACAAGTGATTTGGGGACCCAAATAGATCGCATATTAGAAACATTTTTAGGCTTACCCCCAATGTGATGAGCAACTACTCTACCGAGGCTAGTCCTCTTAAGCACATATGAAGCATAGAAGGTGGATTGAGCCTTATATTTAGAGTTTGCTTCCCCCTTTACGAAGTGAATGGGCTTGTTCAAAGGCGTAACCACAATGTGGTTTCCTTTGCCCTTGGGAGGGACATAACCAAGCCCATGCTTCATGGGGTTACCTTTGCGCTTACCGAGGAACTCCTCTAGTCCCTTGCTAGCCTTATATGACTTTTGTAGTCCATCTTCGAGCATTCCCTTGAGCTTCTCATTTTCATTAGCAAGTACTTGCAAAGTCTCAAGGTTAGTGGTACAAATATCAATATTGACATTATAGCACCTAGCGCATCCATTGCTCGTTGAAGGTAATGAAGAATTGGAGTTAATAGTTGAGGTAACCGGAGGGCTATTCTTGAGATCAACAAGCTTCAACTCAAGAGCTTTGCAAGCATCCTTTGCCTTAGCAAGTTCCTCTTCGAGTGAAGCGTTGGTGATCTCGAGACTAGTCACCTCGGATTTGATTAATTTTGAATTCTCAAATAATTTCTCATTTTTCTCTTTTTCAAAAGACAAGCTCTTCTCTAGCTCACGGTTTTTCTCCTTTTCGAGGATAAGCAAATCCTCTTGAGCCTCAAGAGTAGCTTCCTTTTGTTCTACAACTTCCTCCAATTTTTCAATATCTTTTAAAAGCAAGTTTAATTTATGAATGTTAAAATTCTTCATAGATTCAAGCACGGTGTTAACATCATCATTATCACTATCGCTATCGTGCTCATCTAGACATTCATTAGCAATGGAGGGAGTGGAGTCTTTTGATGATACCTTATGCCCCTTTGCCATAAGGCACATTGGAGCGTTGTCGTCGTCATCGCTCAAGTTGTCGAAGAGGCTCTTCGACATTGTTGAGGTGGTAGGCACGGCGATGGCGACGGAGGCAATTCCTCCTTCCTCGTCGGAATTTGACTCGGAGTCGGAGTCGGAGTTGGAGTCGGTGTCGGAGTTCACTCCTTTCCAATGTAGGCACGGCCCTTGCCTTTGTACTTCTTGCTCTTCTCCTTCTCCTTGTCCTTGCCCCGATATTTGTCTTTCTTGTGCGGCTTCTCATCTTTGCCTTCCTTATGTGGACACTCGGTAATGAAATGGCCGGTTTCGCCGCATTCATAACATCTTCTTGTGGAATGTCTCCCCTTTGATTTTCTTCCATAGTTCTTTGAATGACCTCCTTGTTTGAAATTCTTCTTCTTGAAGAACTTGTTGAACCTTCGCACAAATAGGGCCATATCCTCATTCGTCAACGGACCACTAGACTCTTCATCTTCACTTGAGTTCTCTTCCGCTTGGCGCACTACCTTGAAGGCCTTGAGAGCAATGCCTTTCTTTTTGCCAGACTTGAGTTCTTCTACAACCTCAGCTTCCTTCACCATCATCTCGACCATCATGAGCCGGCCAATGACATCATGAGGTGTCAAAGTGTCGAAGTTGGGCCGATCTCGGATCAACTGAACAAGGTTGCGGTTGGTAGGAGTGATCACACGAAGTATTATCTTTACCACGGCCTTGTCAGAAAGATCAGTGCACCCAAGACCTTTTGCTTGATTTACGAGCACCATCAGATGGTCAAACATCTTAGTGTATGATTCACCATCTTCCAGGGTGAACCGGCTTAGCTCACCAATAATGAGCTCTATCTTAGATTCTCGGACGCTTGACACTCCTTCATGACTTACTAGGAGTCTTTCCCAAATAGCCTTTGCTTCCTCGAGTCCATCGACTCGGTTGAATTCGGAATCACTTAGGGCGTTGAATAAGGCATTGACTGCCAAATCATTGAAGTGTTGATCTTTATCTTCTTCGGGAGTAAGATTCTCGGGATCATTTGGCTTGAAACCTGTTTGCACAATCTTCCAAATAGAAGGGTGAAGCGATCTCAAGTGCATCTTCATCTTATGTTTCCATGCCGCATAGTGAGTGCCATCGAAATTAGGCGCTCGACCGGAGGGCACGGAGACATATGAGGAAGAGCTTGAGACACCGAGGGAACGATAATCAAATGGAATTGCAACCCTAATACCGGAGCCCGTGCCCTTATCTTGGTCATGGGCTTCGGTATTCTTATCTCTGCTTATGCACATATTGATTCTCCAGCGGTTAAGCCAAACTAAGGAGATTTGGCTCGATACCAATTGAAAGGACCTAGATGTCGCCTAGAGGGGGTGAATAGGCGCTACAAATTTTAAATCGCAGTGGAAATTTAAACTTCGGATACTCCGAAATTATCTTCGGACTGTCCGAGTAGTTCGGATAGTCCGAACCTAATTTCGGATATTCCGAACTGGTTCGAGCACAAGAACCCTAGAAAATAGATCTAGCAAATCTAGAGTAAGAATCTAGGTTCAAATGATGTATTTTGACTAAGATTACTTGCAGGTAGAGAAATCCCACCAATATTTACACCAACAACCTTTTAAACCCTTGAATCCCCAAAGATTTAACTAAGCACAATATGAGCAAGAGAGAGAATCAAGAACCAAGGAGACAAACCGATTTTTCCCGAAGTTCGGATCCTTGAGGGGATCCTACGTCTCCGTTGAGGCGGCACAAAGCCGGGGTCTCTTTCAACCCTTGTCCTCTAGGTGTTGCACCAAGCACTCACCCGTTAACTCTTTGAATCCTTCCCTCATGAGGTGGATTCAACCTTCACAAACTTCCGCAAGGCCCCACACGAAGATTTGGGGGCTCACCGGTGACTCCTAGCCGTCTAGGAGTCCTCAACCTCCAAGAGTAAAGAATCTCGCAAGAAATCCGCTTGAGGATGAACCACGTGCTCAAGATGAATCACAATCACTAGATCTTTTAATCTTCACTTAATCTCCTCCAAAGATTCAAGAACCACAAGCTTTGAGGAGGAGAACACTAGGGCTTTGAGAGAGAGTGAAAAGAGCTGTTGGAAGAATTGAATGCACTAGTCAAATGGTAGGTGGGAGTTGGGGAGGTATTTAAAGCCTCCCAAAACTAGCCGTTTTTCACTTCAGCCCGAGATTGTTCGGACAGTCCGAACCCATGTTCGGATAGTCCGAACCATTAGGAATCAGGGCTACGGGACACACAGTTCGGATCGTCCGAACGACCCTTCGGATAGTCCGAACCAAAATGACTTAACCCTAACCGAGTGGGTTCACTCGGATACTCCGAACACATGTTCGGACATTCCGAACCAAAAGGACTTCAACCAACAGAGAGGGCTAGCTCGGATACTCCGAACCCATGTTCGGACATTCCGAACCAATTTGAACTGGACCAACAGAGAGGGCTAGCTCGGATACTCCGAACCCATGTTGGGACATTCCAACCAATTTACTGACCAACAGAGAGGGTTAGGATACTCAACGAGGTTGGACATTCCGAACCAAATTTCGCCTAAGCAACCGAGGGGTCCAGATCGGAGATTCCGAAGATTTGTTCGGATACTCCGAACCTTTTTGAACATTTTGCCCCTAAGACTTTACACATTGACTCATATTTAGACTAGGATTCATCATTGAGCACATTGGATCATTCTAAAACTATTTCTTGCCAAATCCCTCTTAATAGTACGGCAATCCTTAAGCTCAAATAAAATTCAAAAATCATATACAACCATTGAGTTTAACCGACGCCTTTTCTTCTCGAGTTTGAGGGACCTCTTTCCTTAAGCGACTTTCCCATGAGCATATTTATCTGTCCACAATACTCATAAAGCTCATTAGTCACTAAATCTTGTTGTCATTAATCACCAAAATCACTAAGGGGCCTAGATGCACTTTCATCGGGCCTCTGTTGGCTTCAATTTACAGGATGATCCGGCCTAATAGCGAATTACCTACCGTACTATCCTGCACTTTCACGCAACAGTTTTACTCAAGTCCAATAAAAAATATAAGTTCTATTACATTTTAAGTTTTTACACAACATGTCCCTATTTGCCTTTAACAACTTTTCCGACGCAATCATCACGCATATATGGCATCATTGAAATATCGAGGGTTTCTTCTACAAGTTTGATCCCCTCAGGATCTCCGAAAGGCGGAGGTCGTCGGCGATTCTATTACGCCTCGTCGTGCACATTGTCAACTCCAACGATCCTTTGTTTTACGGGAACAACTATGTTCCTTTTCTTATTCTTCGGGTCACTATGTAGAAAACTTGCGAGACTTCAGAAGCTAGTATCCAGGGGTCAGTTTTGTGTCCAAGATTGTTGAGGTCGACAGTTGTGAACCCATAGTTGTCCACCTCCACACCATTAGGATGTTTGACCCAGTTGCAGCGAAATACGAGGATCTGCATATCCCTTCCATAGTCGAGTTCCCAAATTTCTTCAATGATTCCATAGTAGGTGTTCTTCTCCCCTATAGCATCTATGGCTTCTACCCGAACGCCATTGTTTTGGGCCATTGTCTTCTTGTCCTTTTGAATGGTATAAAACGTGTATCCATTGATGTCATACGCTAGCCATGATGTTACCAGACTTGATGGGCCATGAGCCAACATTTTCAATGTTTCTGTTTCTTCGTCCTCACCATCTGGTATGTTTTGGTTCTTGAACCATGTGGTAAACATGAGCTTATTCTCTTTCAGGATCCAATCAACTTGGCGTCCTGGATTTTCTCTTTCAAGCTCTTCCAAGTATTGCTCCACGTACGGCTCCACTATCTTTAGCTGTTGCAAGATGGTGAAATGTGCTTGGTCCACATTCTTGTACTCATGGTCGATGAATCTTATCTTTCCCTTAGTCCCTTTACCAGTCAACCTCCCCTCATGTTGAGGGACAGGCACACCAATCGGCCTTTCCGTGGGCATGAAGTAATCCGTGCAACACTCAATGACTTCCTCAGTATTGTAGCCCTCAATAATGGAACCCTCTGGGTAAGCACGATTCCGTTGTAAGCTCCTAAGCAAGCCCATCCACCTCTCAAATGGAAACATCCAAAGGTAAGAATATCGTCCCAAAGACTTTACCTCCTCGACAAGGTGAACCAAGAGGTGCGGCATGATATCAAAAAGGATGGAGGGAAGCACATCTCAAGTTGGTTTATAGTCTCCACTATGTAGTTCTGCAGATAGCTCATTGCTCATCATCGACACCTTCGTGAAATCGCATTGTAGAAATGACGGTACCGTGTGATGGCCACCTTTACAAATGTTGAGTTGATACCCGATTGCAATTGGGAGCATTTGTGTCATCATGACGTGGCAGTCATGAGACTTCATACCACTTATCTTTAAATCTTTCATCGATACTAGGTTTTTGATGTTGGATGAATAACCAGATGGGACTCTGACCCCACGTAAGCACCTGCACACTGATCTTTTCTCCTCAGCTGTCAGAGAGTAGCTTGCTGGGGGAAGGTAATACTTTCCATATGTTCTTTCTTGAGGGTGTAGTTCTTTCCTGATTTTAAGTACTACTAAGTCTTTACGAGCTTTAAGACCATCCTTTGTCTTGTACTGAATGTCCAACAAGAGACCTAGCACGCTTTCACAGACATTCTTTATGACATGCATGGCATCGATGCTATGGTGAATTTCCAAGTCCTTCCAGTAGGGCAAATACTTGTAGAAAATTGACATCTTTTTGAACAGGACAACAAGCGGAGGAACCTCCTCATCGGTATTCTTCCTCTTTCGACCCCTCTTTTGGCCCTGCACCGGCTTCTTCCCGAAAACCACCTTGATGTTCTGGACCATTTCAAACACTTTTTTCCCATTACGGCGCTTTGGAGCCACACCTTCCTCAACCGTATTGTCAAAATACTTGCCCATGTTGCGGTATTTGTGAGCTTTCAGTAAGAAACGACGGTGCCGCATATACACTAACTTCTGTGAGCATGGAAAGAACGTTGACACAATTTCATCCATGCATACTACACAAGTTGTCTTCCCTTTAATTTGACCCGATAGGGCTAGCAGGGCGGGGTAATCACTGATGGTAACAAAAATAATGGCTTTTAGTGTGAAGTACTGTTGTTGGAACTGATCCCACACCTGGACCCCATCGTGCCACAACATGGCCATATCTTCCATCAGTGGTTCAAGAAAGACATCAATATCTACTCCAGGCTATCTTAGACCTTGGATAAGAATGGACAACATTAGATACCTTCTCTTCATACATAGCCATGGAGGAAGGTTGTAGATGGACAGGACTACTGGCCAAGTGCTATGTGTGGCATTCCATTCACCGAAAGGATTCATACCATCGGTACTCAGTGCGAACCTTACATTCCTGGGTTCGTTACCAAAATCTGGATACATGCGATCAAAATTTCTCCATTGTCTACCATCGGCTGGGTGTCGAATCTTTCCATCTTTTCTGTGCTTGTCGGAATGCCAACCCATTAGTTCGAGTCCTCTCATTCAGTACAAAGCGTTTGTGGCCAATAAGCGCAAGTACCACATCACCAATGCAGGGATTCTTTTCTTCTTGTCCGTGCTTGAAGAAGTGTCATCTTTGTTATTACCAGTAGTACTATTCTTGTTCTTCTTATTCTTCGTAGTGCTAGTGAAGAATCATCATCGCCATGGGAGTCATCATTCTTCTTATACCGCTCGCTTTGCACACGGGCATTGATCCAAGTCCGTGTAATCTTTACGGAAGAGGATCTGATGGTTCGGACATGCATGTATCTTTTACACATCCAATGACATCGGAGTGATAAGCTTCTTCACGAAATAAGTGCTTGTCGGCAAGGTGGGCAATCCATTAGCCTTCGGAAGTATTTCTGCCAAGAGCCTCAACAGATCGGTGAAACTCTTGTCCGACCATCCATTGCTAGCCTTCAACCGTAGAAGCATCAGCACCGTATGCAACACCGTAAACTCTGGAGGACAACCCTTGGATTCCTCATATAACAGATCATTCGCTGCTTTGTGTAACGCATCGACATTATCTAAACCTGTCATCTCCTTTAAAACCTGTGGTTCGGCATGGCGCAACATTTCCTCTACATCAGCGATGTGACCATCATCTAGCAAACGAGCATGCACATGAGCTTCATCTCCCAAACCATCAGTCTCGCCTCCGGCACTTCGATCATCTACGAGATCGGGATCAACATCATCGGTTGTTTGCGATGTACGTTGCTCGCCATGGTTGGACCAACATGTGTAATCCTCTATAAAACCTCTCATGATCAGGTGTGTTGTGATTACACTTAAATCTCCCCACCCAACATTGTTCTTACAGTCTTTGCATGGACAAAGTATTTCCGCTTCCTTCTTAGTCCAGCGCCCTTCCGAGCGGCTTTAATAAAAGTTTGAGCTCTTTGAGGAATACACCCTTATTTCTTGGGGCGGTGTACATCCATGTCCTTTCCATCTTGAACTCAAATGAAAATCAGATCGAAATGTCAATTATTTAGATAGAACTTTAACAAGAGAACCCTAACTTAAATACTATAAAATGATTTTATTAAAATCACGAAAGAATTTAAGGTCATCTTCCTCTAGATCTAGAGAGGGGGACTGTTCTCTCCCTCTAGAGAGAGGGAGGGATACAAGATCTGTCTACAGATCTAGAAGGTGAGGGCTTCAACGGAAAAATTAATCTAGTGATACTCAATTCGTTGGTTTTTGGTGATGTGTCTATGACATGTGGGTCCATCTGAGTCTATGACAGTGGACCAGGGTGTCAAAAAGTGAATCACAAATTTTAAAGAGTGTCAGTGGCACCAATCTCCCGGGCTTCAACCCCTCTCCCATGCACATTCTATCTACACTACATCTTCCTCTCCACAAGATATATAAACCTCTACAAATGTCAGGAATGAGATGCTCTTACCTTAGAGAGTTAACTATTCCAAGGATTTCAAGTTCAAAACCTAGCTCCCCTTGTTTTCACAATTTTGGGGTCTTTGGGCGCCACGAGAACGATCTGCTCGAGCTTTAAAGCGATGTTTCCACAGTGACTCCAGAAGACAACGACTGCAGAAAAATAATAACGATCAAGCAAAACAAAGACTACGGATGATCCGTCAAAGGCTAAAAGAACCATACCGGAGTATTTTCTGGACGTTGGATTTCTCTGTGTAGTGCCGCTGTTGCAACATAACGGATGATCCGGTACGTCAATACAAACTCATACCGGAGTATTGTCTGGACGTTAGATTTCTGTGTTTTGTAGCTATTGTAGAACAAAGGATGCTCCAGTACGTACATGAAAACGCATACCGGCATCTCCTTCGTCACAAAATTTGCAGACAAGCATTTACAAAATTTGGACAGGCGGTTTGTTTAAGAACTACGCCTTTAAAGACTTGAACATCACCACAGGGGGTTCGTTAATTAATTAGGTCGTCAATATAATTAACTAAGGCGGCTTGCTTAACATACCGCCTGTGGAAACTGTGCTTTCCGCATGTGGCTTTGTAAGAAAGCTGCCTGTGTAAAGATGGCAATTTCCCAAGGTGATTCCTTAAGAGAGCTGCCTGTGAAGAGCATAGTTTCCACAGGAGGCATCTAAAGGGAACCGCCTGTGACAAGATCAATATTTTCACAAGCGGTTTGTTAAGAGAGCAGCCTGTGAAGATACCTTTACATAGGCGGTTCTTAACCCAAGGACCGGCCGAAGTCATTTGAGGCAGCTCTCCTTTTAATCCGCCTGTGGAAAGAAATCCTTGGTGTCTAGGAAAATCATTTCTGTAGTAGTGTGAAAACTTCGTAAAATCTGGAATCCTAAAATTATGGGGGTATGGCATGCAGTCAATATAATCTGGGTACGGCTTCCTATAGCCGATTGCTTTTCCTTTGGGCTGTAATCCGAACTGATCCCTCAAAACTATAGAAATCTGATCAGCCCAATTAACGTTATTGGCCGATGTGGCACCAGAATTTGGCCAACCATAATGGACAGCGTCCTGCCCCCCGAGTGCAAACTCAGCTGGTCGGCTTGGTCTAACCGATGGGTACTGCTGTTGCCATGACTCACACCCATCGGTTCGGACAGCTGGGACCTCGGGCAATGGAATGAAGGGTTCTGCACATGAAACTACCCTATGTGGAGCCAGATTTCTCACTTGGGCTGGTCCTTGGGGTTTATGACTTCTATCAATCGGATGATGAGCCGACTAGATGCAGGCAGTCCCTGACATCGATGGTATATTACCTGTATCTAACTTTGCAGCGTCGGTATATGCATGGTAGTGGGTAACTGTACTTGGGCGAGAATTTGCCGGTGCCAACACAGTGGGTTGAGTTGGCATTAGCGAGGGTGCAGGTGCCAACACCTTTATTGTGTTAGCATTTGGTGCCACAGAGTACATCGGATACGTTGGGAGTGGCTGCAATGGATCTAATAACCCTCCAGATGCTGCCAACTCTTGTGCAATAGTTTTTACGCTATTTTCTATCATCGGCTTTAGGGTCGTAACCAAGGCCGATGACTGATTGAGTAATGCATGATGCACGGATTGCTCAATCATAACAGATAACTCAGCTTGAGCCAGCATATATCAGCTTACCGAGTTCGATGTGACGCCAACTTCACCAAGGGGATTCAATGTTGGGAGCGCCATCTTCTGTGTGACCCCTTGTCGGGTTTTCTGATAACAACCCAACATTAATTCCTCCAAGACAACTTTTCAATCTTCAATCTCCTTACGCTGCTCCGGAGTCAAATCATCCAAAGTAGGGACGATTATGGCGTCAGTATTATCATCGGCTGGTGCAATAGTTTTGCCTGCAGTCATCTTTCCGATCGTGGTCCCACCGGGCGTGCCAAAAATGTGTTGACACCAAAAACGTGAAGGGGGTTTTTGATCGCAACACACTGGACGAACACCGGGTCAAGCGTGCCAATCGATTTGACCCTGCAATCGATAAGGAAAAGATCATAAATTTCACTCAAGCCGATATTAGATAATGATCGGCTAAAATCAAAATCAGCCAAAGGCCGATTGAAAAGGTAAATAGATTAGCTGATTAAGGCTAATCAGAAGGGTAAAGATAGATCTATTCTGAAAAGGCGATGCGCAACAAGACAGAACAAATCAAACCTGAAGAAATCGAAGACGATCAAACAATCGGTGATACGCAACTTTATTTGATCGATGTCGACTTACAAAAGGGAATTACAAGGCTAAAAGACTAAAAGCTACAGGAAACGAAAAACTGGCAGATGTGATTTGTTGTGGATGATGTCCTTCAACCAGCCCTGGCACGCCTTATCTACCCGTCAGCCGATCCGAGTCCTGTTCTGTCACGGCAACATAATCCGAGTCGGCTATAGTTTCCTAATTGGTCTCTTGTTTCCAGATACTCGCCGCATGTTATCCAAACTTTCCAAAAATATCCCGTGCATTATCCAAACTCGTATGGTTCGCCGATTTATCTTGTAATTTCTAAAATCTGGTGCAAATAGTGTGCTAAGGTTAGTAATTAGTTCTAATTACATTATATTCGACATCTAGCTAGCTTGGTAAAAAGAGAGTTGTAGATGGTTAATTTAGATCAAGCTTGGTGTAGATCCATTTGTTCTTTGTGATCTAAGGTAGTAATTGGTTCTAATTGCATTATATTCAACATGTACCTAGCTTAGTAAATAGAGATTTGAAGATACTTGTTTTTGTAGTAAGTATTAATGAAACATTTGACACAATTTTGTTGCACAGATATAGTAGAAATTGGTGGTTAACTACCAAACATGTATATGTGATTTTAGGGCATCATAGACTATTGATCCACAAAATAGTAGAGGACTTGATATGTTTTGATAGTTGGATTACTCAAATTATCAACAATTAAGTTAAATATTAATTTCTAGTTGGTTTGCGTGTATGATTAACTAAATGGTATATCACACCTTTAATTTCTCAAATGATTTGTGAATGTCATTGTTGCATTTACTGCCCTCCAAGGCTAAGGATATGTCTTTCTTAACTCCATCTAAGGTTATGGAAAAAAGCTATCCGTAGCGTAGATGACTCAAGCTAGATTTTTGCTAGCTACCTTAGATCATACATAGTCTACTTTAATATTTACCACTAATTGTTATATGCGTAGCATAGATGGATCAAAGGTAGATGTACGCTGAAAACCGTGCGAGTGCTGAGTACATTAATTGCGTCTCTGCTTTTAGAAGAGTTGCAGAGGAGGATACATTTAATAAGGGGGTTCAATTTATATCTCATCCATGCATTGACTGTGATAATCTGATATTGTTTCAAAACATAGCCCAGATAAAAGCACAATTAATTCTACAGGGTTTTGAAAGGGGATATATATGTTAGACCAATCACGGTGAGGAGCAGATTATATAGGAAGTAGGTAGTATTAACATCGTCGACGAAGTGAATGATTTGCCGGATGATCATATTGATTGTGCTTCCAATGAGGATAGGTTGCAGGATGACAACACTACTACAGAAAGGACTATATTAGACTTCTCATCACAGATAGTTTTCAAAAAACCATCTGTGTTAAATATAATAACAAATGGTTTTATAAGAACTATCAGTGATAGGTTTATATCCTAGACAGTTTTAACCAAAATCTGTTTGTAATGTTCTCAATAAACATCACAGACCATTTTTAGATAAAACCATCTATGATATCAATAAACATCATAGACGGTTTTAGCCAAAATCTGGCTGTGATGTATGTTGAGAACATCACATACAGTTTTAGATCCGACTGTGATGTGTACTGAGAATATCATAGATAGTTTTTGGCTAAACATGTTTGTGATGTTCATATTATAGTCTGTGTCCAAATGGATAAGGCATCTGACTTGTTTTCGTTCGAGTCCACTGGCAGTGAATCTTTTTTTCCAATTTCGAAAACCCCAACCTGAGCAAGCGTCACCTCTGTTTGATCCTCTCACTCGCTCTCCCTTCGCCTGTCTCTCGCTCTCGTGCACGCGCTGCCCTTCCTCTCCATGCCTTTCTCTCAACATCACCACTCCCAGTCACCTCGTGCCCCACACTCCTTGCTCCTCCACCAAGCTTGCAATCCGATTCACTACCTCCATACCTCGCCTCATTGCCCATTCTCCACAAATCTTGAGCCCTCTCACCTCCACTTTGGAACCGCCCTTGAGCTACGGTTTTCACATGCTTACACACGATTTCTATGGTTTTGAGTTGTTCTTAGGGCATGTGCTCTTCGGTTTGGGAGCTGTGACAAGGACGATGAAAGCTAGAGGCCAAGATGATTACTAAGAAGCTGAGCTGGATTCGCCACAAGGGCCTACAGATCTTCTCCAACGATATCCAACCCGATGGCCTCCCTTCCACCATTGGCGGTGGCAACCAGAAGGTGCCTTGTGGAATTTTTTTACTCTTTTTTTTAGCCCAATTTGAGCTCTCAACTCCAAATTATGGCTTGTTACTATCAAGCATGTTAGATTTCTCTTGTTGATGCTAGCAAGGAGGAAATTCTTTCGATTTGTGGTGCATTAAATTGATACACTATTTTATGATTTCTTGCTTTCAAAATAGTATACAACACATGGTTATATAGCAGCACAAACCAACTGAATCAATCCTACAATCGGACAAACAAAAAGGCTAGAAAAGAAAGGCTTACCATGCATGCAACAGACACGGACATCTAGATAAATTTTCCATGCATGTTTAGCAAGCAACTTAGAGACTTTATCACAATCAGGTGAAAATCGACTATGATCACTGTCTAATGACTTTGTATTGCCACCAGAACTGTCTATGATGATAAAAAAGAATCGATTGTAATGTACATTCCTGTAGTAGTGTAAGTATGTTACTAAATATTTTGCCCACTGTTGGCACCAAAAACTTGAAGTAGGGTTTTTAGCAACAACACACTAGACGAACACCTACTTCAGAGCGTGCCAACCAATTTAACCCTGCAATCAGTAAGGAGAAATATAAAATTCGCACAGAGCCAATTTCGTGAGGTAATCGGCTTAGATTTGATCATCTAAAAGCCGATCAAATCGAAGGTAAGGGGTAATTCTAATTAGCCGATTAAAGCTAATCAAAGTGTAAAGGTAGATACTCAGAAAAAGGTGATGCGCAGTAAGATTAGAGAATTGAACCTGGGAGCGTAATCGACGAAGATCAATAATCGGCGATGCGCAACTCTATTGATTAAGATTGGATTACAAGAAATCTAGATTACAGAACTACTCCTAGCCGACAGAAAAGATAGATAAAAGTAAATGCAGGCTGATTGATTTGATTGCGTTCTCTTCATCTGCACACGTCCATCTTTTATACTCATTGGCCAATCAAGTCTTATTACAATACGTTACAAAGTTTTAATCCATATCGGCCTCCATCAGACGGTTTTTCTTTAACAATCTCTTTCATTTCCAAATATTTTTTGAACTGTATCCTGGTCGTATCCCGTTGACTCTGGACTACTGATTTTAACCACATTTGCCAAATTTTGGTGCAAATATATGCCCCCTATTTTTGGGAGATAACTTGTTATCTACCAAAAATCTTGCTCGTCAACTTGCACTCCATTGGCTACTCCAGACTCTTCATCTAGAAACCATCGCATTTATTGTGCCGTAATATTTTGATGTGTGTATCATGCATTTTAACTGTTCGCACCCTACAAAATCCTCTTCTCGCAGTTTTAGATTTTTCATCGTTCTATAATTATGTGGCCCCCATACTGTCTTTTTCACACCTTCAAGCTCTCTGGTCATCTAAAATTGGCTTCTTTCTACCATCATTCATGTTCAAGCTTCTCAATCAGGTTCTCCTTAGATAGTCTAAATGGATTCTAGTCAGGTACTCATCCCAATCCCAAATAGTGTCAATCAATATTTCCTAGGCCCGGTAGGGAGTTTAGATGTTGATACAGTCAGAAATAAAGAAATTCCTAGACTCCTACTATCGGCTTCTGGTTATAACGTAAAGGGTTGGAGCAAGAGTTTCAAAGCTTGGCCAACAACGCTCAAGGGGTGGAGATCTTGGTATATCTGTGTATTGGCCCAAAAGGGAGAGGTGTGGGAAAGGATGGGTATAGCAGAGTGTCTTCCCCTTTCTCTAGCTGATCCAGAGGCCAACGAGCCCTCAGTGGCCACGGCTTGCTATTTCTGGTCAAAGAAATTCAATGCTTTTATGTTCTGCACCCGTCCCATCGGTCCAACCCTTATAGACATGGCCCAGCTGTGTTGCCTTAAGCCAGATGGTGAGCAAGTGTTGGCTTACACTGGTAAGCCAAGATATAGATTGATTCAGTCCAAGGGTGAAGGATGGAGCAAGTACATCAGCAACAACAACAAGGTGAACGGTCGGTATCGGATGAAGAGCATGTCACCTTTTTAAACTTATCTCTGGATAGATATCTTTTTTTGTGGGGCTTCTCTTGGGCTGACGCAAGTGTATCAGTTGATATCAGAGTGTTTAGTGGAGGGGCGTCAGCTTTCCTTGGGTAAGATGCTGCTAGGGGCAGTTTATAAGATGATGTATACAATAAGGAGTCGGCTATTTACATGCTTTCTCAATTTTGTTGTCGGCAAAATAGGAGCGCCTTTGTGGTTCATTCAGATCTGGGTATATTGCTTATTTAGCCAATCTTTTGCCTTGGAACCTACAGAAGACATAGCATTCCCACATGAAGAAACTCCAAAAAATGCAGTTCCTCAGTTTAGAGCTAGCCAATCACATGGTGAGAAATATATCATGTGTTTGGGGAATGAGATGAAGATCAACCCTATCGGCTTGAAAAATATATTTGTAATTTTTCCTGCACCTGGACAATGAGAATTTTGGTCAGCAGGACTTCTTTAGCTACAGTGGCACAGTTGATTATCAGTGCCGGTCTTTTCTTTATTTGGGGGCTGATATCTCCTTGATGCCCAATCGACTTTGTAATTATATAAAATTTTCATTTCCCCAAGCGTACTTCATGTCGGCCTTAAAACCAGAAATCAGACATTTCAGCCATCATATGAATTTTACCACCCTTCAATATATGCTCTGCAGTTAGGCTTTGGCTAGGTCATTCCAAGCCTCCAACTTCTTGATCGGCTCCAACCTAGAGCTAGAGTACGTAATGCTGCTGCAGCAAATAATGTGTTGGAGATAGCCGACAAGCTTTAGAATGAAAACTTATCACATTTTTTCTTGAGTTCTCATCGGTTAGGTCATATCTCTGCTTGTTGGTCGTCCATTGCAAAGGCCCTCTATTTGGACATGACTCAGTCGATTATTATCAATGCATTTCTCCCTAACCTTCCTGAGCCAACATTAGTCTCTAACAGCAACTCAAGTGGGGATTCTAGTTCCTCTGGTTTTACTAACGCAAGTTCAACAAATTTTGCCAGAGAAGTATCAGCCTTTTTAAAAGATTCCCCTCCTTTCTTCTTTGCCAAGTACTTTGTTGCTAATTGACTTTTTCCTCTCTGTAGTCAAAAGCTCCTGGAAAAAAGGTCGCTTTGGGCCCATCGGGTAGTGGTCACCCTAGCAAATGGCCCCGTCAGTCGATAGGCCTCAGGCTACACTTCTGGCACTTTGGAAATTCAATGTCCCTTGTTGTCAAACATTGAGAAACAACAGCAGCCTAGTAAGTATGCTTTGATGGACAATTGCTTTAAGTCCTTATTTCTTTTATAATGCTAATCTGTAACATCTTCATTTTTCACAAAAGAAAAAAATTAAAATCACGCATGTAGCATTTGAAAAAAGAATTGATTTATAAATTAAAGTTTGCTGAACATATAAAATTTTGTACAAGTGTATGATTTACTAAAAGAATTTTTTGCAGAAAATCTATATTCTGAAAAATTCCAAAACCAAGTTTATTAGGTTCCAAATATTCCAAAGTATTTTTGAGAATTTTCCAAGATTTTTAGAGCCTTTTTCCTATTTTTACCAAACATGCTTTTCTCTCAGCTCAAATAAATCCGAAAATGGAGGCCCCACCTGTCATATGTTTCTTTAACCTCCATCCATGTCCAACACAAGCCTCTCTCTTCCCTCCATTAGGGCTTGCAATAAAGCCCCATTTCTCTACAATTTTTCTACCGTTTCTTCTCAATTAAGTGTGAAATCAAATCCTCTAATCATTTTCCACGTTCCCATGTCTGTTTCCCTAATTAAAATCCCACGATTTGCCCTTAATCTCCACTAATCCCCATTTGCGGAAACCCCCATTCCCACTTCATTTGTGCCTCTTCCGATTCTCCTCTCGGCTATAAAAGAGAGCATTAGGTGTGCAACTCAATCCTCAATCCATTTTACCACTTCTCCCGTGCAATTTCATCCTCATTTCATCGGATTTTGCAAGGTAATGAACTCCGGTCGAGCCTCGTTTTTCCGGTTATCCGTCGCCGTTTGGCCACCCTCTCTGGCTGCCAACATCGGCGTCAGCGCCACTGCCAGTGAGGCCTGGCTTGCCACCCCGGCCATCCTCCTGTGCGCTATGCTCTCTGTTGAAGTGCATGAACAATAGTGATACTACAGTAAGTGTGATGAACAGTGCAGCCGAATCGTTCAGTAATTTGTACATGTTCTTTTCATTGAGTTGGGATTTTTGTGATTTTCGTTGCAAACTTGTTTTAGCCCTAAATTGCATGCAACAAATTTTGTTAATTAGCAAAAATTAATAACTATTCACAGTATTTTTTGAAAAATTTATATATAAATTTATTCTATCAAATTATTTGCGTAAAATCTAAATTTACGAATTTTGTATCTCTTAAAATATGTGTCCAAAAATGTTGAAATAAATTTTATAAATCTTATAAATTTCTAAATTATATATCTAAAAGTTTTCATGAAATTATGAATTATTTTTATTTTCTAAATTTTCCGAATGTGTGTTTAATCGTTGTTTTTCGTGCGATAGAAACGTTTGACGCTGACACCGTTGCTGACCAGCAAGAAGAAGACCCTCTCCTCGCTGATCAAGGAAAGTTCCCAGGAAAGTTTTAAGCAAATTCCCTTGAAACATATTGATTCATGTGTTGAAATATTTTCTAGTTATTTAATAACTTGCATGCTATGTCAACTTTAAAATTGATATTTGCTTAGCATAATTATTCCTAATTAACTTTAAGTTTGTTAATCCATTCCTTGCGGCCATAGAACTATCAGAGTTGTTAAATATTGCCACATCCTTGTATTAGATTTTGCACATGCTTAGAATTGCCTAGACAAATAAACATTAAATTTGTTTACTTGATAAACACTGTTTTATCTTGTTTTGTAAACCTGTTGTGTATCTTGGGCAGTGGGTGTTGTTCCGAAAATAGTTTGGTATTGGGTACTATTGGGTAAATAAAATAAATAAAATAAAATATATTTGCAAAACATGATCAGGGTGGCTGGTTGCAAGGCAGGTGCAGTATGCACGAGACTCGGGTTTGAGTATGTACCACCCTAGTCATCCTAAGGACCGATCCCTTGTGATTGTCAAACAATGTACAACAATGCGGCCGCGGGTTCCGGTATGGGACGGGCCTGGCCGAGTAGCTAGTGCAAACTTAATTAAGGCATGCCAGACGGTGGAGTAGGTATAGTTGGAGCCACAGGAGTCCTACAGGCGCAAGAGGGGGCTTCCAATATGGTTGTAGCCGTTTGGCGGTGAAACCTCAGCGGGCGTGACTTGGTGAAGATGTAGCTAGAGAAATGGCCTTGTGATTTTCACTTGGGGTTATATGCCAAAGTAAGTGTATGACCAAAAAGAGTGAAATATCCCTCGCGAGTAAAGTGCGCAAACTCTGCAGAGTAAACAAACTATTCGAATAGTCGTGCCCATGGTTAAGGGTGGACATAGGGCGCTGTAACTTGGTAGATTTTCCCTATTTGGTTTCAAAATCAGATTTTTTTTTATAAAATGAAGCACGGTTGGAGATGTGAATGTTTTGATTTGATAAAATTCCGTGGTTGGAGCCACGAGGAAAAGATTTCAAAAGAAAACCACAGTTGGTGCTGTGGAAAAGTACTCTTAAAATAAAACCATGGTTGATGCCATAAGTTGGTCTACGTTTTGTTTTTCCACAGTTGGAGCCGTGTCCTAAAAAGTTTGAAACTCTCATTCCTTAAGAGAAAATACCTTTGAGAACTACTCTTAAAAATCCTAGGATAAAATCTTAAAAATTGGCTTTTTGCAAGTTAACCAATACCCTCCCTTGAATTAAACTACATACTGCATTTCTTTCCAGACTTGTTGATTATGTTGCATACTCACCCTCGCTTTTTATTGCGGGGCTGCTTTTTCCATAAAGGAGATCAGGGATAGCTATCCAAGAGCCTGCGTCCCACCGTTCGACATATGCGATGAAGGCTTTGAAGAGGAAGATTTTCAAGACGTTTAGGGTTGCATTTTCTCCAGTCTTTGCCTATGGTGCTTTGGACTTCATTCCATCAAGTTTATTTGCCAATTTTATGTTTCCGCCACTGTATGACCTACGAGACCAACTTTTATAATATTGAGCCATGTAGGCCGGTACTTTGTAATACTTTTTAATTATCGCATGGTTTTGGTCCATACTGTTATGATCTGTGTGTACTAGCTATTGATCCAGGGACTAGTACAGGTAAACACAGCGGGAGCCCGATTCCTTTTTGTGAGTTCTGACATAATCCTTGGCTGATCAATTTCCATAAAAGAAGAAGGCCAAACCTACCAAGGCTCCCACGAAAAGAGTCTCAAAACCTCAGAGCATAGTGCGGAGAGCTCCTCATGCGCATCAGCTACTAGAGGGGTAAGCTACTTTTAACAAGTCTTTAAACATAGCGAGCACAACCTACGGCTGGTTTAGTATTATTTGATCCTTTTTTATGCAACAATGTTGCCAATGTCTTCGCTGACCTCCAATGTGCATCTCTCGAAGCCCCATTACCGTCTTCTCAACCGACGCCATTGGCCCCAATGATCTCCCCTCTTCCGACATCGTCCGACCTAGTAAACTTGCTAGGCTTCACCTTGGATGAACCGGACGACCCGAAGATTGTAGCCACGGACGACTATCCTACTGATATAAGGAAAATCTTTGAAGTCTCCAAGGAAGCATCGGCCGTGGTTACTTCAGCGCCGGGCATGCAAGAACGGCTAAACAAGCTTTTCCATCAAGTAATGCAACCTAAAGCTGACCTTCTAAGCATCACGCAGCCCCTCTGAGATGCAATGGCTACTGTAGAAGATGACCTTCCTCCCAAAGCCATGAGCGCACTCCTGAACATTTGTCACTTGGACAACAAGATGGTGGAGGTTGAAGCGGCCAGGGCTAGGATTGCTCAGAGGGAAGCAGAAGAGGCCGATCAGCAAATCTTGGACAAGATGGTGGCAGAGGCTATGGCCAAGAAGAAGAAATTTGATGAAGACACTCTGGTCCTCAAGTCGAACAAGGCCACCATTCAGAAGCTAGAATCGGCCAACAAGGGCCTAGAAGAAGAGCTAGCCAATCTGAACAAGCAACAAGCCGATGGCCAAGCCAAGCTTACTTCAACAGCCGCCTCCCTTAGATACTAGAAGCATGAAATTGGCCTGGCTGTTGCAAAGGTTAAAGAGCAATTGGCCAAAGTAGTTTCTGTACCCGGTAGTGCCAAAGCGGATCAATAAACTGTTGATGAAATTTAGTAGATTATTGCCAAGGTAGCTGCCACGCTATCGGCTTTAGGGGCTAGGCTTCCTGGCTCCTACCTGTAAACCTCTAATATGATCCTTGTGGCACAGTTGGCTTTTGAAGCAATACTTTTGTAATATTAACTTGTTTTAATCGGTTGTTTAACAAATTATATGCCTTGTACAAGTTAACTTGGCTTGTAAAACGATTCTCTATCGTAGCCGATTAAGACCCAATCCACACGCTAGAATAGTATTTCTTTAAGTATTTTCCATTGATCAACTTAGGCAAGATGACTCCCTCCTTTGTTTCGATTATATAGGATTTCTATCAACAAGCTGATGTACTTTATATGGTTATTCCCACATAGGAGACCATTTGCCAAATCGGCTATCCCTAGAGCCAATGGATAGTCAGTTTTCCAAACTAAATCGGCTTCATTGAAGGATTTGGGCATAACCTTCTTGTTGCACGCCCTTGCAACTCTCATCTTGTTCTTCTTAAGCCGATCTAGCATAGACAGGCGCAATTCTGCTAAGTTGTCTAGACTGTCAAGCATCATGTATTTGTAATCTTGTGCTAACAAACCATTTTGTCTAGCCACTCGAATTGAGTTGATGTTAATTTCTACAGGCAAAATGGTTTCTTGACATAGACTAGCTGATAAGGCAAAAGCTTAGTAGATCCATGGTATGCCAGCTGATAGGCCCATAACAACTCTGATAACATCGAGTGCCAATTCCTTGGCTTTTTATCGAGTTTCCTCTTAATCAGCTTAATTAACGTCTCATTAGACGATTCGGCTTGTCCATTAGCCTAAGCATAATAAGGTGATGAGTTGAGCAACTTGATGCCCAGGCTTTTGGCAAAATTTTGGAACTCATCGGACATGAGCACAGTACCTTGATCGGTCATGATAGTTTGTGGTATTCCAAACCGATGAATAATGTTCTTGTTGACAAACCCGGTAGCCTCAACACTGGTAACCTTCTTAAGGGGTATAGCTTCAACCCACTTAAAAAAATAATCAGTCATAGCCAAAATAAACTTGTCACCCTTACTTGAGGCAGGAAATATTTGCCCTATTACATCTATCCCCCATCCTATGAACGTGCATGGATTGATAATCGAATGCAAAGCTGATGCTGGTGCAAGTTGCACATTGCCAAACTTCTGACAATTCTGACATCCTTTATAATATTTGAAACAATCTTCTAACATTGTCAGCCAAAAATACCCCGTGCGCCTAAGCATCCATCTCATCTTATGAGCCAACTGATGAGACCCGTAGATACTTTTATGCACCTCACCCATCGCTACTTTAGCTTCATCGGCTCCAAGGCATCTTAGTAGCAATCCTTCTAACGTCTGATGATATAATACTTCATCTAGGACAACATACTTCAATGTCTATTGCCTAACCTTGTGTTCTATCAGCTTAGATGGATCAATCAGATATTCTTTTCTCCTCGTCCTCTAGTCAACAGTATCAGCACACATTATTGCTTTGTTAATCGGCTCAGGTATTGGATACTGGCTAAAATCCTCGTATCCTACGCCTGCTGAGCTAACAAGTTAGCCTTGCCATTCATCTCCCAGGGAATGCGGTTAATGGAAAATGTAATGAACGGGCCGATTGCATCAAGACACAGCTTAAAGTATTTAACAATGTCTCGTCATGACACTGGTATTCTCCCATAATCTGTTACATGACTAGTAAGGAATCACCATATGCCTCAATAGCATTTACTCTGATAGTTTCTAATAGCTATAGGCCTTTGAGCAATGCCTCATACTCTGCCTGATTCTCAGAGCATTGGCTATTCAGCAAAATGCGAACTCGATGTTATGCCCGTTAGGTGAAATGAGCACTATACCAATGCCATCACCTTCTCGACATACTAATCCATCAAAGTATAGCTGCCAAGGGGTAACAAAAACTAGATCGGCGATGGTTTTGTGTCCTGTTATAAAATCAGCTATTACATGTCTTTTAACCGCCTTAGCCGATTCATATGATAGGTCGAACACAATCAATGCATTAGCCCATTTACCAAGTCAACCTCTCAAAATCGGGGCTGACGGCATATATTTTATAATATCAATTTTGCAGACTATCTTACAAGCCGATGCTAAAATATAGTGCCTTAACTTCGTACAAGCAAAATACAAAGATAAGCATAATTTCTCCATAAAGGGGTACCTGATTTCAGCATCCAGCAGTCATCAACTCAAATAGAAAATCACCCTCTCTTTACCATCAACTTCCTATGCCAAAACTACCCTAATAGTTTCCTCCTTAGGCGATATGTATAACTTGAATGGAATTCCATTCTGCGGCGCAACCAATACCAGAGGATTGATCAAGTATTCTTTAAAATCATTGAAAGCCTTTTGTTGATCGGCCCCTAAACAAACTCTTGATTATCCTTCAACTTCAACAATGGGGTAAATGCTTAGATTTGACTAGCCAAGTTTGAAATAAACCACCATAAATAATTGATTTTGCCGATCAACTTATGCAACTCGTTTTTGCACGTTGGCGGCTTTGTTTTGGCTATGCCTTTAACTCTCTCTTGGTTAACTTCAATTCCCCTCTCGTGGACCATGAAGCCTAAAAATTGTCCAGCTGATACGCCAAATGCACATTTAAAAGGATTCATCTTCAAGCCATGTGCCCTTGTGTTCTGAAAAAACTCTCTCTAAATCGGTCAAATGTTGTAGATCATCTTTTGATTTTACAACATCGTCAATATAAATTTTGATAATATGGCCAATCAAATTATGAAATATTAAATTCATAGCCGCTGGTATGTTGCACCTGCATTTTTTAAGCCAAACATCATAACTGTCCACTCAAACAACCCTAGAGCACCAGGGCATTTGAAAGCAGTCTTAGGTATATCGTCTTCCACCATGAATATCTGATTATATCCGACGTTTCCATCAAGAAAGCTGATGATCTTATTCCCTGATGCAGCATCGATAAATATATCGGCTATTGGCATCAGATACACATTCTTTGGTGTGGCTTTATTTAAATCTCTAAAGTTGACACACACCCTGAGCTTATCGTTTTCCTTCATGACGGGGATAATATTGGAGACCCATTCAACATATCGACAAGGCCTGATGAATTTGGACTCCAACAATCGCTCTATTTCTTCTTTAATAATATTGTACAAAGTAGGATTAAAATGTCAGGGATATTGTTTAAATGGCAGATACCGCGGTTTTATGGGTAGCCGATGTTCAACAAGCTATCGGCTTAAACTAGGCATCTTATGGTATTCCCAAGCAAAACAATCTTTACAATTCTTAAGAATTTTGACCAACTTTTCCTTATATGCTGCATCAAATTTTGCACTAATAAAAGTAGGTCTTTTCCTTTCACCATCCCCGATGTTGACTTCTTCAAGTAGATCAGTCGATGTGAATCCTTGGCCTAACTTCTCGACCTCCTAAATATCTTTGATGGCCTCATAGCTATTTGTCGTCTGCCGATAGCTTTGCATTTTGTCTTGTAGAGCTTTCATCACGTGCTTTGACCCCATTGGCAAAACTTCATTTGCCCAATCAAATGTGCTTGGCTTGATACTAATCGGCATAAGTCATGTTTTACCAATGCAAATAAAATCGTAATCGTCTAGTATTTTGCCTGAATGCATTCGACCTCTTCGTGCGGCTAATTCGCATCCGAACTAGCCATCGCGATATGAGCTAATGTATCAGCTGGGATCTAGACTTCATCTCCATTCCCCTGGATGAGCAGTTGGTGCATAGTTGATGGGATGCAACAATTCGCATGAATCTAGTCTCGTCCAAGCAACATGCTATAGTTGCCTTTGGCATCAATAACAAAGAAGGCAGTTAGCAAAGTTTTGCTGTCAATAGTCAATTCCATGACCATGATGCCTTTAGCCTTGGTGGTGTCGCATGTGAAGTCATTCAAAACCATATTAGCCTTGATTAAGTCTTCGTCAGACTTACCCAACTTCTTGCAGGTAGTATACAACATCAGATTAACGGTCGCACCTCTATCCACCAGCATTCTAGAGATCGGCTTGCCATTTATATGCCCTTTTAGATACAACGGCTTCAGATGCCGATGAGCATCACGTGGCTTCTCAAAGACTGTGTCTTGAGCACCCAAACACAGTTGAGCAAAGGTTTCCTAAGCCGATTCAGTTTTAATTTTGATCTCGGCTAGCAGCGTGAATACCATATTGATGTCTATTGAAGGCGTGTCATCCTGAATCATGGGCAATCCAAAGTCATCGGTTGAATCAGTTTCTTCTTCAACTTGGTCTTTTCTCCTCCACTCCTTTTTTCACAGTTTTGATCAGCTAAAGCTCATTAAATGCCTGGTCTCTTTGCTTCTCCTGTTCGGCCTCCCTAATTTCCCGGGTCCTTAGCCTTTGAAGCCGTCTGCATTGTGATTGGCTAAGACCTAGCGGGCACCACCTTGGTTTGGCTTCGATCGGCTTACCGATCCTTCTAGCTAGCCAGGTCTTCTTTTATCACAGTGCTAGGCTCCACCACCAGTTTCTTAGCCCGATTCAGCAGGGAAACCCTCTCTTGAATTGGCTTTCTATAAATTTTGCTAGGATGATCCCATATCGGACCGGATAGTTTATCTTTGGCCAATCGCCTAGGCCACTCATCTCGGGTATAGTGCTCCATCAGGCATGAGTATGACGATGGTAGTGCTACTCCCCTCTAGCAACAAAACTGCCAAAAGGGGCATCTACGATAGGCTCTTTCCAGGTTCTCAGGCCAATACAAATTGTCTGGCCGATGCGGGGGCATTGTGGCCGATCATTCATTTTCTCATATTTCTCCAATAGTTGAGAAAATGTTGGCTTAGCCCTGTTGATCAGCCTTCATGGTGCTAATCTTTCGGCTTTGTACCATCTACCAACTTTCAGATCTCCCTTTGGCTTGACAGTCCTCGAGTTCTTGCTCTCATGATCGACTTCTATTTATAGTGAATCGATTGTGATCTTTAAGGTCTTGTCGCCATTCGAACTGGATTGGATGTCGACACGTCAAGCCCATTTTGGTTCCTCATCATTCATTGTCTCTTTCCCTTTGCGTGAGCACTGAACCATATTAATGGGGAACGGATCCACATCCACCTACATTGTTGGCTCATCGGCAAATTTCAGCTGACTGTCTTCAATAGCCAATTGGATCTGCTGGCGAAAAATATTACAATCGTTAGTATTACAAGAAAAAGAGTGATGCCACTTGCAATACCTTCGCTTGTTGATCTTGTCAACCGATGGTATGATGTGCCCCTCAGGCATTTGTATTATTTTTTCTTGCAAAAGTAAGTCAAAAATATGATCACATTTGGATATGTCAAATGCATACTTGACCTCTGACTTATTTTTAGTTGGCTTGAGCCATGAACAGACTAAGGACTTTTGGGAACCCTTGACCCACTCAGCTATATTTACCTCTGCCTCATCGTCTTTAGAGGATTCACTCAAGCAATAGTCGACCATATTAACTTTGGACATGTCTTTTCCTTGTTATTACCATTCACTTTGAATTTATCGCTAAACCCTTATTTTCAGAAAATCGGCTTTCTTGAGCCGACACGCGATGATGTAGATGGCTTATGTCGATGAACCCTTGCCCACCAAACTTTTCCCTAAGTGGGGAAATTAACCCTTGGAAAGCTAAATCGGCTAGTTGATTATCAGGTAATGTGATACTAAAACACTTATTTCGAACTTCCCTAAACCTCTTAATGTAGTCAGTTACTGATTCCCCAAATTTCTGGTGGACTGAGCTCAGATCTGAAATACTAAGATCCAGACTGCCAGAAAAAATACTCATGGAATCTGCTTTCCATATCATTCCAAAAATGAACCGAATTTGGAGGTAGACTAGTAAACCAAGTATAAGTAGCTCCTGATAAAGACAATGGGAATAATCTAATTTTCAACCCGTCGGATTGAGTAGCCTCGCCACATTGAGCGATAAAGCATCCGATGTGCTATAAGGTGGTGAGCGAATCATCCCCAGAAAACTTGGCAAAATCAAGACTTTAAAATTATGCGGATATAGCATGCTATCTATATAATTAGGATATAGCTTTCTATAACTGATGACTCTACCCTTTGGCTATAAGCCAAATTGATCCCTTGACATGGTAGAAATCTTGTCGGCCTAATTGATATTATTAGCCGACAAGGTATTGGGTCTCTACCAATTTTGATCATAACTGGTGTATTGCCCTTCGAGTGCATGCTTGGGCAGCCGATTGCATTAATTGAATCGATGGATATTGAGAGAATTTGTCATATCCATCGTTGCTCCTAACTGGCAACTCCGGTAACAGGACGAAGGGTTCCATATGTAACATCCCAAATTTTGCGTTCTTGATTTAGCTAATAGTGTTTCATTTCTATTTGTGAGTTTTGAGAATTCTATGGATTTATTGGATTTTTCTAGGATTTATTTGAATTATTTAAAAATTAAGTATATTAACCTTTTGTTGAAAACTAATTATATATAAATAAAATTTAAATAAAGTTTTACCAAAAATATTTTATTTGGGTCTAGAATATCTCAAAGTATTTTTGAGATTTTTTCTTGGATTTTTCCTGGTGTTTTTAGTTGCCCAAATAAATCAAAATTATTTTCAGTATTTATTTTAAAAGAAAAATCCCGAGTTAGCACAGTGAACAGTACTAGGCCGAGCCCAGCACTGTGTGCGGCGCGCCAAAGCCAACTCGATGCAGCCCAACTCGCTCGGCAAATCGGCTCATTCGGCCCTATTTTTAGAAGCCCGCGCCACAGCTGTTGGATTCCGAAGAGCATTCCTGATTAAACCCTAGCCTGCGTTGGATCGCAGCCATTGGATCAATCTGTGCAGTCGTGATGCGTCACGTCTGGTCCGGACACTGTAAATCCAGGCCGTTAGAATCGTCCGCGTGTGCTGCTGAGATGGAACCGCGTGTGTGGATCTCGCCGTCGGATCCGCAACGCATCAGTCATCCGCCCATCATCTTCATCTCGTCTCCAAGCTAGACTCCAGGTGTTTGAGTCGTAGCCGTCATGGACCCCTCGTCCGATTCGATGGCGGAGTGGGTTAGAGTGGCTATAAAAGCATGCATTGGGTTCGCCTCCCAGCCCCAGACCGAAGCCCTAAGGTGGAACACTGAGAATCGCCGCCGTTCGCCCGGAATTTGGAAAACTTACCGAGCATCGTCGCCATGAAGAAATCGTCGATTCACCACCGTCCAACCATCGTAGAACCTTCGCACCAGTCCCGTTCACTTCGCCGTCGTTCGAGGCATCCAGTTGGCTCGGGTCCGATGCCGATGTCATCATGACTTCATCATGACGCAATAAATCATATTTTCTTCTATAAAATAATTTAGATATTATTTGATTTTCTCAATTTTCTGATTTTTATGATTTTTCAATCTTCGGAGAGTTCGTTTTCCCTCGTACGAATTCCGATTGAGGTGATTCAAATTTCTAAAAAATTTTAAAATTGAGATCTATCTAATGGTGGTTTTTTTAGAGTTCATTTGCTCTCTATTTTTTGTATTTATTTGCTTTTCTTTTTCGATTCGTGTAGACGTTGAACTGTGCGACGCATCGGAGGAGGATTTAACACCTCAAGACCAAATTCCAGATCAAGACCAGGAGTTTTACCAAGGCAAGTTGTGCTTTGATCATATTGAACCCATGTTTGTAAAGATGCTATTTTGTTTTTACGATATTGCATGCTATTTCATGTGTACAAATGATTTCAATCTAAATTGAGAATTAGCTAACATACCTGTTGATCTACACCCTACCTTGTCAATTGTATGCCATGATCTACTTGTCACTCTAGGATGGTTTTCTATAGTTGGTTAATAATAAAATCAACATGTGATGGTCAGATCGGATTAGATTGCTTAGCCATGCCACGCCATCACATATACTTGAATCATTAATAATTAATCTTGATTAATGGATTATGAAACAATGATGTAAACTTGTGTGTCATGTGTGATCACACAAAGAGATTGAGTTGTTGTGGCGAGGAGGTCACACAATGATGTTGATTTGTGCATAGCACGTGGTGCTTGGTAATCAACTAGATTGGTAATCATTTAGATCGGAGCAAGTGGCAAGGGGAAGTGTGCCAAGGCGGGACCGATGGGTAGAGGGTATGTGCAAGTCTTACTTTGATTACCCTAAGGAATTAATCTTACAAGCCTTTGACCTGAGTCAATCATGCAACCACATATCTGTTATGGGGGAGCCTAGCCGATTAATTTGCAATGTCTTAGCTTTAGTATTGCTTTGGTGGTGTGAGTCTGAGTTCACGGATCAACTCACATGCTGCAAGAGGGGGGCCCTGTTGTGGTGGTTCAGCCCATCAGTGTTGAAACCTCAGCAGGTAGTACTAGGTTAAGGCAGGGTATTGTAAAGGTTTTGTCATGATTTATCTGCTGGAAAACCAAAGGAAGTGTGCCAATAGCTTGGCAACATGAAGTGATCATGTCGTGTGGGTAAAGTGCATAACCTCTACAGAGTGTACAATCTATTCGAATAGCCGTGCTCGAGGTATTGAGCAATGCTCGGGAATTATAGTTAAGGGTTAGACTTTTGTAAAATAAAACTTGGGATGGATGGCAGGTTGCCATGGAAGGTTGAATCTGGACTTAGGATTGAAAACTTAGTTTACATGAGAAACACTGAATCTATCTATTACTGTTATTTATTTTACTGTCTTTTTCAATCTATTTATTGTTTTCTTCATAAATGCTGCTTTCCTACAAAATAGCCATTGTTAGCCATTCCTTTGGAATAAGCCTTGGATATAGATATGTTAGAATTGCATTCTGTGCACAACTTATTGAGTGCTTTATGTACTCACCTTTGCCTACAATAACATCACCAGTTGAGGAGCTTACACCCGTGCTGAAGGAGGATTTTCAAGAAGAGACGAATGATTAGGGTGCGAGCCTTGTCGGTTGCCTGTGATATACTGAGGGCTTTATTTGCGTCTTCATTCCATCGCAGTTTAATTTGTTGTTCAGCCTTGTGAGGCATTGTCATGTAAGTTGACCATAGGGTCATTCAACTAGTAACATTTGATATAAGATGCCTTTTATCTTGTTTTCGCTGTGTATGATTTTGATATTTACTGATGTCGAGCCTGTGTACACTAGCGTGATCCTGGACTAGTGCAGTACACACAGAGGGTCCAGATTTGCATATTCGGGTCCCGACACTATATAGGTACGACCTTATGTCGAACCAAATTTAGGTGCAATCGGCTCATGGTGCTGAGAGTATCTATTAGACTCAATCGGCTGTGGGACTGATTGTGGGAAGGTGTGGAACAGAGCTAACAGTGGCAAATTAGCCGACACATTCAACTTTGTGGCATCAGTATATGCCCAGTAATACGTGACCCTGCTAGGACGAGGGTTGCTAGACAATAGAATAGTAAATTGAGTCGGCATCAAAGAAGGGGTTGGAGCTGACAGTTTTGCACCATCCACCGTGTTAGTGCTTTGCACTATTGAATAAATAGGATATATTGGTAGCGCTTGTGGTGGATCGAGTAGGCTCCTGGATAAAGCCAATTCTTGAGAAATAGCCTGTACGCTATTCGCTATAATCGGTTTATGGGTGGTGATCAAAGCCGATGATTGATTGATCAACGCATGATGTACAAATTGCTCGATCATAGCCGATAATTTGGTCTGTGCAGGCGCATATTGACTTACCAGGCCACTTGTGATCCTCGCATCACTGAGAGGATTCAACGTCGTAGAGTAGTCTTCTGGGTGACACCGCGCTAGGTTTTCTAGTAACAACCCAACATCATCTCTTCCAAAGCAGCTTTCCGATCCTTGATTTCTTTACATTGCTTTGGAGTCAAATCGTCCAATGTGGGGACGACTATGGCCTCGTTGTTGAGGTCGGACGGTGGAATTAACTTGCCTGATGATGACATCTTCTATCCCAACGGGCGTGCCAAGAGTGTGTTGGTGCCAAAAATTTGAAGTAGGGTTTTCAGCCACAGCACACCAAATGAACACCTAGTTTAGAGTGTGCCAACCGATTTGACCCTACAATCGGTAAGGAAAAATATAAAATTCACCTAGAGCTGATTTCGTGAGGCAATCGGCGTAGATTTGATTAGCTAAAAGCCAATCAAATTGAAGGTAAGGGGTAATTCTAATTAGCCGATTAAAGCTAATCAGAGGGTAAAGGTAGATACTCTGAAAAGGCGATGCATAGCAAGATTAGAGAATTGAACCTAGGAGCGTAATCGACGAAGATCAAAAATTGGTGATGCGTAACTTTATTGATCAAGATCAGATTACAAGAAAACTAGATTACAGAACTACTCCTAGTCGATAGAAAAGATAGATAAAAGTAAATGCGGGTTGATTGATTTCATTCTGTTCTCTTCGTCCACCCACGTCCATCTTTTATTCCCATTGGCCAATCAAGTCCTGTTACAACACGTTACAAAGTTTTGATCTGTATCGGGCTCTATCAGACGGTTTTTCTTTAACAATGTCTTCCATTTCCAAATATTTTTGAACCATATTGTTGACACCAGAAACTTGATGCAGGGTTTCTAGCCCGCAACACACCAAACGAACGCCGGGTTCAATGGTATGCGAGTGTGCCAATCGATTTGACCCTGCAATCGATAAGGAACAAGATTGTGAAATTCCACCAAGCCGATCCTGGAGACGAATCGGCTAAAAACAGAAATCAGCCAGAAAGCTGATTTAAGATGGTAACTAGATCAGTCGATTAAGAATAATCCGAAGGTAAAAAGGCAGATTGATTCTGAAAAGGCGATGCGCAACAAGACAGAACAAATCAAACCTGAAGAAATCGATGATGACCAAACAATCGGCGATTCACAACTTTATTTGATCAATGTCAACTTACAAAGAGAAGATTACAATGCTAAAAGGCTAAAGACTACAGAAAGTAAAAACTGCGAGATGCGTTGATTGATTGTAGATGTCCCCTCTTCAATCAGCCCTAGCGCGCTTTATATACCCGCTAGCCGATCCGAGTCCCGATCCAACACGACAATGTAATCCGAATCGGCTTTGTAGTTTCCTATTTGGACTCTGTTTCCAAATATTATCCGTACATTACCCAAATCCTTTGAGGCGCTTCGTGTTGTATCCAAACTCACGTTTTTCTGCCGATTCTTGTCGTATTTTCAAAAAACCGGTGCAAACATATGCCCCCCATTTTTGGAAGATAACTCGTTATCTTTCAAAAATATATCAGCTTCTTCATCCATCGGCTTTTCCATCCATCGGCTTCCTCGTTGTTGGTTAGGGAACTGGGTCAATAACTGCTGTTTTGATTGCGCCGAAAAAATCTCATTGTGGTTTAATGACATGCGTCGCCTCAAATTCACTTCCCGCCACTTTTACTTTTCTCCGTGCTATATATATGCGGGACCCTCACGGTCATTTTCACGCTTTCTTGCTCCCGAACCTTCTGCAATCGGCTTCCTTCCTCTGATCAGCTTCTGTATTGGTGATCATCCTCACAACTTCCTCAGTCTGCTGAAATGGATTCCTCAAAGGTACTCATCCCAATCCCAGAAAGTAATAGTCAGATACTTAGGACCGTAGGGAACATAGATGCCGATACAAGAATAAATGAAGAAATCCCAAGACTCCCTATCACTCAAGGTTATAATGTGAAGGAGTGGGGCAAGAGTTTTAGGGCCTGGCCGACAGCGCTCAAGGGATGGAGGAGTTGGTATATTAGAGTGTCGGCTCAAAAAAGAGGAGAATGGGAGCAGATGGGTATAGCCGAGTGCCTTCCTCTAAGCCTAGCCTGCCCAGAAGCCAATGAGCCCTTGGTGGCCACAGCGTGTTATTTTTGGTCTGACACTTTTAACGCTTTCCTCTTCCGCCCCGGTCCCATCGGCCCGACTCTCCTGGATGTGGCCGAATTGTGCTGCCTGAGACCTAATGGAGACCAACTATCGGCATACAGCGGAAAACCTCAGTATAAGTTGATCCAGACCAAGGGCGAAGGATGGTCGAAGTATATCCAGCACAACAACAAAGTAAACGGGCTTGTATCAGATGAAGAGCATGCTGCCTTTCTAAACCTTTGGCTCGAGCGATTTCTTTTCTGTGGTGCATCCCTCGGACCAACCCAAGTATACCAGTTGGTAGCAGAGCAGCAAGTAGAGGGCCATCGACTTGCTCTTGGAAAGATGTTTTTAGGGGCAGTTTATCAGATGATGTATGTCATCAGGAGTCGGCTTTTTTCTGGTTTCGCCGATTTCATAGTTGGTAATGTTGGAGGCCCTTTATGGTTTATTCAGCTATGGCTGTATAGCATATTTAGCCGACAACATATCTCCGAACCCATTGAAGACTCTGCTTTCCCTCGTGAAGACTACCCAGAGAATGCCACGCCCCAGTTTAGAGCAAGCCGATATCATGGTGAAACACTCATAATGTGCTCAAGTGGCGACACCAAGATCACCTCAGCCGGCCTACACAAATACCTTGTCTTTTTCTTGGGCTTAGACAGCGTGATATTCACCCAGCAAAGCTTCTTCTCTTATAGTAATGCAGCCGATTTTCAATGGCCATCCTTCCTGCACTTGGATGCTGATAGCTCTTTGATGCCGGAATTCTCATTGATGCTTTATCGGATTTTCATTTCCCCCTGCATTCTCCACGTCGGTCTGAATTCCAGAAATAGAATGTTCCAACCTTCGTATGAATTCTACCACCCTTCTATTTATTCCCGTCAGCTCGGTTTTGGCCATGTGATTCCTTCCTTGCCTCTCCTTGATCGGCTTCAACCCAGGGCCAAGGTGAAGAATGTGCTATCGGCCAATGTAGTCTTGGAAATCGCTGATGAGCTTCAAGTTCTTGATCTGCCGCGCTTCTTTTTGAACTCCCGTCGAGCTAGCCACTTTTCTGCTTGGTGGTCGCGTATAGCTGAAGACCTGTATTTGGACCGTAATCCATCGGCCATTATAGAAAAGTTTTTACCTGATTATCATGAGCCGCAGTAGCCCCCAAAGAAGAAGGGCAATAGCAAATAGCTCAAGCGAGGAAAGTTCCTCGGTTATACCGACTCGTCGGTAGTCAGAGAGGTATCGGTCTTTCTTCAAGTAGCTCTTGCCTCGATTCTCATTTTTCTTCTAATAACAATAACCTTTTTCGTGTCTTTTTCGTATCTGACCACGAGTGGGAAGGTCGCCATCGCCCATCGGAGGGCGGATCGAAGGAAAAGACCGCATCGGTCGGCTTAATCGGCTATACCTTCCGTAATCTCCAGACATCTGAGTCCTTCTCTGGAGGAAATTGCAAAAGATCGACTGGCGAGTAAGTCTCTCTTCCTTGTTCGATGAATTCTCCTTATATTTTCTTCCTAACCCCTTTTCTTACCGATTCCAGAAAAACCAAAATCCACAAAAGTGGTAACCAAGAAAAACCCCAAGCGCGCAGAAAAAAGTGCTGAGAGCTCTTCCCACACACCGGCCGATATTGTCGACGAAGCATTATCGTTTTTATCATTTCCAATTTTATGCTCTTCGCTAACGTTGCAATACTCACTCTCTGGTCCCTTCTTTCAGCCGACTCCTTCTAACCAAGCAGATGATATCTTGGTCGACGCTCCTATCGCCAACCCGACACCGCCTTCTCCGGCTCATCCTCAGGCCTCTTTGCCACTTCGGTGACCGCTGCGCCAAAGTCGCTTCATTGTCTCAGCCGACTATGCAAGAAGCGTCGGCTGATCCTATGGATTTGCTTGGCTTTAGCCTGGATGATCTCGACGATCCGGAAGTACTGGCCTCAGATGACTATGTTACTGATCTCCGCAACATCATTGACATCTCTACGAAGGCATCAGCAACAGTCGTCCGCTCTGAGCCAAACATGCAAGACAAGCTAAATCGGCTTTTCAACGAGGTCTGCCACCAAGCGCAAATCTCGCTAACGCCAACCGTTAAGGGATGCCATGGTCATGTAGGAGCCGATCTCCTCCGAAACCATGGCGGCGCCCGGGAGTATGCCACTTAGATGAGCAAAGGGAGGAAGTGGAGGCTGCTCGTACGCGTATTGCTCAGCGAGCATTGCAGCAAGCCAATCGCCAACTGCTTGATCGATTGGTGGCTGAGACAAAGGCGATGAAGCAGAATTTTGACAATGATGCTTCTTCTCTAAAATCCACCAGGGCTGAGATTTTAAAGCTGGAATCGACCAAGAAGCAACTTGAAGAACAACTAGCAAAGATTCAGAGTCAGTTGGTCGATGCGCAATCGCAAGTATCGGCGAAGTCGGCTTCCCTTTCCGATCAGAAGCAGAAGATTAGCCAGACTGTGGCAAAGGTGAAGGAGCAGTCGGCAAAACTAATCCCTGTCCTTGGTAATGCTCAGGCCGATGAGAAGCTGGTTGATGGAGTTCAAGCTGCGCTTGCGAAGGCTGCCGGGGCATTGTCGGCTCTGGGTGCCAGACTTCCTAGGTCGGGCCTGTGAACTTATTGATAGTGTATTTAAACAATGCTTTTGCTTTATTCTCTTGTGATGTAACGTCGTGGTTTGAAACAATATCGCCCTTGCATACTTTTGTAACACATTTGATCGGCTGTCTAACCGATTCATTTCCAAATTCTTTGTATGGTACCTTAATTACGCACCGATCCAAACGCTAGGGTAGTATGGCTTTAGGTACTTTCCGTTAATTGCCTTCGGTAACACCAACCCTTCAAGTGTTTCGAGTATATACGATTTCGCCAACAAACCGATTTATTTTATACGGTCCTTCCTGTAGGTGACTATTTGCCAATCGATTATCTTTAGAACCGATCGGCAATATTGTTTTCCAAACCAAATCGGCTTCACTGAAGGACTTGGGCACAACTTTCTTATTGTAGGCCCTTGCAACTTTTTCTTTATTCTTTTCAAGCCGATTTAAAGTAATCAACGTTAATTCCGCCAAGTCATCCAAATTGCATAGCATCAGCTCTTTGTATTCGTCAGCCGATAAATTGTTTTGTTTTGCCACTCGCATAGAATCAATATTTATTTCTACGGCAACACGCCTTTCGACCATATACCAACCGATATGGTGACAATTTAGTCGATCCGTGAAACGCCAATGATAAGCCCATAGAGACTTTACAAAGTAGAGTGCCAAGTTCGAGGCCTTTCATCAATTTTTCTTTTAATCAGCTTGATCAGAGTTTTGTTAGATGACTCGGCTTGTCCATTAGCCTGAGCGTAATATGGCGATGAGTTAAGCAATTTGATGCCCGCGCTCTGCAAAGCTTTTAAAATCGTTAGACATGAACACAGTTCCTTGATCGGTTGTGATAGTCTGAGGAATGCCGAATCGATGGATAATGTGTTCATTAACAAAGCCGATAGCTTCTACGCTGGTGACCTTTTTAAGCGGAACGGCCTCAACCCATTTTGAAAAATAGTCTATGGCTGCGAGGATGAACTTATGGCCTTTGCTTGATTTGGGAATATCCGCCGACACGTCTATCCCCACCTCCGAACGGCCATGGCTTAATAATCAGGTATAAAGCCGATGCTGGTGCAAGTTGCACATTTCCAAACTTTTGACAACTTTGGCACCCTTTGTAATACTTGAAACAATCTTCTAACATTGTCGGCCAAAAATACCCAGTTCGTCTTAGGATCCACTTCATCTTGTGAGCCGATTGATGCGCACCGCAAATTCCTTCATGAATTTCTCCCATGGCTACCTTTGCTTCCTCGTCCCCGAGGCATCTCAACAGCAAACCTTCCATTGTCCGAAAATATAGCTCTCCATCCAGCACAACATACTTCAACGCTTGTTGACGCACTTTTCGCGCGGTAGGCCTGGATGGGTCCATTAGGTAAGCTTTTATTTCTGTTCTCCAATCGGCATTATCGACACACATTACTGCTTTGTCGATCAAATCGAACGCTTCATATCGGTTGTATTCCTTATAGCCTGAAGCTGCCTGAGCCAATGTATTGGCTTTGTCGTTCATTTCTCTAGGCACATGGCTGATACAGAATGACGTAAAAGTGTCGATGACATCAAGACAACGCTGTAGATACTTTGACAGTACCCCGTCGTTGCATTTAAACTCTCCTTTAATTTGTTGTACCACCAACAATGAGTCACCATATGCTTCCACATTACTTGCCCCGATACTATCTACCAATTGCAGTCCTTTGAGCAATGCCTCATATTCGGCCTGGTTATTAGAGCATCGGCTTTTAAGCCAATATGCAAACTCGGTGTTATGTCCTTTTGGTGAAACCAGCACAATACCTATCCCGCTCCCTTCCTGACAAACTGATCCATCAAAATATAACTGCCATGGGGCTACATCGACCATTCCTGCCATGGTATCATGTCCCGTCATAAAATCGGCTATTGCTTGACCTTTAATGGCTTTGGCCGATTCGAACTATAGGTCGAACTCAGACAGAGCATAAGCCCATTTCCCAAGTCGTCCTCTTAAAATCGGAGCCGATAGCATGTATTTAATGACGTCCATCCTACATACTACTATGCAAAGTTGATGCTAATACATAGTGCCTCAATTTCGCAAGTGCAAAATATAATGATAAACACAACTTTTTCATCAAGGGTACCGGTCTCTAAGATCTAAGAGCCGCCGGCTTAAGTAAAATATTATTCGCTTCCTTACCATCAATCTCTTGCGCCTAATACGCCTTAATGGTCTCGCTTTCAGCCGACACATATAGCTTGAATGGGATTCCCTTCTGGGGTACAGCCAAGACTGGTGGTGATGCTAAGTATTGCTTTATATCATCAAAAGCCTTCTGCTGATCGGCTCCCCACACGAATTCCTGATGATCCTTCAACTTTAGTAGTGGCGTAAAAGCCTGAATCTTACCAGACAGATTCGAAATAAATCGTCTTAAGTAATTAATTTTGCCGATTAGCTTCTGCAGCTCATTCTTGCATGTTGGCGGTTTTGTATTCACTATGGCTTTGACCCTTGTCTGGTTAACCTCAATACCTCTTTGATATACCATGAAACCAAGGAACTGGCCAGCTGACACGCCAAACGCACACTTTAAGGGGTTCATTTTCAACCCATGAGCTCTTGTGTTTTGAAATACCTTTTCCAAATCGGCTAAGGTCGCCATCTTCCTTAGACTTGACAACCACGTCATCGATGTAAATCTCAACGATATGGCCGATTAGATCGTGAAAGATCAAATTCATGGTGCGTTGATAAGTAGCGCCTGCGTTTTTTAAGCCGAATGTCATTACTGGCCATTCATACAACCCTATCGCGCCAGGGCACCTGAAGGCCGTTTTAGGGACATCGGCTTCTGTCATGAATATCTGGTTATATCCAGCATTCCCGTCAAGGAAACTGATAATATTATTACTCGAGGCAAAGATCGATAAGCATATCGCTATAGGCATCGAATATTCGCCTTTTGGCGTGGCTTTATTTAAGTCTCTGAAATCTACACACACCAAGCTTACCGTTTTTTTCATGACAGGACAATATTGATACCTATTTCAAGATATCGGCAAGGCCTTATAAATTTGGCCTCCAAAGAACCTTTCAATCTCTTCTTTTATTACATTGTACAATTCTGGATTAAAATGCCGAGGCGGTTGCTTATATGGCCGATATCCTGGTTTAATAGGCAGCCGATGTTCCACTAACTATCGGTTTAATCCAGGCATCTCATAGTATTCCTAGGCAAAACAGTCGCTGTATTCTCTAAGTATTTTGACCAACTTATTTTTGTATTCTATATCTAAATTTGCACTTACAAACGTTGGCCTTTTCCTATCACCTTCTCCTTATCGACTTCTTCAAGCATATCGGCTGACGTGAAACCTTGACCCAATTTTTCGTTTTGGAAGTCTTCAATAGCTTCGCTCGAATTTATCACCTGCCGATAGCTCCTTGCTTTGTCTTGTAGAATTTGGATCATTTTTGACTCCATCTTCTCAAGACCTCACTCGCCCGATCAAAGGTGCCTGGTTTGACACTGATCGGCGTAAAGCCCGTCTTCCCAATGCAGATGAAATCACAATTGTCTAGTGCATTACCTGATATGCATTCTGCTTCTTCGTGGGGCCAATTTGCGTCAGAGCTGGCCATGGTAATATGAGCCGATGTATCGGCTGAGACAACTTTGACCTCATCCCCGTTCCATTGTACAAGAAGTTGGTGCATGGTAGAGGGTATACAGCAGTTGGCATGTATCCAATCTCGTCCTAGAAGCACACTGTAATTTCCTTTAGCTTAAATTACAAAGAATGCAGTCGGCAAAGTTTTACTGCCGACGGTTAGTTCTGTAACCATCACCCCTTTTGCTTCAGTAGGGTCACCTGTGAAGTCATTTAGCACCATGTTCGTTTTGATCAGTCCTCGCCGGTTTTGCCCAACTTTTTGCAAGTGGAGAGCGGCATTAAGTTTACCGTAGCCCTCCATCTACGAAAGCATTCTCGATATCGGCTTTCCGCTGATAAAGCCTTTTAAGTATAACGGCTTTAAGTGCCGATGGGGATCTTGTGTTTTTCAAACACGCATCCTCGCACACCTAAACATAGTTGTGGAACGTGTCTTTAGCCGATTCAGCTTTTGATTCTCGAACTCTACCGCAAAGTGAATACCATGTTGATATCCATGGAGGAGTGTCATTCAACTATTGGCTTACATCAAGTCGCCTCAAGAATCGACTCATTATCGGCTTGTTCTTTTCTCCTCCATTCCTTTTAACAAGTTTCATCTACCGTAATTCATTAAATGTTTCATCTCTCTGTTTTTCTTCTTCGCCTTTCTCATTTCCTCGCATCCTCAGCGGTGAAGCCGTCTCGCTATGATCGGCTAAGTCCGGTTGGGCACCATCTGGGCTTGGGCTCCACTGGCTTATGGATTTTACCGACCAAGTTCTCGCTATTTTTCTTCCCTGTCTTGGTTTGGTGTGCCTAGCCTCTCCTTTACTGGCTTCCTATGCCCTGGTTTATTTTGATCTGGTATCGGCCTAAATAGACGCTCTTTCACCAATTGTTTTGGCCAATCTCTTCGCGGGTAATGCTCCATGGGGCATGACCTTGAAGACGGTAATGCTACACCCCTTTCCCAACAGAATTGCCAAAAAGGACATCTCTAGTGAGCCCTTTCTGCGTTGTCTGGCCGATACAAATTGTTTGGCCGAAACACATCGTTTGGTCGATACGCCCATCCGTTGGCGAGCTCTTTGCTTCCCGCCGATGGCTTATCCTTTCATACTTTTCAAGCAACTGTGCAAAAGTTGGCTTAGGTTTGAATGTTGGTTTTCGAGGCGGAGATGTCTCGGCTTTGTACCATCGTCCGACTTGTAATTCTCCTTTTGGCTTCACAGTCCTTGAATTCTTCCCATCTTGATCGGCTTCGATTTGAAGTGAGCCGATCGTTATCTTTAGTGTTTCCCCTTTTGAGCTTGATTCTATGTCGACTTGCCGCGTCGCTACGGGCCTTTCATCGATAATATGTTTTCCTTTGCCAGAGCACTGAACCATGTTAATTGGGAAGGGATTGACATCGACTTCCATGGCCGGCTCTTCTACAAACTTGAGCCGACCATCTTCAATAGCTGCCTGTATCTGCTGTCGAAAGATATTGCAATCGTTAGTGTTATGGGAAAAAAATGATGCCACTTACAGTATCGTCGCTTCTTGATCTCGTCGGCTGAAGGTATGGTATGCCCTTCAGGTAGTCGTATCAGTTTTTCTTGTAACAACATGTCGAATATGCGGTCACACTTGGACACATCAAAAGCGTATTTAACCTTCGACTTACTCCTAGTCGGCTTGAGCCACGAATAGACAAGTGGTTTTTTACAACCCTTTATCCATTCGACTATATTCACGTCTGCTTCATCTTCAGAAGTTTCACTTGAACTATACTCAACCATGTTCACTTTAGCCTTATCTTTCCCGTTACCATTTAATCTAATTTTGTCCTTGAATTCTTTATTTAAATATCGGCTTTCTTGTGCCGATGAATGTAACATCCTGAAAAGTAAAGTACTATAAAAATAAATATTTTAAATTTGAAAATATTTATTTTTGAGTTTCTTGGCATCATTGGTTTTTAATTGAATTTCCTTGGAATTTTGTATTGTATGAAAATCCAACAAATAGAATTAAAGAATGGACATCATCCAAACATTATCTCAATCCAAGAAAATTTCCATAATACCTCAGAGTGATATTTACCTCCGTAAAAATTCTAGAACCGATCATGAGATATAAAAAGTTTTACAAATAAATAATACCATTTGAATCTTTAAACAAATCGAAAAGTGAAATGGAATTTTCGGACGCTTGATAGTGTCGAATTTTCATTAATTAACCGTAAGGTAATTTAGTCTCAAATTTGTACGTAAGATTACCAACTCCCCAAGAAACCCCACCAAAAGGTTTCATAACTTTTCTATTTGATTTGATAGCCCAACCAAAGGTAAGTTCTAGCTGACCAGATGAAGCTCATCTCTTCACTCCTGCTCCTCTCACCGCCATGTGGGTCCCAAATAGCAGACCACTCCAATTCTCCGAATCTTCCATCGATGCAAAGAAGCCCAAGTCTTTGCTTCAGATATCACGCCACCCTCAACCAGATACATTGCACCTTGGGAACCACCAGAGATAGTGCTCCACTTCCCTCCACTCCTTCTACTTTCTCCTCAAGCAAGCAGAAGTCCTCCCGGCCGCCATTTCCAAGCCCCTCGAGCTCAAAGCCGAATTGATTCGAGAGAATGAGCAAGCCATTTCCAAATCCTTCTAGATACACCATCTATACTCCCTAGTGATCAAATCCTGCAAAAACATTTAGCATCTTCCATGTGAAATCAGCCGCACTAGTCGCCTCTTCTCCTCCAAATCCGCCACCGTGGGAGAGTTCTCCAGAAGTCTCCGACTTCAAAACCCAGAGAATGGAACCTCTAGCACCTCCCGATGCTCACAATGCCACCGATTCAAACCCTAATGCTTGGTTCATCTTCTTTGTCCGTCACCGCCATGGTCTCCGCCTCCTCGTGGGCGCACCTCAGTAGCTCTCCCATTTGAATCGATCAGTGGCTGGATGCGCTTTGGCGGTTTCTTCCTCTGGTGTGGTCGCCACGGAGCTTCACGAGTGCCTTCGCCGTTCAGCCCTAGAAGCTCCTCTGTTCTTCCATTTCTGCGCAAGGGGGGCCAAGGAGCTAGGCGCCTGTGGTGGAAGAAGACTAGGCCAGAAGGCGCTTTCTCTATGGTAAAGCGTATTTTCATATTTCAATGAGTTTCCAAACCGATTGTTAATTTAACTTCAATATCTTCTGCAAATTCAATTCAATTTTAGTGGAACAAATTTCTGTAATCATCTAAAATCAGGAGTATTCAAAATATACAACTATGTTTAATTTTGAACTTTAGAAATATTATTGGAATAACATTTCGTTAATAACCTTAATATGGTCTTAATATCAAACCTGTGAACCACAAGTCATAAAATGAATTTGAATATGCTTATGGAATTATGAGAAGCTTAGTCATGCAAAAACATGTAGCTTTTGATCTGTGTTTAAGTTACTTATCTTGCAAACATTAGTAAGCCCTAATATGACCATATATAAGAGTGAGTGCATAATAACTCATGAAAGGATGAAATAAATTGTATGAAGTTCCTGGAAACAGCAAGGACCCATGTATGTAAAAATATATAAAGTAAGATTTAATTTGCATGTTCTTAATGAAAGAAAATGTTAATGATAACAATCAATAAACAGATAATCTATTGCAATTAAAAGCTAAAATAATGCCAAACCAACTTTATAACGTTTCTAGGATGGTATTCTGTTAATGCCTGAAAGATGAATCCAGAATCATGTATAGGTTAGTTGGAAATTAAGATTGAAACTTGGATGATTTAAGGTTTGCAAATATGATCATTTAGGCTATTTCAGCGATGGATAAAATAACTCGTTTAAATACCGAAATCAGTAAAACTAGTTTAGAAACACTGTATAAAGTTTATACTACCATATTCTATAAAAAGAATCTTATTTTATTAAGGTTTGCATATTAGCCCAAATAGCTTAAAACCCTTACGCGTTAATCTTTCATTTCCCCTTTCTTGCCGATTTTGAATGGTATAGTCTTTAAGTATAGCATGAACCATTTTAGCGATAAGATTATAGTCTCGCCCAAAATCTTAAAACTTATGGAACTAGTTTAGTAGTGTTTTTCAAAGTATAGCCTACCCAAATACGAAAAAGATAATCTCATTTCACCATGATTTACATAATAATCTTGATAGCTTAATAACCCTAAGTAGTCACATTACTTTAGACCGTAATATGACTGAATAAACTTTAGGTATAAATGAGAAATCAATGATTAAGACATTTGTATCGCCAGAACCTTCTTAAATATCATGTAAATTAGGCCAATAGCCTGAATCAATTGATTTAACTTGCGTAAAACTAATTCTAAGCGAAATCAATCAAAGATAAAGAACTATTTAGTCATAATCTAATATGATCATTTGAGCATTTTCATTAACTCGCAAAGTAGCTCATCTAAATGAGAATTTTATGAGGGATAGTGCAGAAATGATATATAGGATATGTACTACTATATTCAAGGAAAATATTTTATTTACAAGCTGTTCTTCAGTTAGTTTTCACTAATACAATGACCTTAAGTGATAATTGTTCTCTGCGCGTTTTCAATTCAATTTCTTGTAATGTAAACCTTGATACCATATTAGCTTTTTCAACAATGAATATAATGTATCAGCCAAAGCCTAAAATTTATGGAATTATCTTAGGATTGTTATGCAAAGTATAAATCATATTATTGTGAAGAAATAACCATATTTCATCGTGTTTTGCATGCAAATCCTAATAGCCAAATAACCTTAAGTGTTAAGCTTTCTGAACTTTATGATATGAATCAGTAAGAATGAAGAAGTCTGTATATTAGATATATGAATCACCGAAATCTTCCCAAAAAACTTGAATGTGTAACTAATAACCTATCTTAGGGGATCTAGCCTATAGGATATGCTTTTTCATGCGAAGTTAATTAATGGATTAAATGCTATTCATTCATATCATTCAACAAAGTGACTAATGGACTAACTTTCCCTAATCTAAATAATTTTTGCATCTTGTATTTGAAGTTATAATTATAAAATTCATAAAACAAGGATAGTTGATCCGCAAAGGAAGTCATGCGTTATTCTTTCTGCAAGATGTTAGCTTCTTGCGCGCTTAATCAACTAAAACACGTAATATGAAATAATTTAATCCAACTCTTGGTTGTTCCTGTTTTCTGCAATGATTCTTTATTTGGATTTTATGTCTATCATCTTTTGCCCCTTATCGAAGTTAGCTATTTGCTTTATTTCCGTTGCTCGACGCGTAGAACCTAACGTCTCTATTCCGTCGTCGTCGCCTTCATCAGCCGTAATCCTCTTCTTCGTCGTAAACAACAAATAAGCAAGGCAAGCACCCTTCCTTTGATCATGTTGATCCCCGTATTTAAATTCATTGTTTTACTAAACCAATTTATGCATGCGTTTACTTTATGTAAATTGCTATTCTGTGGATTTGGTAGTTATACCTGTTGTCTCGTGAATTTCCTTTGATAATTATGGACATGTGAACCTTGATAACCATAGATCGAGGATAGGCATTACTTAATGTCATCATGGGTATATGCGTTCATATTATTCATGATTAGCCATGCTTTAGAATCAGTGATGTAAATGATCAGATTAAAATTGTTTCCTGAAAACATTGGAAATGGCACTGTTGGTTGCGGATAGTTTTATTAAAAACCCAAAATAAAAATATGTTTTGATGCGGGCGATTATTGGCAATAGCCGGTTGTGCAAAAGGAAGTGCACGTAGTGTAGGGGGAGATTATTGCCCATGTCGGATTAAGGACCGAACATCGTGTTGTATGATCCAAGATAATCCGTACAAACCACAAGTGTTGGGATGGGGCAACCTTAAACCAAGTAAGTTGTCTAGTTTAACTTTGCATTTTGAAGGTCAAGTAGTGCGGGCTCTCCTTTTAAGGTTTGCTCGACGGGTGCCCACACCGAGGTGTTGGGAGTCACACTTGCCAATACAACGGTGTACGCCATACTTGGGAAGTTCCAACATTTCTATGCTCTGAGTTCTTCTATCATAGTATGGGCTCAACGTCCCGTCGCTGGTGCAAAGTTAACTTAGGTAATGTAAAGGTTTTCGTCATGAACATTCTGGCCACACGCTGAAAGTGCGTGAAACACGCGGCGAAAAGAAAAGGTCATGAGTGAAATTCAGCACTCACACGGCTTTTCTAATACATCCATTCCTCACAGTCCATCTACAATTAGACTTTGCATAATAAATTAAGAAAAACTTTAGTGACAACTAGATAGCTATTTCAAATATTGAGACATCATTTTAATTAATATTACCTTTGCAAAATAAAGGACGGGTTTCAATATATATAAATGTACTCCTGATCGATACCTACCTTCTTCCCTACTTAAAAGCTTCCAACTCCTTAGTTAGGAGACATACTTTACAAACATCAACAATGATATTGAATAAACTAATTATATAGTGCAATAGCTTGCAAATCTTTTGACTTCAATGAAATAAAACAAGGGTACCAACAATGACTCCTAATCTCTAAATAGGTTAGATCCGAATCCCATTCAAGGATATGTGATTCGGACAAGTTTCTAAGCCATTGTACAACTTTAGAGAAAATTTTGGCAGCATTTACCTGCTATTGTCCTAATACACGTCTCGACAACAAGACAAGAGGGGTGTGTACCTAGAGAACACCATAAGGAGGTGCTACCAAAATGTACTCTATAGTTGTACAATAGCTTAGGAACTTACCCGAACCATATATCCCTAAACCGTCCAAAGAATGTGGACAACTCGAGATTGCTTACCTATAAACATGCCATTTCAATCGGCATATTTATAAACAAGCACCCTCGAACAGGAGACGTAGGTTCCGCAGCCTAAACTCTAGCATTCATCATATGACAGCAATAATAATTCTAGATTAACAAGAGAGCACTACAAATTAAGATAATTAAATACATGTGTTCTTGTCAAATAAATGGTGTGAAATCTAATAGGATATACATAGTACCAGTGCAATCTAAATTTTTTTCACGACATATCGAAATTACAACCTAAACTTTCTTCGCAACATATCGAAATTACATAGTACAAAATTGAAGGGGTTTGAAGGAATGCTCACATTTTAAAGAAAACCATAAATTCTGCAAAATGAAGGAAAATCCCCTCAGGCTAGGCTTCAAATTTACCCTCTTAACACCCACCCTTGAGGATTGCAATTTTTCTCACTAGGTAATGCTTCCAACCTCAGAATATGAGCTATTTTTCTGGTGGCGGTGAAGAAATGTCCTTTAGAACAACAATAGAGGAGTGTTCAGCCCGAGTGGTATAAATAACCTACCGAGGCACATCACAATCAGTTCTCACATAAGAAACAATAGTGATGTGTATGCATATCACTATCGGTTCCAAAAAAAGAAGCAATAGTGATGACCATGCGCACATCACTATCGATTCTTTTGTGAAATCAGCACGACATCAAAATAAAAATCTAGTGAATCTTTTGTTCGATTGATCCAAACTCAGTGAAACTTTGTAGACACCTTCCAATGGATGTTAGGAACTTATTCCAACCTTCAATTGCAAGGATCGATGTCAAAGTTCTTACCTTTTTCCAATTTGAGGAAGAGTGCACTAGAATAGGTACAAAAATAAAAACTTAGCCCTCAGCTAGCTAGTGGGTTCTTGATCATCAAGATGATCCTAGATGGCTTTCCACATGTCAAAGCAAGCTAGAACACAAGACAAGAATGCCAAAAACCCATCTTCCAAGAATCATCCTCTAAAGAACAAAAGATTTGTTTCTTGCAAGGAAGAATAAAAGATTTCACAAGATGATCGGGGTATGGTCTGAAGAAGACTCATCCATCAATCATTCATCCTTGGTATAAGATCCACAAGCATTTAGAAGGAGGGGAGGCAAATCGATCTTGCATGAAAGTAAATTGCAAGAATGTAAATTGCGGAATTTAAAGACTTAATGTAAATGCGGAAAGTAAATTCAGAGTTTAGAGGAATGAATTTTTTTTTGGAATGGAGGTTTACAAAGCCTCACAACCAAGTGGACAAAGCTCAAAGGAGCATCAAAACCTCTGAAACCTTCAAGAGGAGGAAGGCTACACCTACCCCTATATTTATACTACTCTTGAGTCATCCTACACCCTTGGATGAATTCCTTCTATCCAAAAGATCACTATCAAGGACTAGAATTGACTCACTCATACATGGGCTAACCCGAAACTCTCTAACATATCTGGTTTTTGCATGTTTCCAAAGTATACTAACTAGACCCATTACCCTATCACCTAGACCACGATCCAATGGCCTTCCTTGATCCAAGCGGCTTCTAGCTAGCATCTCATCTATTCCTTGTCATCTAGGTTTGCACTAACTCCGTTACCAATCATCTTTGGTGATCCTTGACCATCTGGACCTCCAACTCCCTTTGCCTAGTCCCGATCATCCTTCGCCTTACCATAACCTAGCACCATTATCCTGCAACCATCAAAAACAAGGAAACACATCACATAGCATTGCTCAAAATGATATGCAGCAAATCTCATGCAAATTCAAAATTTAAATCTCAAAATTCATTCTAAAAGTCGGCACTACCACCCTTGGAGCCGGTAGTAATGCTCCACCGACACGACTAGCCCCGCATGGCTAGTAGTGTCGCTTGCCTGAAACTCCAGCGAAGACTCTCTCTAGAATATAACTACCGCTCCCTTGGGGAGGTAGTGCCGCTTGGTCGGTGTTAAAGGTTAGAAATCGACAATAAACTTATACTTTGGGTACTTTCAAATTTAGCAGAGTTAGGCATGAAATTAGGGGCATACAGTATAGACAGGTTCAGGCCTCTGGATGGTGTAATACCCTACTCCTGTATGGATGATGTATGGAATTGGTGAACAGAGTACAAAGTAGGATGCCCAACTCTAATTACAAGGAAGATTGAACTTGGGGGTGGCTAAGCTATGGCCACTACTACAGAAAACATCATCACGCATTTGCTCGCAGAACGTTATCGAGACGGTTTTGTGAACCGTCAAGAATAATAAGTCTGTGATGAAGGAGCTCATCGAGACGGTTCTCTACCCGCTCGAGAAAATATATATCACGCACGGTTTATTAATACAACCGTCGCGGAATTAAACTATCACGCACGGTTGTAATTTGAAACCGCTCAGTGATAACTAAATATCACAGACGGTTTCAACTCACAACCGCTCTGTGATAATTTATTTCACAGACGGTTATTATTTAAAACCATTCTGTGATAAGTTAATATCACGACGGTTTCAAATCACAACCGCTCGTGATATTAACTCATCACGCGGTTTCAAATAAGAACCGCCTGTGATGGCCTTTTTTTTTTTTAACTTCACATGTCAATTTTGAACAAGAGGAGTTTGAGTTTGCGGATGACAAGTTCGCCAAGAAGACAAAATTTTATCTATAACCAAGGTGTCTTCTTCCTGTACCACCGCCCACTCCGCTTCCTCCCGCCTCTTTTTCTCCATTCAAGCTCTGTGTTCCAAAGTCCTTCCGCAAGGAAGACCCGACTTGCAATCACATTTGTTCAATCTTTAATTACCCTACCTAAAGTAATCTATCAAGTACATCTACAATTTTACCAAAGTACCATGTTCGATCTCCCACCGCGGGCACGACGGTGACGCCAAGACAAGAGCATGCCGTCCGGCCATTTCAAGACCGTGGCACTACGGTGACTTCAAGCAAAGCCACTTCAGATGGCATGAAGCAAATCACACACTCTAGTGTGACCGGTTCGATGGAGAAGACCGTGGTTGCCGCCGCCGCCATGCCGCCTCGCCGGTCTTGGTTGATTTATTAGTCGAGTTCCATCAACTTTATCATAACAAGGAGAAAAACGCTACAAATGTTTATATTTTAAGTCTATCCCGATCGACAAACTGCTGCCTCAATGCATATAGGAAGTGCAGATATTCAATTACAACATCTATAACTCGCCGTGGTCTCAAATATTGATGCAGAATACCTAAGTAGATGGAAATTTCAACAACAACCCATAAATAATGGAGGTTCTCACGAGGGTGTAGGAAAACATCTAGTTCCAACAAGCAAGACATTGTTAAGTTGTTGCATTCAAGATGAGCAAATATGTATTAAGGATAATATCATGTGACAATACAATGAATCGCATAAACAAGAATAACCGCAAGTTTTTGACATATTTTCTCAATTAATGAATATCATTTGACAATTGTACAACTCAGAACTTATAAGGTCATGGAACGCGCTTTTTATGTATTACTTGGGTGAGCAGAAGAAACAAACTCTCCTCTAATGTTGCTCAAATCGCCTCGACTCAACGCAGCTTTTAATCAGATCGCTACTTTTTTAGCGATGATGGTTTGCATGTTGTAGCAAACATAAAATCCACATAGGTTATTTCCTGACCTTGCCGGTGGCATCGCAAATAAAACCTACTGTTAGTTCTAGAGTCACTATTACGGGTTTGATATAGAATTGTTGTGTATATGATACCGAAAGTTCAAATCATGTCAGTAGTTTAGTCCAATCTTTCACGTGTTTGAACGCTTCTACAAGATTGCAAAAGGTTAGCCTAAGCCATTCCAATAGCAATATAAACTCGAACAACTTACACGACCATGTACGAGGGAAACGTGATTACCCGGTGAGTAATTTTGCGATAGGTGTCAAGTCGTGGTTTCCGCCACGTCCGAATCAAGGTACTTAACCCGGTTTTAGGCTGGTTCAATTACAATGAGAACCCAAAGGATACCTACACAGTATATCACAATGGACAATGAACAAAACAGAGTTGTGTGCACAAGATGCACTCAAAGTATAGCATGTGGTAGCACTTACCCGGGTTATGGGGTATAAGTATGAATTTTTATCTTTTGTGCTAGCAATGCCTCTATCACGATTTCTCAACCATGTTTATATCATCATCCATTGTTTGCTTTGAGACTATATGTGGGTCGAGGAAACCGATCGATAGTTTCTTCTATGTCGCCTGTTGCATGTATCTATATATACAAAGGCGGATTATATATATATTGGAGGACATTTATCACTATTAGATTTAATGTAGACCGTGATAGCACACACTTACAAGGTCCAGATCTTATGAGTGCGGCCGATGGCGCCGAGGTTGTAGAGATGGAACAAGTCCGTAAAATCGACCGTGAAGAAGCCCCCACGAAGTCGTTGAATAGATGTTCATACTTGAACTTAACGCCGATACTTGTTGTACGCTCACGCCTCGCTTTCCAAATTTCTGGGTGTACCACTTATGCAATTGTTGGCAAGGTATACTATGAAGTTACGCTGCCTTTCGTTAGTAACGGCCTCCTAGCTTGTATTGTTTAGCCAACTCAGCAGATGGATAGTCAACTTGTTCTTGCCGCTTTTTCTTTCTTTTTGCCCTTGCCTTTCTTTTTGTTTTGTATGAACCCTTCACGGAGAGGAATGGGCAGGAAAAGGTCAACATTATGTACATCAAGTGGAGTCCGCTTACGATCGCCGATTTGGTAGCCAATCGATCGACGGCGATACAATAGGCTAATCAGATCGTCATGGTTGTTGCATGACGTAAGGGCATCAGGAGATGTCGCCGCTAGGCCATTGATGAATGTGCCAATGGCATCCCCAAGTTTCACGATCTCGCTGCTCGCGGCTTCAGAGATCGACAATTTTGAAACTATCAAACACCCCGCCCACATTGACCTTGGTGAAACCCGCGCTATGATGGTACTGCACCATGGTCCCTTTGGGGATGGATACACCATGCCCCAAGCAGCCGCCGAGGAACGGTGCCATTGCTAATTTCACTTGAGATTGCACCGCTGGCCACCTTAATGTCACATACAGATAAGTCCCGCTATGTTCATCTATGTCACTTGGAGGAACGGATGCACAAATGCTCTTACGCATTGGGGCTGACTTATGACATACTGGGCTTGTGCAAGATTTCTTTCTTGATTGGTGAGCCTTTCCTCGAGGATTTTTATCCTTTCATGAAATTCTTCTCTCGCCTCCCTCAACTCTTTCTCTCAACTCTCCTCTCAACTTGTCCTCCAAATTCTTTATAAGATTTGACTCGCCGCTCTAGTTCTCTTCTTATTTCGATATGTGGAAGTCGTCTGGGAATCCAGCTTTTCCATGGAACAAAAACCCTTTGCCTCTTGTACGACTGTGGTGTTCTTGTTTCCAAGGCTATGGACAAGGCATCTTTCTCTCTCGTCTGGGAAAAAGAGCCATCGCACGATTGTGTACTCAACGCCACCGCAAGATCTGCACAAGTTATTTCACTTATGAAGTCATGGACTAATTACGAAAATTGGTAGTTCGATGATATATTACTGTGCGCTAAGGCATTTCCTCGTCCGCTGGGTTTACAAAGGAGACGGCTATGAGGACGTGGCATCCGACTCGCCTCGCCTTAGCCGCCTCTCGCACGCTGATCCGTGATCGGCGGAAATGGCGCGATACCCTCCTCGCCCTCCCCGCCCCATTGCGCTTCTTCTCCGCTGTGAGCGCAGCGTCGAAGTCTGTGGGGTGAGTGTTCTTGCTTGCAAGGCCTTGTTTGTTTCATCGCGGACGCATTTAATTCGCTCGCGGGTCTTCATCCCAACAAAACGCCCCACGTGTCCTCATCAATGAACCCATACTTCGAGTATGGAACCAGATCCTTCTTGACGAGTCTACTTAAAAGCGATGCTTGAAGGTCTTCCATGCCTTTCTCGCCGCTAGCAAAGGCATACCGTCGCACTAGGGGAGCGGATTCTTCCGAATGTTGAACGATGAAAGAATTTCCGTTAGTAAGGCATTGCGAGCCTCAATAGTCACCAACCTCCAGAAGATAGCGTGATCGAACCTGCTCCCTGCCATTATCCCACACATATTCAAATGCATTCGCCGCTTTTTTGGCTTTCTAGGGCCCCATCATTTGGATCGATCTCGTAATGGTATATCGGTCTGCTGGCCTTTTGTTTGGTCCTTTGCAACATGGGTCGATTCTTCTTTTGAGGGCACATCATGTCCTTCTGACGATGGATTAGAGGACTACATCTTCTTTACAAGTTAAAATAGTTTCAAAGTAACTAAAAGTGAAGAACAAATAAAATCACATTAGAGTGAATGAGTTTGTGGATACCATGGCTTGTTATTAGCCTTTTAAAAGAACTAGCCTAAATGGCTTGTTATTAGCCTTTTAGCAAAGAAGTTTAACTAGGAGGTTGCTTAACTTAATTAAAATTTCGCAAAGACCTCCCCAAAACTAGGACATCCACACAGCAGCAAGGTAAGAATACATATGGATTCAACCATTTGACAGCTAATAAAGATAATAGAAATGTAAGCTCAGATCTCACATATGAACATGTACAAGATACTTAATAAAGCAATTAGCATAAAGCTCATATTGATTGTTTGAATGTTCTCAGATGTCAAGTTGTTTTAAAGGCCCTCCTCGCCACAATGGACAAGTAATAGACTAGATTGTGACAACTTTATCTCAATAATGATTTAATACTTGACAAAGTTAAGTATAAATCTACTAATTGGTTATCTTATATGCATATTCACTAACTAAGCATATAAAGACAGTTTGCAATAGAGCTAATATATATATATATATATATATATATATATATATATATATATATATATATATATATATATATATTTTAGATCAAAAGGTTTCTGCTTTATTCCAGACCATGTACAACCACAAGACCATCGCTTCCTAGCCAACCACAAAGATGTACAACCACAAAGACCATCGCTTCCTAGCCAACCACAAAGATGTACAACCACAAAGACCATCTCACAAATGAACATGTACAACCACAAAGACCATCGCTTCCTAGCCAACCGTAACAAAGACATTTTAACTAGTAACTGCCATCGGCTCTAAACAACCGTAAAACAAACATCACCGCTAACTCACACTAATCAAATATATATATATGAAAGTGAAATTGATCGCTAAGATTTGTTGTCACAATTAGTCTATTCCATCCCCTAAATCATCATCAACATTAAGCCCACACGCAAGGTCCCTAAGCCGCAGACGACCGCCCTTTGCAAGACCGAGAATAATCATAGAAAGTGTCCTTAACTCACTAACTAGCAGAGCAACACCAAAAATAGAGCAATGGCCAGCAAAGGCTCTCCAGACGAGAAACGGCTCTAGCTCGATGGCTAGTCCCCGTAAATACTATGGTTGAAGCCCAAGGGGAGGACGCCGAGGGGAGGACGCCGAGGCCGGGACGCCGAGGCCGGGAGGACGCCGAGGGGGAGGACGCCGAGGCCGGGAGGACGCCGAGGCGGGGAGGACGCCGGGAGGGGAGGACGCCGAGGCCGGGGACGCCGGAGGGGAGGACGCCGAGGGGAGGCCGCCATGAGGCAAAACGCCTCAAAGGTTTAGGGTTTGGCACACTGTGAATGAGATCGCGCGGGAGAGAGAGAGCACATCATGCACGGTTCTATAATATAACGGTTCAGTGATGAGATATCATGATGGTTCTATAATAGAACAAACTGGTGATGTTTAGATATTACGCACGTTCTATAATAGAACCGCTCGGATGTTGGTGACATCACTTGACGGTTATATAATAGAACCGCTCGTGATGTTGAGATATCACTGCATTTGTTAGGTAACATAACCGCTCAGGACAAATAACATCACCGATCGTTATGTTAAAGAACCGCTTATGATATATATCGCTCATCGACATTCACTTGTCGGTTCGGGCCAACAATGACTCTTGTCTCGTGCTACTTTGTTGTATCTTCGGGAAAGTTGTCTTTAATGTAATATAGATCTGCATCGTGGTTGAAGTGAGATTCTAATCCTCAATTCAAACCCTAAAATCTGAGAGCAATCACATACAACTATTTCCATATTGCCAAAGTAGACATGATTCGTTTTGTCATCAATTATGTCCTAATGGCCATCTTTGAATCATGTATTTGGAATCATATTGATATTAACGAATAAATACGTGTTCCTATACTTGCATCTTTTCCATCAATCCAGATGCTTCACAAGCTACTTACAAAGATCATCACAATCATATATACATAATTCAGATGCTTCACAAGCTACTTACAAAGATCATCACAATCATATGTACAAAGCATGATGGGTCATATCATCTTTACAATAGCATTAATGTAATATTATTACACATGAAAATTAGTAAGCATGATGACAATGCACCCTTCTCATAACTACGCCACCACATGCTTATTCTTTTGTATGAAAATTAGCCCTTCATGATGATCGACGCTGTGTAGCTTGCTTCCTCATGTTGTTCTTCCGGGACCGTGGATGTCATTTCCGATAGGTGGCAACTCATCAAATTGATTGTACTCTTCCTCATCTACTACATTCTCAACTCCGACAATTCTCCTTTTTCCCCAAGAACTACGTGGCGCTTCTTGTTGGACGGGTCGCTACATAGAAGACTTGAACAACTTGGTTAGCGAGTACGTAATGGTTCGCCTTGGTATCCGACACGCTCGAGGTCCACAAGAGTGATGCCATTCCCGCCGACCTTCACGGCCGGAGGTGGACCCAACGGCACCAAATAGGGAATCTTGAAAAGTACGTAGTCGAACTCCCATATCTCCTCTATGAACCCATAGTAGGAGCTCCTCGTCAACCCATGCAGTATTATTGAATGCATCTATGCGACACCATCGCTCGGGTTTGTGCTCTTCATATCCTCGATCTCTCGTAAAATGTGTACCCATTTAAGTCATATCCTTTCCATGTGACAACCGTAAAAGTTGGTCCTTTGCCAACCATGTCAACAGAAGTCATCCGACGAGCTCCCAAAGGATAGGTCGCCCTTCAACCATTTGTTGAATCAAGGTTATGCTGCCTCGTGATCCAAGACTCTCGCCAGGCCGGATTCTTCTTGTTTTAGCCATTGCTTGTGCTCGACGATATAGGCGACACTACAGCCATGTGTTGCAAAACCGTGAAATGGGCTCGAGCATAATCAACCGAATCAGCGTGATTGCTTTCTTCCGATGGTCCCGACACTCGAGCCTCCTCATGGCGCAGATCGAGGCACACCTATTGGTTCGACTCGGCCATGTAATCGACGCAGAACTCGATGGCCTCTTCGCTGTATAACCTTCGACAATGCTACCTCCCGGACGAGATCGATTCCAGACGAAGACTTGAGAATTCCCATGTACCTCTCGAACGGGTACATGCTACGAGGAACACCGCCCGCATATCTTTATCTCTCACAAGGTGAACAATGAGATGGACCATGATATCGAAAAATGATGGAGGGAAATACATCTCAAGATTACATAGAGTCATCACCACCTCACTTGCAGAGCATCTAGTCCTTCGATCGATGACCTTCTCGAGCGATTGTGTTAAAGAAATAACACGCCTAGTGATTGTCTCACGGACCTTGACCGCAAAATACTTCTAATTGTGATAGGGAGCATCCGTGTCATCAAGACATGACAATCATGAGACTTCATGCCGACATTTCAAATCTTCCAACTAAACAAGTCTCTTCATGTTGAGGAGTAACCGACGAACTTTCACACCATGCAAGCATCGCACGCTTCAGCTTTTTTCGCCTTTGACAGAGTATAACAAGGTGTTCCAAGCACGCACGGCCTTTATCGCCTCTTTCGTGCTAACTCAGTCTTATGCCCATATCGACCAAGTCAAGCCGCATGCTGATACCATCCTTTGTTTTACCCTTAATGTTGAGTAAGAGACCAATCACGCCGTCACGCACATTCTTCTCACGCATGACATCGATGCAAAGGGCTAACTTCTAGGTGCTCCCAAGAAGGTAGGTCCTGCATTATTGATCTCTTCTTCCACATGCTCTTTTCACGGTACTTGATTTACGCCCCTTTCCATACGCAACATCCAAATCCTTAACAATGTCATGAACATCTCTCCCGCCAAACGCCTTTGAGCTGGACCATTTTCGCTCCTTCCGTCGAAAGTTGCTTCATCTTGCGATATGGGTGATTCCTCCAAGGAACCTACGGTGACGCATGTACACGGTTTTATGGAGTGATTCAGCCATAAACTCTCAGATCATCTAAGCAAAGGAGTGCAGTGCTTTGGTTCCTTTTGTACTGCCCGACAAAGTTAGCAAGGGCAGGTAATCATTTATGGTGCGTAACAACAAGCAAAGGCAAAGTAAAGTTCTCTCGCTTGTACAAGATCCCATACGTAATTCCAGAACTCCACAAGTTGTTTTTAGATCTTCCACCAATGGAGCTAGGTACACATCAATATCGCTCCTGTGTTGTTTCGATCCTGGATAAGCATGCATAACATAATGTACTTCCGCTTCATACACAACCAAGGAGGAAGGTTGTAGATACAGAGATTTACGCCAAGTGCTATGCCTACCGCTCATGTTACCGAAGGATTCATTCCATCCGTGACTAATCCAAACCTTATATTTCTGATCCGCACCAATTCTTGAAAGCTCCTGCCGATGTTTCTCCACCGATGGAATCAGCAGGTGCCTTAGCATTCCATCATTCTTACGCCTCAAAGTGCCAACGCAACAGCTTTTGCCTTTGGGTTCGCAAACAAACGCTTCAAACGGGAATTACAGCAGATACCATGCCACCTTAGCAGAGGACCTTTTTTCACCTCAATGCTCTCGCCATCATCATCTCAATAACTCTTACGCTTGTACCGGATGCGCTGTACACCGACATATATGCAAGTTTGTGTACTTTTATGTGACAGATACAATGCTTGGACATGCATGTATTCTTTCTACTTCCATTCCCAAGGACAAAGAACCCGCTGGCTTTGTAGGTGCTTGTCGGCAACTCGCTTCTCTCGAAGCATGTCCGCCAATAGACATAATAAATACAGGAAACTCTTTGTCTGACCAACCGCTGCTTGCCTTCAATTTGAGTAGTTGAAGCACGGATGATAACCTTGTGTATTTCAACTTGCACCCCGCGAACAAAGGTTTCTCCGAGTCCTCCATTAAGCCCTCGAACTGCCCATATTCCTCGCCATCAAGGTTTCTTCGCATCGCAGTAGCATCCGATCCAAATTGT